>CAUYUJ010020933.1:0-10000 GCA_963575745.1 Prorocentrum cordatum | reverse complement strand
AGGTCCGCCCGCCCGACGCGCTTCTGTCACCTTGTCGGGGTTCACCCACTAGCTGGCAAAATAAAGGGATCCCCCAGAAAGGGGTGCGTTCATGAACGAAAAGGGTGAATGGAGGGAGGAGCTGAGGAAGAGGAGGAGGAGGAGGAGGAGGAGGAAAAGGATACTGTGGAGGGAGGGAAGGGAGGGAGGAGAGGGAGGACAGACATGGAGGAGGAGGAGGAGGAGCAGGGGAGGAGGCTGAGGAGGAGTAGAAGCGGGCATTGTCTTTTCCATTGAACTGCTTCCCTCTGGGCTCGTAGCCCGTTTCTTATCAGGGAAAGTCTTCAGCATCAAACTTCGTTGTTGGAACCTCGACTACCACAACAAGGAATCCTGCCCTGGTCCTTCTCCGAAGAATTTCCAAGATCGCGCTTTCGCTCGATATCTATTCCTCACACACACTACTCAGGAACCGCGCTCTCGCCCGGGACCTGACCCTGCCATTTACTAAGGCGTTGCGCTCTCGCACGAGACACCCTCGTACTCTGCTCAGGACTCGTGCTCTCGCCTGGAGCTCCTTCGCAATCTGCGAACTTCGCCTCAGTGCCCGCCCGCCCCGCCCGACCCGCCCGTTCGGCACGTTAGAGTCCGCCTGGCCCGCCCGTCAGGGTGCTCCCGCCCGTCCCGCCCATTAGGGCCCGCCCGCTCGTGTGCTTAGAAGCCCACCCGCCCGCTTTCAGCACCCGCCCGCCCGACCCGCCCAGCAAGGTCCGCCTGCCCGACCCGCCCGCTGGGGCCGGGCTGCCCGACCGTCAGGGTCCGCTTGTCAAAATCATTGTTCTCGTTTCCTCTTCCCTCTCCCTCCTGCTAATTCATTATCCGTTCCTCTTGCCCCCATCCCTTCTCATTCTCTCTTCTTTTCTTCGCTATCTCCCTCTCCCTTTTCCTTCCTCCCTCCTGTTTCAGGGAGCCGCGCCAAGTGGAGGCTTCGGGGGTACACATGCTGAGTGACACGCGAGCACGAAGAGCGAACAGTTTTAAAAAGGATCATTGTTGACGGAGGGCTGGTTTGGGCGCAACCCCGAAACGCTCGAGCGTGAGCGTTAATTTTTCAAAAACGTGCAGCTGGCGCCGAGGCGAGGACGCCGAAACGGATATCCAGCAATGCTTGTTCTAGTGACTAGAACCCAAAAGCTCAAGACAGCTCGCTCTTCATTGTTAGCGTGCCACTAACATGCATACCCCAAACACTCGACACCCAACACGAGACATACATGGCACTGACTGCGCATCGTCCTTGTTCTCGTCCCGGAATCCTCCTTGTCGTCGTCCTTCTCCTCTGTGTTCGTTTTCTCCTCCTCTTTTTCCTCCTCCTCTTCCTCTTCTTCCTCCTCCTCCTCCTCCACCTCCTCCACCTCCTCCTCCTCTCCTGCCTGCCCGAAGCCGACCCCCAGTCCCCGAGCGCTCTCTGACCAGGAATTCGAGGCGGATCCAGCCTCGGCGACGAGGGCGTCCGCGGAGGCCCACACGAGGCACACCACCCCCTCACCCCTCCCTCGTCCTCGCCCTCCTCGTCCTCATCCTCGTCCTCCTCCTCGTCCTCGTCCTCGTCCTCGTCCTCCTCCTCGTCCCCCTCTCCCCTCACCCCTCACCCCTCCTCGTCCTCGCCCTCCCCCTCGGCAGACCAGCACGATGACGTCCGTCGTCTTGGCGAGCTCCACGGCTGCCGTCACGTTGGTGCCTGGGGCCGCGCGCGTGCGCAGGGCCAGCGGGAGACCGTCAGAGCAGAGTGGTAAACGACACGGCGTTCCAAGAGGAGGAGGAGGAGGCGGAGGAGGAGAAGGAAGAGGAGGTGGAGGATGAGGAGGAGGAAGGAGGAGGAGGAGGAGGAGGAGGAGGAGGAGGAGGAGGAGGAGGAGGAGGAGGAGGAGGAGCAGGAGGTTGTCGACGGCCTTGAAGCCAGAAACCTGCCCATAGGAAGTCGAGAAGGGTAAAAGCAAACTACACTCTTTCAAGACGTCGGAGGTTCAGCTTCGAGGGTCCCGCCCCTGGACTTGTCCAGGAGGGCACTCTGGCCAGGGGGGGAGCAGGACAAGCAGGAGAAGGGGGAAGATCAAGCAGAGGAGGCGGAGGAGGAAAACATCCAAGAACCCCGCGATCCTCGGTCGATGGAGGTCTGGAAGTGCGGGACGCCTCTGGACCAACGCTCGGTCGGCCAGGAGCGGACCGGAAGCCCAAGAGCACAAGCATCAGGGCTGCGTCCCGGCAGTGCGCGACGCCACGTACAGGGCGGCATTCAGCAGAGAGGCCCATGGGGAGAACATCCACACCAACGTCGTCGTCACCCTCCTCCCAGAAGGTGGATGCTCGAAATTTGCATTGTCCCCCTTAGACCCTCACGCCCCCCTCCAGAGACCACCGAAACGCCTGTCGCGGTGGGAACCACTGCGGTCTTTTTGATTGACAGCTCGGTCCTCCGAGAGCTGTTTCTGGCTCCCCCGCACCATGAAGAAGTCACCCGCGACGCAAAAGTGGACCTGGCGATGGGGCCGAGAGACACTCCTCTACCCACGTGGCCGATTCCTCAAACCCTGAACATACAAATGTTGTCATCTCTTGGGGACGCACTTGCTACTTCCGCCGGCTTCCGCCAGCCTTCTGCTGGCGGAGGCGGTCTCGCTTCACTTCCGCGGGCTTCTGCAACCCTTCCGCCGTCTTCCGCGGAGGAAGAGATGACAACTCCTTCGATTCTCGAATGCGAGGCCCTTTCATGAGCAAGACTGCATTGATACAAATCATGCCGATCTTGGTCACCGTTCATCTTGGCTGGCCTCGATTCGTGGGTCATCCTCGCGCATCGGCGACGGCCGGCATGGACCATGACCAAGATCGGCGTTGACAAGATCCCGCGACATCTTGGCCATGGTCAGCGTGTCTCTTTAGAGGAACCAGGACGTCGGTGCATCCGGGGCTCTCCTCTCCTGCCTCCCCGCCTCCGGCCGAGCTCTCTGTGGCGACCTCCGGCCCGTCGAGGACAGCGCGGCCCTCGGCACCACCCTCGCGGAGGGAGTCGGCTACAGTCAAAGCTGGCAGCAAAGATGGCCGCTCGACGGTGCGGGGCTCTGCCCCGAGCCCGTCTGCTCGAGCCACATCTGTAAAGGCACCCAGGGGGACACACGTACATGCATAGACACAAACTCCAGGAAGCCCGGTATTTGTCAACATGACATGCGCTTTCGTCCTCCCCTCCATGTCCCGCATGTGTACCCAGATCTTACCGGAGATCGGCGCTCGGGGGGCGACGTGGGCCGAGATCGGCGCTCCCCTCCCCGGAGCGACGCCTCAGACATCCCGGATACAGTCAAAACTAATAGCAAGGATGCGCGATGAAAGTGCAAGGGCCTTCGATGCCCATGTCGAAGCTTCTCGAGTGGGGCCGGCCATCCAGTTGGGATCAAGAGGCGGAGGCAAGGTTGCAAGGGCACCCCTGGGAAGGCTCCCTATTCTTGCGATCGGTTTCGACCATAGCGATCGGTTTCGACCCTAGCGCTCGTCAGGTGGGGTGGGCGTCAGGTGGGGTGGGTGGGCCTACACGGGTTTTTTTTTTTTTTTTTTTTTTTTTTTTTTTTTTTTTTTTTTTTTTTTGTTTTTTTGTTTTTTCTTTGTGTTATAATTATAGTAAAACAAATAAAAATCATATTTCTCACGCCTCCCGCGCGGGCGACGTCTCCGCCCACAGCAGGCGCTCTTCCTCGGGAGTGAGCGCCGGCAGGCGGGCGCGCACCGTTCCCGCGGCCCGGCGCCAGCCTGCGACGCCGACCTCCGCGGCCCCTGCGCGCTGCCAGCAGCAGCGCCGGGCGGGGGACGGCTGGGGCCTCGGCCGCGCACGGGGGCCCCTCGGGCCCCGAAGGCCAGAGCCCACTGCCCGAGCCCGACGTGGTCCGCACGCCGTCGTCTTGGCCTCTGCGTCCGGGGGGGGCGCGGAGGGGGCCGCGCCTCGCTCGCCGCGGCGGCAGGGCTCGGCGGCCCCGAGGGCGGAAGAGAGCCCGCGGCGAAAGCGCGACGAGGGCCTTCAGGCTGCGTCGGAGTGGTGCTGGGCAGGGGGGGCCCGCCCCTGGAGCGCGGCTTCCTGCGGGGCCAGGAGGGGGGGGGGTGGCGAGCCCGGGCGCGCAAGCCCATGCAGCCACATCGTATTCCGCGATCCTGGGGCCTGAGTGGCCTGCGCCACAGGTCACTCTGGCGAGGAGCCACCGTCACGGGCAGTCGACGCCTGCAGACCAACACGGGGATGAGAGCGCGCCAGCAAGCAGCCGCGCCCTCGGCCGTCGAATGAGTCTTGCGGGGACGGCTGCACCACGGCGCTCGGCCAGGGGGGGAGAGAAGAAGGAATCAGGAGGAAGGAGGAGGAAGGAGAAGGAGGAGCATGAGTACAAATGAAAGCAGGAGGAGTAGGAGGCGGAGGAGGAGGAGAAAGAGGAGGAGAAGGAGGAGCCGACGGATCCTTGCGCCTTCAGCTCGTCAGGAGTAGTAGTAGTAGAGTAGTAGTAGTAGTAGTAGTAGTAGTAGTAGTAGTAGTAGTAGTAGTAGTAGTAGTAGTAGTAGTAGTAGTAGTAGTAGTAGTAGAAGTAGTAGTAGCAGTAGTAGTAGTAGTAGTAGTAGTAGTAGTAGTAGTAGTAGTAGTAGTAGTAGTAGTAGTAGTAGTAGTAGTAGTAGTAGTAGTAGTAGTAGTAGTAGTAGTAGTAGTAGTAGTTAGTAGTAGTAGTAGTAGTAGTAGTAGTAGTAGTAGTAGTAGTAGTAGTAGTAGTAGTAGTAGTAGTAGTAGTAGTAGTAGTAGTAGTAGTAGTAGTAGTAGTAGTAGTAGTAGTAGTAGTAGTAGTAGTAGTAGTAGTAGTAGTAGTAGTAGTAGTAAGAGCAGTTGTAGCAGTAGCAGTAGTAGCAGTGGCAGTAGCAGTAGCAGTAGTAGTAGTAGTAGTAGTAGTAGTAGTAGTAGTAGTAGTAGTAGTAGTAGTAGTAGTAGTAGTAGTAGTAGTAGTAGTAGTAGTAGTAGTAGTAGTAGTAGTAGTAGTAGTAGTAGTAGTAGTAGTAGTAGTAGTAGTAGTAGTCGTAGTAGTAGTAGTAGTAGTAGTAGTAGTAGTAGTAGTAGTAGTAGTAGTAGTAGTAGTAGTGGTAGTAGTAGTAGTAGTAGTAGTAGTAGTAGTAGTCCTCGTAGTAGTTGTAGTGAGGGATGAGGGAGGGAGTACAAGGGAGGGAAGATCATGAGGCTGATGGATGAAAGGGGATGTGCGAGGGCGGAGGAGGATGAGGAGGAGGAGGTGGATGAGGAGTGGGAGGATGAGGAGTAGGAGGATGAGGAAGGGGAGGATCACAAAAAACGCAGGATGTGGCAACGATGCTGCACTTTCGGATCAAATCTCAAGCAACAGCTCCATTTCGAAACGGAGCCGCCGTCCATCCGTGGACCGGCTGCCCATGTTCGGCCTCACGGAGTTAAGCCAAGTCTCAAACAACAGCCACATGCTGAATACGACCAACCAACCCTCCGTTCGTGTGAGTGATAGAAGCTTCTGGACGAATGTGCGCGGCGCTCAGGCGAGAGCCACATTTTGGAAACGACCCGCCCTCCATCCGTGAAAATGTAGGCCCGCTTGCCATCTATGTTTAAGGACAAACTGGAGACCTCATATCGCAAAGTGTCGGGAAATCCCAAGCTAAATGCTCGAGCCGTCCTACCCACACGTCTGGTGGTGCGGCGAGGAGGACCTGTGTGCAAGGAAGGGGGATATAAGGTAACTGGACTTGAAGGTCCCCGAACGGTGCGGTGCCACGCCGCGCGGTGGCCTCGGAATCCTGGGAGACCTCACCGCACGGCCCGGCACCCCACGGTACCCTGGAGGCCCGAGTGGCTCGAGGCATCCCCGGAGATCGACCCAGATCCCCAAACAGTGCGGTCGCCCGAAAATCCTTACCGTCTCGCCGCACGGTGCGAGCCCCAGACGGATGAGGGGGGAGCGGGAGGATGATGATTTGTCATCTGGCCCGGCGTGAGGGACTCGTGTGCGTCAGGTGATCTTCAGCGCAGTGACCACGAGGGGCCCGCGTTCACTGGACCCTGCCGCAGTGGCCTGCGAAGCGCGCGCGGGCGTGGCGCCCGGAACTCTAGGTGCACGCCTGCTGGCGCAGAGGGCAACCGGGTCGCGAAGATGAGGGGGGGAGAGGTCAGAGGGGGAGCCAGCGGCAGGGAGCATGGACGAGCGGGGAAAAGGGGGAGGGAGAGGAGGGGGGGGAGGAGGGGAGGAGAGGGAGGGGAGGAGGCACGATGGGAGGAGGGACGAGGAGGGACGGGGAGAGGTGGGGGGGAGGGGGGGAAAGAGCAGGAGGGGACGAAGGAGGAGGGGCGAGGAGGAGGGGCGAGGAGGGAGCCGGGGGGGGGGGAGGGGGACGAGGGGACGACGACGAGGAAGAGGAGGGTGGCGAAGATGAGCGGTGGCGACGAGGGCGCTGTCCGCGCCGCCGCTCGCCCGCGCGCACCGTCCGGGCTGCGCTTCGCTAGTGCCGCAGCTCCTCCTGCTCCTCTTTGGCCATCGCTTGGACGTCCATTTCCTGTGCTTTTTTCCGGTTTCGCGCGTGTTTTTTTCGCCAAATGGTCGAGGATGCTCCTCGATGGCCCTCGCCGAGGAGAAATGCACACGTCCGAGCGATGCCAGGCTCTCTCCCCCTGCCCTCCTCGTGGTCTGGGCTGGCCTGGTCGTGCGCGCCCGAGCGGGGCGCGTCGTGCTGATACCCTTTGGGGGGAAGGGCCGGCGCGGCCCTGTCCCAGAAAAAGGGCCGTGGCAGTGTGCGATGCCGGGCAGTGTGTGTGTGTGTGACTCTGTCCCTGCTCCTCCTGTCGCTGTCGGCTTCGGAGTTCGGAGCGAAGGCAACCCTCCCATCCCCAAGCAGCGGTCGCTACTGGGGGGAGTTGATCACACCAGTCTTCGTACTTCTCTTTCTTCTCCTGCTCCTCCTCCTCCTCTTCGTTTTCCTCCTCCTCCTCCTCCTCCTCCTCATTCCTTCCCTGTTACAATCACACATTATGAATACTACTCTCCTCTCTCCCCTGACTCCGCCCGGAAGATACATCGTCGGCGGTTCTCTCCGCGTCGTGTTTTTTGCGCACCGATTGTTTTCGGTGTTTCAGAATGGTGCTCCCGCTGCAGCGTGTGCCTCATTTTCGGATCGGCGCTTTGCTCCTGTCGTCCGGATCCAAGTCCTTTCTCATCGTTGTCGCCCCTCTCATTGCCCCTCCTCCGCCTTGCCCTGGTCCTCCTGCTCCTCCCGCTCTTTCCGCTCCAGTTCCTGCTGCTGCTGCTCGTCCTCGTCTTGCTCATTATATGTCCTCCTCCTTTTCCTCCTGATCCTCCTCCTTTTCCTCCTGCTCCTCCTGCTCCTCCTCCTCCTCCTCCTCCTCCTCTGTCTGTACGCAGCTCCTCTTTTCCGATTGCGCATCTCAAAATGGGGTCACTTTTTGGAGTTCCAGGCCGGCTGTGAGGCGTAGTGGGAAGAGATAACACGCGTCCGCGGATACAGGAAAACTAGAACCACGCGCGCTTCGCGCGCGCTTGGGTTCTAGCCGCGCCCAATGATCGCGCGCCGCAGCTTGCCAATCTTCCAACGAGAAGTGCAGGGGTGATAATGGAAATCGGAGCTGTCTGGGGGGCTTCTTTGGGGGGTTGCGTTGGCCTCATTGGGGCTTTTCGGGTACGCTACGAATAGCCTTTTGGAGAATCTCTGGGGGAAACTCTTGTGCGACACTAGGAAGTCATGGGGACCTCTTGGGAACAGCTAGGCGCCACGGGCGAGTGCCGTTGCTGGTGTGTTACAAGTCAAAGCTCCCTGGGCGCCTACTGGGGCCCTCAAGCGGAAGCCTTGGGGAGCTCCTGGGCCCCCCGGGGACAATTTTTGGATTCGCTAGGGCAATCTTTGAAATCTCTTGGGCCGTCTCGGAGCGCTCTTGGGGGCCTCTTTGGGGAATCTTGGGCGATCGCGGGGCATCTGGGACCGTCTTTGCGCAGCGTGGTGGCCTCATGGGGACCTCTTAGGCGTCTTGTAAGCAATTTGGGAGGGGGTCGCGCAGAGGCTAGAACGACGGATCTGACATAATCGCCACTCCAAACACATGAATGACTTTTGTCAGGTCAATCCCTCTTGGTCGCGTGCTCGGGGCCACATTGAAGGGCGTTTAGGGGCCTACTGGGGCCTGGAGCCACGTTTCGGCCTCTTGTGGGGCCTCCTGGGGGCCTCTTGGTGGCTTCGGAGAAGCCTGCTCGCGGTCACGAAGGTCTTCTTGGGTCGGAGGGATCGACATGACTGTTCGAGCTCCTCCTATTTGGTCCATCCTGAGGCCCTCTTGAAGCTTGGGCTTTCTGCTGGGCCTCGTAATTAATCGTTTTGAGGCCATCTTGAGTGGTCTTGGAGCTCTCTTGGGGCACTCTCGGGTCGCCTTGGAAGCCTCCTGGTCCGTCTGGAAGCCATCGCGGGTACTCTTGGAGCGCTCTCGGGGCCGATGACGCGCCCCGAGCCCTGGGGTCTAAACGGTAAGCGCCGCTTTAGTCTAATGGGCGTATTGGGCGAAGAAGAAAAGGAAGGCGAGGGCAACGAGGAGTCGATGACGAGGACGACGTGGCGAATGTGAGGATAGCGAGGAGGAGCAGGAGGACAACGAGGAGGAAGAGAAGCACAACGACGAGGACGAAGAGAACGAGGGCGAGTACGAGGAGGAATGCGGAGGGCGATGATGACGACGACGACGACAGAGGACAGTGCGAGGCAATTGGAGAAAGACGTTGCTCCTGGCGCCGCGCGGGTTTCTCTTGGGGCCTGTTGGGGGATTCTTGGGGGCCCCTTGGGTCCTCTTATGGGCTTCTGGGGTCTTCTTGGGCTGCCTGGGCGCGTCGTGGGGTTCTGTGGGAGCTTTCTTAAGCCGTCTCGGCGCTGGGGGCCTCCTGGGGCGCTCCCGGGAGTCTCTTGGGGCCTTCTTGGCCCTTCTTGGGCCGTCTTGGGGTTCGTGTCGTGGCGCGTGCAAAGCGGACCCAGAGAGCCCATCCCCATTATAGAAATACGCAGCATAGACTGCCACAACTCCCAATTGACGTACCTGAATGAAAACTCGCACTACATGACCTGGGACAAGTTCCGTTTTACCCATGGCCCATGACGGCACGTGCCCTTTGACCAGAAGAGTGGCCCCTCTACTAGGCCCTCCGCCTTCACCTTCACATGCGGGTGTAGAGAACGACTTCCGCCCCAACGCCTGGATGCTCACCGTCGCAGCAATGTAAGAACTGCCACGCAACTTAGTTTCCTGCAGCATAACAACATCTCCGAGAATAAGCTTCTGAACATCCTTGAAACGTCTCCAAGAATCGCAATGCAACGTAGTGGACGAAAACACGATTCTCCGAGTCCGTGTGCTCCGCAGAGCCGTTGGCGAACCTGTTTGCGACCTCTGCTGCTCCTCACCTCGGAGCACTAAGGGGGGGGGGGGGAGGCACTGGTCCAACTCTGGGGGCAGTAGTTGCACCTTTCCATGATCGTGCAAAAATGAGCCTCCTCCTGGTACCTCCAGCCACCGCCAGAGTGCTAAGCCCGTCCATACCCAGAATCCGCTGACGCCTCTCCACCAATGCTGGGGGAGTTGCGACGGGCTCCCTTCGCCGCGGCCAGAAGCTTCTGGGCCAGCTCGCGCTTCTGATCCTCGGCCAGGGAGTTGGTGGACGCATCCTGTTCCAGCAGCGTGCCGAAAGCATTCCCATCAAAACCCCAGTCCATCTCACCGTCGCCTCCCCCTCCAAGACGTCTTGTGGCTGCAGCAGGGGGCTCTGGAGGTTGCTGATCCGCCTCAACCTTTTGCAGCAGCTTCTCGTTGAGCTGCTCCCGCAACTTCTTCGTTTCTTCGTCGATCTTGCTGCTCTCCGCCAGGTTGCCAAGCTTCTTGTCCCACGTGGACAGCTCGGCCGCGAACGCAGAAGGAGTATGTGGAGCC
>CAUYUJ010020932.1:102829-138553 GCA_963575745.1 Prorocentrum cordatum | reverse complement strand
GGGAGAGAGGAGGAGGAGAAGGAGGAGGATGAGGAGGAAGAGGAGGGGGAGGAGGGGAGGACGAGGAGGAGGAGGAGGGGAGGAGGGGAGGAGGAGGAGGAGGAGGAGGAGGAGGAGGAGGAGGAGGAGGAGGAGGATGAGAAGAAGGCTGACGAGCAGGAGAGGGAGGAGGACGAGGGGGAGGAGGCACGAGCCCCGAGCGCCTGCCCAGCGCGCCATGCGCCAGGCCGCCGAAGACACGGCGAGCAGTCCTGCCGCACCTGTCCGGCAGTGCTGCCCTCCCTCCCGCTGCATTCAGGGGGCGGCTGCAAGTCGGGCCTGTCCCTCTACAGGAGGAACACCGAAGTCAAACAAAACATAGTCTGGGGACGACGCTTCGATGATGTGTGCATCTTATTTTTTCAGTGTGTTTTGCCTGTTTTCGTCATTTTTCTCCCCAAGTCCGCCTGTAGGGGGACACGCCCGACCTAGGGATTGCTGTCAGTGGCCCTCTCCCCCAAAAATGCCTACAGCTGTCCGCGGCGCTCTGGAGCCCCCCCGGGGGGGGCCCTCTGTTCCTCGTGGCGGGTTGTGCTCGGAAGGCCATCGGAGAAGGCCACCTGGGCCTCCCCGGAGAAGGTCCCGCGGTCGCCCGGGGCCCGGGACGCCCGTGGCAACACCCGAATCTTCGCGGTATATATATATATATATACATATATATACATATATATATATATACATATATATGTATCTATATCTATATATATACATACATTTCATATATATATATTTGTATGTATAGATATCGGTGTGTATATATATATATATATGCATATATATATATATATATATATGTGACGAGTTGTACCTATGCGACCACCCTTCGGGCGATAAGGAGGTCGGGGGGGAGAATCAGGGGTGGATAGACCTCCTTCCCTGACACGTCGATTATGGAATTGGCCGTTTTCGTTTCGCGAGAGGGCGTCGCGGCCGTCATTTCTGCGGGTCCAGGTCCGTCGGTTTCGGTCCTAGGCCGTTTTCGATAAGCGGAGGTTTTATAAAGGGAGGTCTGTCCACCGCCGATATATGACGAGTTGTACCTATGCGAGCACCCTTCGGGCGATAAGGAGGTCTGGGGGGAGAACCAGTTGCTGGCAGATATGCGACGTGTGTGGTGGAGACGATGCTGGTGACGCGCGCTCGAGTCGGCGGCGACGTGCGATAACGATGTTGCGCTGCGATGTAGTGTCACTATCGTCCCCGCTTTCTGTTTCACAGCCAATGCCGCAGTCATCAACCTCATTGTCGATCTCACTTGTGATCTCACCACCCATCATATTTCAGCTATCTCATTATCGATGCCACTATCGACTTCACCATCGATACTTAGGCGGGACCCCCCCAGCCACCTCCCGCCCACCGCCGACGGAATGCCGACGGGGCACCAACGGGACACCGACGGGACAGCACGGCGGGACACCCTGGGCCACCGCGCGCCCACCGGAGGCGGAGGGGCGGTCCTTTGCGTCCCAATCGCCCTAGCGACGGCGGGGTCATTACTCTCGCCCGCCCACGCAGCTTCGCCTCGCCCGCACGCACGACACGAACACCAAACTCAAACTGATTTCCTGGTGGAGGGCTCTCCGTCCCACTGCGATCTCACCCCCCAACCTCCGATTTCGCCGTTGTCTTCCACAAGCATGCTAACTTTGAGGTTTGGGGGAAAGGGGGAGTGCTCCTTGATTGTTTCCGTCGCCCATCTCCCCTGCACACGCGCCAGCCAGGTGCGGGCGATGCTCATCTACGACGGCGTGGCCAAGGTCGTCGAGCCCAAGAAGCAGGCCCTGGCTAAGGCGGAATCGGAGCTGGCGGAGGCCAACTCCTCGCTCGCGGTGAAGAAGGCCACCAGCGGCGGCGGGGGGGTGGTCAGGGGCAACGACAAGGGGGGACTGGCCCTGGGGGCCCAGACATGTTGAGGATTCGCAATCTTGGATTCCCGAGGGGCCCAGTCTCTTGGCAGGCAGTTCTTGGCACAATCCCTGCATGTTTGGTGTCGGGGGTGGGGCAATCGCGAGGAGCGGGCTCCTGGACCCTTGCCTGTTCTGCTCACTTGCCTCCTGCCTGCAAGTTCAGGTTTGCGGCCTCGCCGCCTTCCTCCGCGGTGCCGCCGGCGGCTTGCTGCCGTCGCTCACGCATCGTGCCGAAAGGGCGCGCTCCCGTTTTCATTCGGCTTCCCGACAGGGTGCGCCAGTCCTCGTATACCAGGCGCTCGCGCCTGCGATCTGCTTCCCGACAGGGAGCGGGTCCCTGCAATGATAAGGCAAACCCAGTGCAGCCGCAGTTCCTGGATAAGGAGCGGGTCCCTGCCAGGACAGGGCAAACCCACGCGGGAACGCTCGGCTCCCCGATGGGGTGCGCGTCCCTGCTTGGATAAGGCAAGCCCAATTCAGCCGCAGTTCCTGTAGAACGAACGGGTCATACTGCTTGGACAAAGCAAAGCCACGCGGCAATGCTCGGTTCCCCGTCAGGGAGTGGGTCCATGCCTGGTCTAGATAAGGCGAACCCAATGCAGCCGCAGTTCTTGGACAAGGAACTGGTCCCGTCCTTGCCTGTGGGAGGCAAACCCGCGCGGCAGCCACAGTTCCTTGACAAGGGGCGGACCCCTGCTTGGACAAGGGAGGCCCCCACGGCTCGGCGCAGAACTCGGACAAGGGTGGGCCGCCAGCAAGCCAGAAGGGTGGTCCCACGCCCACAGGTCGCGTTGGATTGCCTGGGCAATGCAACCGCGGCGATGGTGGACGAGCGACGTGTTTGTTCGCCCGCCCGAGCCGCCCCGTTCTTGGTTCGGCCGGTGCTATCGCCAGTTGGTGTTGGGGTGTGTGTCCGCCCGCCTCCGGATGCCAATGTGGCAGTGCGTCTGCCGTCTCGCTTTTCGTTTCGCAAGAGGGCACCATCCGAAGTCAGGGCGACCGGACGCCGCGGCGATTTTCTCCGATGTCGGTCTTGACTTCGGCATCCGAAGCCTTTTTCGGGCCCCCGCACCATCGAACACAGATCTATGACGGGAGGTGGTGTAGAGCTCACGGGGGCCGCGGGTAGGAGAAAGACGCACGCACAAACCACGCACCCACACACCCACGCACGCAAGCACGCACGCACGCACGCACGCACGCACACACACACACACCCACCCACCCACCCACCCGCCCACACCCACCCACCCACGAACGCACGCACGCACGCGCGCACGCACGCACGCACACACCCACCCACCCACCCACCCACCCACCCACCCACCCACCCACACCCACCCACCCACCCACCCACCCACCCCCACCACGCACCACGCACGCACGCGCACACACCCGCACACACACACACACGCACGCCGCACGCACGCGCACACACCCACGCACACACACACACACACACACACACACACGCACGCACGCACGCACTCGCACGCACACACACGCACACACGCACACAGGCACACACGCACGCACGCACGCACACACACGCACGTACGCACACACACACAAACGCACACACACACACACACGCACAGACACACGCACCCACACACAACACACAACACACAACACGCAACACGCAACACACAACGCACAACACGCAACACAACACACAACACACAACACACAACACACAACACACAACACATTACCCACACCACACAACACACAACACACAACACACAGCATACAGCACACACAACACAACACACAACACACACAGCACACAACACACAACACACAACACACAACACACAACACAACACACACACTATACAACACAACACACAACACACAACACACAGCATACAGCACACAACACGCACCACACAACACAATACACACATCATACACAACACACAGCACACACAACACACAACACACAACACACAACACACAACAACAGACAACACACAGTACACACAACACACAACAGACAACGCACAACACACACCAACACACAACACACAGCACACAGCACACAGCAAACAACACACACCACACAACACACAACACAACACACAACACACACCACACAACACACAACACACAACACACAGCACACAGCACACAGCACACAGCACACAGCACACAGCACACGGCACACAGCACACAGCACACATCACAAAACACACAGCACACAACACACAACACATAACACACAACACATATCACACAACACACAACACAGACCACACAACACATAACACACAACACACAATGCACAACACAACACAACACAACTCACAGCACACAGCACACAACACACAACGCACCACACACACAACGCAACACACACACACAGCACACAACACGCAACACACAACACACGCACCGACCCCTGCTGGCCCATTCATCGCCGATCGGGGCTTGGCCCCCGCCCCGGCACGCCCATGAACGGGCGCATCCATCGGCGATGTCCACCGATCCCGTGCCTTCACTGTGAGCCAGTGTCCCCTCGTCGGCGCCCTTCCTGGGAGGGGAGTGGGGAGGAGGGCCAAGGTATCCAGAGGTTCGAGAGCGTCGAGCCAGGGGTCCACAATTTTTGTCGGACCCCGGGAGCCGTTTCTGGGCGGCCTGGGGCATGTAGTACGAATACTTGTATTTTTTTTAATCAGAATAATATTCGCAATAATGCGAACACTAATAGTAATACGACGAATGCGAATAAAAATAATGATACTACTCATGGTATTGATGATGCCAATAACGGTACGGGTAAACATATACGTGGCAATAATGAAAATCGGTCGTCAAACATGTGTCGGAAAACGGGTGGATAATCCCGACGGTCCACGATGTGAGCAAATCGCGATTCCGAGGGCCCGGCAGGAGGAGGAGGAGAAGGAGGAGGGGGAGAACCATACGAAACCGAATGTGCATCAGCGACGACTTGCTGCATTGCACCACCCTCCCGCTCCAAGCCGCCTCCTCGTGCATTCCTACACGCCCCCTTGTTCACTACAAGAAGCACCCCCTTCAATGACCAGCACCCTTATGAGCCTGCCATTCAGGCGAGAGCCCCGTTTTGGACAGGATCTGCATCATCCGGCTAGCGCGTAATCGTGATTGCGAACAGGTACACATGTAGTCCAGCGAGGTGTCCAGCTATCCAGTGGCCTTCGGCCCATCCTCCCGCTGCCGTGCTTGGGTGGTGGGTATAAGGCCAATTGGATGTTCGTTGGGTTTCGTGGGAGGCCTCTTGAATGCAGTTTGTGGGCCTTTTGGGGGCTGTTTCGGGGCCTCTTGGGGGTCCTTTCGGGGCCTCTTGGATTTTGTCTTTCACCTCTTGGGGGCCTCTTGGGGCCTCTTTGGGGCCCCTTGGCGGCTCTTGGGGCATCCTGGGCGCCTCTTGGGCGCCTCTCTTGGGCCCCTTCTGGGGGACGTCTTGGGGCCTGCTTGGGCCGTGGCTGGGCACCTCTTGGGCCATCGTGGGGCCCTCTTGGGCCGTTCTGGGGCCCCTTAGAGGCCTCTTGGGCCGTCTTGGGGCGGTTTTGGGGACCTCTACAGTCGGGCCGCTGACATAAGAAACGGTCAATAAGGACCGAAGCTCCTTCCTGGCCCCAAGAGCGCCAGCGTGCACGAGGAAGGCTGGAGGGTCCATCACAAAATGGCTTAAGGGACATCAAGCCCCTTTCGTACCCAAACGGTTCCTTACTTCAGCGTCTGTAGGGCTGTCTTGGGAGCGTCGGGAAACCAAAACGGCGAGAACGCCTATTTCCTTGAACAATTGTAGGGGTACCAGTGATGTTGGCCTCCTGGGGCCCTCTTGAGAGGCCTGTTGGAGGCCAAGGGAGGCGTCTTGGAGGCCTCTTGGGCCGTCGGGGGGGGCCACCTTGAGTCTTGGAGCGGTCGTTCGGTGACTCGGGGCCTTCTTGGACCGCCTTAGGGGGCCTCTCGAGGCCCTCTCGGCCCGGTTTGGGGCCCTCGCGGGCCCTCTCGCGCCACCATCTGGCAAAGCCCAGGAGGTACGCGAGACACCCAGGGAGAGTTGGGGGCCTGGGTCCCCTTAAAACAACCCTCACGAGTAAGGAGTGAGGCTCAGAGGAGTTAGGCAAAGGGCTTGAGGACACGCCTTCTCCGCGTCAGGCGGCACGGTGGCGGATGTCCCGTGAAAGAAGCGCACCAATCTTTGTACCTATAACACGCTGTCTCATTTCTGGTGCTTGGTTTCGAGGAAGTGCTCCAACTGGTCTACGCGGTGAAGACGAATGTGCATGGCGCGGTAAGGCAAGAGCTCAAGTGTGACAACAACAACCCGTGCTACACCCTGGTACATGTTGCAAACATGTAAGACGAATGTGCGCGGCGATAAGGCGGCAACTCCATTTTGAACACGGCCTGTGCTCCATCCGTGTAATTGCTTCACACTATAAGGACGAATGTGCGCGGCGCTGAGGCGAGAACTCCATTTTGAAAGCCCCCCTCCATCCGTGTTGCGAATGTCACACGTTAGGGTCATACATAGGGGGCTTTTACCGACACGTTTGAGGATGGGTCATCGGTGGGGGGAGTCTAGAAGTGAAGGGGGTGGTGAATGATGATGAGGATGACGATGACGACGACGATGACGATGATGAGGATGATGATGACGATGACGATGACGATGACGATGATGATGATGATGATGATGATGATGATGATGATGATGATGATGATGATGATGTTGCTGATGCTGATGAGGACGCTGATTATTACGATGATTATGCTGCTGACGTTGATGGTGTTGATGACGTCGTTGATGACGCTTACGGTGACGCGTACGGTGATGACGAGGACGACGATGACGACGGTGATGGTGATGGTGACGCTGAAGGTGACGGTGATGACGTCGATGGTGATGATGACGATGATGCTGATGATGCTGATGATGCTGATGACGATGACGCCGGCGACGCTGACATTGATGACGGCGACGGTGATGATGGTGATGAGGACGATGACGACGACGCTAGCGAGGACGACGCTGATGACGACGATAACGACGACGGTGGTGCCAGTGATGATGATGCTGGTGATGATGATAATGACAATGAGGACTACGACGATGATGATGACGATGATGATGATGCTGATGATGATGATGATGATGAAGATACTGTTGATGATGATGATGATGATGGTGATGATGATGATGATGATGATGATGATGATGGATGATGATGATGATGATGATTATGAGGATGATGATGATGATGCTGATGATGATGATGCTGATGATGATGATGATGATGCTGATGATGAGGATGAGGATGATGATGATGCTGATACTGATGAGGATGATGATAATGATGATGATGATGATGATGATGATAATGATGTTGATGATGATGATGATGATGATGATGAGGATGAGGATGAGGATGAGGATGAGGATGAGGATGAGGATGAGGCTGATGATGATGCTGATGATGATGATGATGATGATGACGATGATGACGATGATGACGATGATGACGATGATGACGATGACTGTTGTGATTGTGGTGGTGATGCTGGTGGTGGTGGTGGTGGTGGTGGTGGTGAGGAGGAGGAGGAGGAGCAGGAGAAGGGCCAGGAGGGGATGTATTTCGACGTGCTTGTTTTTACTGGCGGGGGTCCGTGAGGGGTTCCGCTGTGGCGGTCGGATTCAGTTCGAGCTCTTCGTCGGAACGCGACCTAGGAGAAGTTTTGGGGGGGGGGCAGGCGACTGACGCCGGACACCCACGGCCCCGCTCCGCGCACGGTTCTCTGAATCGACCAAGACTGATGATCTTCAGGACGCGTGTGTGTGTGTGTGTGTGTGTGTGTGTGTGTGTGTGTGTATCCATATGCGTCTGCGTGTGTGTGTGTGTGTGTGTGCGTTTTTTTTTTTTTTTTTTGTGTGTGTGTGTGTGTGTGTGTGTGCGCGTGCTTGCCCCGTCCAAGCAGGCCTCTGTCGCTTCCTCTCTTTGGCCGCTCCTCATTCGCTTCCATGCGTGCAGGTGCAATTTGCCACGGTACTCCCCGCTGTTGTTTCGACCGCGACGAGTCGGTTGGCGATGCGAGCAAAACAAGTTTATCCCGTTCAGCCCCACCGACAGCACGCAGATTTTGCGGGCCCTCACTGCACCGCTTGCGCCGTCTTGACGGGCCTCGGTGGACAGCCACACGTTGGCGCTCTAACACGCGTTCAGAGATAATAGGCTGGAAAGGGGGCGCCGATCCGCCTCGGAATCCTGGCCAGTGCGTGCCCCAGGATAGAGGGAAGGGCGAGGGCCTTTCGTGCAACATCTTCGCACGGCCAACCCTCTTCCGTCAGTCGGAAACATTTCCAGGATCCCAAATGTAGCTCGTGGGATGGGGATAGAGTGCTGCCCCAGGAATCTGGCGGGCCACGTGGTAGAGGAGGAGAGGAACGGGGCGAGGAGCAGGATGAAGAGGGAACAGGAGGGTTGAAAAGGCAGAGGAGGAAGGGATGGTGGGTGGAGGTCCTGATTCGACTTGTGTGTGTGTCTCTGTTGGTTATCCCGCTTGAGGGCCCGACCACGCGCGCTTGCTCCGCCGTTTTGACTTACTCCGCCTCGCCACCGCGCGTGAGACCGCTACCTCCCTCTCAAACGTGTGTGTGTGTGTGCTTGCGTGCTTGCGTGTGAGCGTGTGTGCGCGTGTGTGTGTGTGTGTGTGTGTGTGTGTGTGTGTGTGTGTACGTGTGTGTGTGTGTGCGTGTGTGTGTGTGTGTGTGTGTGTGCATGTGTGTGTGAGTGTGGTTCCAGCTTCTTTGAAAGCGGCGTCGGAGGCTCGAGCCGAGGGCAGAGGGCCCTCGGGGCTCGCGAGAGCGAAGTGCCCCGAGCAGGGTCAGCGTGCCGCCCGCCGTCGCTCGTCGTGAACCATGGCTTGCGCTCTCACAGCCAGGGCCCCTCCCATCCGAGATGCGACGTCGAGATAGGGCACGAGGTCGTGGTACAGTGGGGGCCCATGCCAAGAACCACCTTGCTTGCCTCCAGGGTGCCCTGGGTTTCTTGGGTTTCGAAGGTTTTGCGATAGGAAACGTAACGTTCCCCAACCAAGAATGCATGGACGTCCTGGGATCTCAGGGTTGGGTGTCTTGTGGAAGGTTTCTCGAGGACTGGCCTCCACTGAATGTCACGTCGTTCCGGGGGTGGGGTCTATCCATAGCCACCGCCTGCGGGGTCGATTTTTGCGGGCCTGAACAGGCGGTGTATACGGATATCTCCGGGCCTGGGGGGCAAAGTAGCTCTACATCCACCGCCCGCCGACGCCCCCGAGGACCGACGCTACAGGCGATGGCTATGGATAAACCACCGCTCCGCAGAATTCACGACCCTGCTCCTACGGGCAGGCCAACTGACTTCGCCGAAGGGCAGGTCGACGAGGGGCTCTCGTAACTGAGCTCCTGGAGCCCACGATTGACCTCCAACAAGGCAGGAACAATGAGGGGCCCCCCTGCCTTGCTGCAATTTCCGGAACCCTTATCCGTCGACTCAGTGGGCCCCCCCCCTCGCCCCATCTCTGCGAGTCCTTCTCGCGGGCCGTGCCGATCTCATCGGGGGTGCGGCGCACGTTCCCGGCCCCACCTGCTCGGACCCCATTTGTGTTGAGTCGGGCCTGTCCCTCTACAGGGGGAATATTCAAAAATATGTAAAAAATAGTCTGGGGACTATTTTTTGACCATTTTTGCGCATTTTTAGTTCCCAACCATCCTGTGGTGTTGGGTCCTCGTTTTGAAGAGACTTCGCCCCGCGTTCCTTCCCGCTGCCCCCTCCCTCCTCCCTCCTCCATTTCGGCACACCCCTCACACGTTTCGTGGCCCCAAGGGGAGCTCCACCGAAGGTCCCAGTGCTGCCGCCCGCATGCGTCCCGCACACCCATATCGGCACACCCCTCACACGTTTCGTGGCCCCATACGGAGCTCCACCGAAGGCCCCAGTGCTGCCGCCCGCATGCGTCCCGCTCCCAATTCGGCACACCCCTCACACGTTTCGTGGCCTCATAGGGAGCTCCACCGAAGTCCCCAGTGCTGCCGCCCGCATGCGTCCCGCACACCCAACCCCTCACACGTTTCGTGGCCCCGTAGGGAGCTCCACCAAAGGCCCCAGCGCTGCCGCCCCCATGCGCCCCGCACACCCAATTCGGCACACCCCTCACACGTTTCGTGGCCCCATAGGTAGCTCCACCGAAGGCTCCAGTGCTGCCGCCCGCATGCGTCCCGCACACCCATTTCGGCACACCCCTCACACGTTTCGTGGCCCCATAGGGAGCTCCACCGAAGGCTTCAGTGCTGCGCCCGCAATTTCGCACACCTCTCACACGTTTCGTGGCCACATAGGGAGCCCACCGAAGGCCCAGTGCTGCCGCCCGCATGTCCCGCACACCCATTCGGCACACCCCTCACACGTTTCGTGGCCCCATGGGGAGCTCCACCGACGGCCCCAGTGCTGCCGCCGCATGCGTCCCGCACACCCATTCGGCACACCCCTCACACGTTTCGTGGCCCCATAGGGAGCTCCACCGAAGGCCCCAGTGCTGCCGCCCGCATGCGTCCCGCACACCCATTTCGGCACACCCCTCACACGTTTCGTGGCCCCATAGGGAGCTCCACCGAAGGCCCCAGTGCTGCCGCCCGCATGCGTCCCGCACACCCATTTCGGCACACCCCTCACACGTTTCGTGGCCCCATAGGGAGCTCCACCGAAGGCCCCAGGCTGCCGCCGCATGCGTCCCGCACACCCATTCGGCACACCCCTCACACGTTTCGTGGCCCCATAGGGAGCTCCACCGAAGGCCCCAGTGCTGCCGCCCGCATGCGTCCCGCACACCCATTTCGGCACACCCCTCACACGTTTCGTGGCCCCATAGGGAGCTCCACCGAAGGCTTCAGTGCTGCCGCCCGCATGCGTCCCGCTCCCATTTCGGCACACCTCTCACACGTTTCGTGGCCACATTGGGAGCCCCACCGAAGGCCCAGTGCTGCCGCCCGCATGTGCCCCGCACACCCAAGTCGGCACACCCCTCACACGTTTCGTGGCCCCATAGGGAGCTCCACCGACGGCCCTAGTGCTGCCGCCCGCATGCGTCCCGCACACCCAATTCGGCACACCCTTAACACGTTTCGTGGCCCCATAGGGAGCTCCACCGAAGGCTCCAGTGCCGCCGCTCGCATGCGTCCCGCACACCCAATTCGGCACACCCCTCACACGTTTCGTGGCCCCGTAGGGAGCTCCACCGAAGGCTCCAATGCCGCCGCCCGCATGCGTCCCGCACACCCATATCGGCACACCCCTCACACGTTTCGTGGCCCCATAGGGAGCTCCACCGAAAGCCCCAAGTCTGCCGCCCGCATGCGTCCCGCACACCCAATTCGGCACACCCCTCACACGTTTCGTGGCCCCATAGGTAGCTCCACCGAAGGCCCCAGCGCTGCCGCCCGCATGCGTCCCGCACACCCATTTCGGCACACCCCTCAAACGTTTCGTGGCCCAATAGGGAGCTCCACCGAAGGCCCCAGCGCTGCCGCCCGCATGCGTCCCGCACACCTATTTCGGCACACCCCTCACACGTTTCGTGGCCCCATAGGGAGCTCCACCGAAGGCCCCAGTGCTGCCGCCCGCATGCGTCCCGCACACCCAATTCGGCACACCCCTCACACGTTTCGTGGCCCCATAGGGAGCTCCACCGAAGGCCCCAGTGCTGCCGCCCGCATGCGTCCCGCACACCCAATTCGGCACACCCCTCACACGCTTCGTGGCCCCATAGGGAGCTCCACCGAAGGCCCCAGTGCTGCCGCCCGCATGCGCCCGCACACCCAATTCGGCACACCCCTCACACGTTTCGTGGCCCCATAGGGAGCTCCACCGAAGGCCCCAGTGGCGGCGCTCACATGCGCATGCGTCCCGCACACCCATTTCGGCACATCCCTCACAGGTTTCGTGGCCCCATCATCCACCGGAGGCCCAAGTGGCGGCGCTCACATGCGTCACCCACACCCACCCAATTCGGCACACCCCTCACACGTTTCGTGGCCCCATAGGGAGCTCCACCGAAGGCCCCAGCGGCCGCGCTCACATGCGTCCCCGCCACCCATCCCGGCACGCCCCTCACAACAACAGGTTTCGTGGCCCCATAGGGAGCTCTACCGAAGGCCCCAGTGGCACCGCCCGCATGCGTCACCACCCGCACCCACGTCGGCACACCCCTCACACGTTTCGTGGCCCCATAGAGAGCTGCACCGAAGGCCCCAGTGGCGGCGCTCACATGCGTCCCCGCCACACATCCCAGTACACCCCTCAAGCGCTTCGTGGCCCCATAGGGAGCTCCACCGAAGGCCCCAGTAGCGGCGCTTACATGCGTTTCCGCCACTCATCCCGGTCCCCCCCCGCAGCAGCATCATGTTTCGGGGACCCATAGGGAGCTCCACTGGAGGCCCCAGTGGCGGCCCTCACATCCGTTTCCGCCACCCATGTCGGCACGCCCCGCGCGTGTTTCGTGTCCCCATAGGGAGCTTCACCGAATGCCCCAGTGGCACCCATCTCGGCACACCCCTCACACGTTCCGTGGTCCTCTGGGGAGTTCCACTGAAGATGAAACCCGCAGCTGCGGTACTGACAACTGCATATGGTTGGGTTCTTCGCCAGGCTATTTTTTTTTTGTTCTCTCATTGTTCGTCCAAAATCGGCCTGTAGGGGGACAGGCCCGACTTAACATTTGTGGGAGGCCTCTGAAGAGGTCGTGTCGGCACAGGCACCGTGGGGTGCCTTCCGCGGGGCGGGCGCCGAGGGAGGGTGCGAGCGGAGGGGCGGAGCCGCTCTGCTAATTGCTGGTTGTTCGTGCTGCGCCCCCCCTTCCCGACCTCCCGAGGCCCTTCGGCCGGCATTGCGAGGCAGGCCCGTGGCGGATCTCCTGTGACTGTGGAGGACGGTCCATGGAGAGGAAGCATGTTGCCAAATAGTTTCCAGATGTCTAGAGCATGTGTTAGCACTGTTTTAAACATGTAGAACATCTGTTTTGAACATGTTCAGGACATCTTTCCGCCGTTTTAAACACATGTTTAATTCGATGATAGGACTGCCAGGGTGTCCATTGTCGTGGCATCCACAATCCTATGATCACCGCCCCCTCCTGCAGCTCCGCCACGGGCTTTCGTCGAGGATGCGACGCGGGCTCGACGCGGATGCAACCCGGCTTCTGCGCGCATGGCGACGCGATGTGACAGACGATGTCCCCCCAAATATGCAATATGATGCTCGGTTCCCCTCCATTGCTCCTCATCCTTCTCCTTACACCCCCTGTCCCCGCGTGGTGGCAGGCGGAGCTCAAGGAGGTTCAGGACAAGGTCGAGAAGCTCGTCAGCGACTTCGACATCGCAAAGAAGAAGAAGGACAGCGCGACCCTCTCGAGCCTCCAAGTGAGAATAGGAGAGGAGGAGGAGGAGGAGAAGGAGGAGGAGGAGGAGGAGGAAGAGGAGGATTATGAGCATGATCTGGATACAGGCAATCAAGTGGATAATGAGTGTATTGGCAATGATTCGCCTCCGGTGGTGTCGCAAAAAATGAACCATAAGTGTACGCGATCGGCGAATACAACTGGGCGATGCGCTAATCGTGGACGCGTGGGTATCTTGTCGGTGTTTTGACCCCTGGGTGGTCTCGGAGTCGCTGGTGTAGATTATCCCTGGGATCGAGCGGGAGGGGGGGCCATCGGGGATCGATGGGGCCGGAATTTGTTCTGTGCCTGTGGACACCCTGGGGGCGGGGGGTCCGGGGATCTGGGAGGACCACGGGGGTCCCCTTCCCGGAGAAGGCGGCCCCCCCCTGCAGAGGGGACGCGCATCAGCCAATCATCTGCTTTTCGTCCGGGGCACCATGTTTTGTTCTGCTGCGCGCGCTGCGCGGTGGCCTCCCGCGGGCGCTGAGAAGCTCGCAGGATTTTCATGTCCAGGTCTCTTGCTGGGGTCTCTTGCGGGCGCGTCCGCACTGCAGTGGTGACCCCGCTTGGCATTGTCTGGTGCTTGGTGCCCCCGCACCTCCCGAAGACAAAAGCCGCCACGAATGCGCGAAGTGATTCGCGGTGCGCGGCTCGGGATTCGTGATTTCTCATCTTTATCCTCTTCGTCCTCGTCTTATCGCGTCGACTGTCCTTGCGCAGGATCATCTCTACAATGATTTCCTGAGCGTGCCTGCGACAAGTCAGACTCTCACTGAAGACGTGTGAAGACTTCTTCCCTGGAGGGGAGCCGCGAGCGCGCGAAGACATTCGCGCCGGGCTCTCCGCGAAAGTCGACGCGGGAACATCGCTGCCCCTGGAAAAAAGTAGTTCGGGGATGAAGTCCGCAATCTCTACAGCGTGGACGCCATGATGGGGGCGCAGGACGTGTAGGAGGAGGATGTGGAGGACGAGGTGGAGGAGGAGGAGGAGGAAGAGGAGGGGGGGGGAGGCACCCCACCCCCTCCGAGGGAGGGAGGACGACAGAGGAGGAAAGGGAGGAGGGATGAGGAGCAGGAGCGGGGAGGAGGAGGAGGAGGAGGAGGAAGGACGAGGGAGGAGTGTTAGAACATGGCCTTGCGACTGGGTGTGGAGCATAACCACACGTCTCGCAGTGAGGTGTTAGCGTTACCGATGGCATTTGGTTCAACGGTTTAACAGTGGATTGTGCCTTGTGTTCCGCTGTTGGAACATACCGCTATCCGTCGTTCCATTGCAAGTCCTCCTCAGGAATTTGCATGGTAGCTGGGCGAGGCTAATGGCAGCCGTAGCGGCAGCGGCAGCAGCACCCGCTTATCCCAGAGACCCACTCTTGGAGTTAAATACGCCTTAGGACCGAGACCAATGGTTTGACATACACCAAACGAGGTTCAGTTAACGATGTAAGGCCGCGCATTACGGGGGTGATTACAGTGATGTAAAAGTGGCACTGGGAGCTAACCATGAAGCGATGAACGAGTTCATTGGGAGACAGGCTGCAGCTGGAGTAAAGGACCCTCACTAACGAGGAGGGGTACAGACTGTTGCGAACGGCCCGGGCAATGATCTCCTTGCTCCTCAGTGACGTGATCCGCAACATGTTCGCAGGAGGGGTTGTTCAGAAACTTCAGTTCCGAATCGACAATCTTGAAGACCAAACGAAAGTGCAGAAGGACACGATGTAACAGGTCACGAATATAGCCGAATTCGTGACGCTTCGAGTACCCCCACCAGTTATTGGCGCGTTCAATAGCTAATTAGGCCGTTACCGTGTCCCGGAACGCTTCTGACTCCGCCTGCGCTTTCGCTAGTGGACGCGACAGAAAGTGTACCCCCACCAGCCCATCCAAGACGGACGCCCGGGCGAGTTGAGACGATCATGGACTCGTAGGAGCAACATGGGGGAGGGAGTAGGGAAGAGGGAGGAGGAGGAAACGGCAGATGATGAGGAGGAGGAGGAGGAGGAGGAGGAGGAGGAGGAGGAGGAGAAGGGCAGCCCATCCAGAGAAGTTTCCCGCACGAGTTGCCCTAATCAAGGACGTGGGGGAGCACACAGAGGAACACAAGGATCAAAAATCGTCGTACCCCAAGAGGGGGAATATGGTGGAGGTAGGAGGAGAAGGAGGAGGAGGAGGAGAAAGAGGATGAGGAGGAGGAGGAAGAGGAGGAGGAGAAGGACGACGACAATGAGGAGGATGAGGAGAAGGAGGAGGAGGAGAGGAGGAGGAGCAAGGCGAGGAGAGGAGGAGGAGGAGGAGGAGGAGGAAGGAAAAAGAGAGGAGAGGAGGCGGATGAGGAGGAGGCGGAAGAGGAGGAGGAGGGGGAGGAGGAGGAGGAGGAGGAGAGGAGGAGGAGAGAGGAGGAGGAGGAGGAGCACAATGATGTGGGGGAGGGGGAAGAGGCCATGACGAGGCAGGAGGGGGGAGGAGGAGGAGTAAGCGGATGAGGATGAGGAGGAGGAGGAGGAGGAGGAGGAGGAGGAGGAGGAGAAGGAGGAAAAGGAGGGGTAGGGGGAGGAGGAGGACGAGGAGGAGGAGCAGGAGAAGGAGGAGGAAATGGGCGAACAACAGAAGAGCCAGAAACCTCTTGAATGCCTCTGGGGGTCTCCCCAGGTGTCGTTTGGAAGTTTGTTGGAGGCATTTTGGGGCGTCTGGGGGGGGGGGGGGGCATCTTGGCGGACCCAGGGCCTGCTTTGAGCGTCTTGGGTGCCTCGGGAATTTCTTGGAGCCTCTTGGGGATTTCTTGGGAGCCTCGTGGAGACCCTTTGGGCGCCTCTTGGAGTCGTCTGGGCGCCTCTTGGGGCCCTCTTGTGGCGCTCTTGGGGCGCTCTTGGGAGCTTTAGGGGCGCTCTTGGAGCCATCTTGGAAGACATCGATACAACAGGATGGGAGCTTTAATTGGCCTTGCCCTTCTGGAGTGCGTCGAATCGCCTCATGGGGCGCTCTTGGAGGGCTCGTAGGCGCTTCGGGGGCCGTCTTGGGGCTCTCTTGGGCCCCTCCTGGGGCCCTCTTGCGCCATCTAGGAGCCATCTTTAGGCCTCGGATGACCATCAGAAGCAAAATGGCGAGAAAGCCAAACACATTGAGTTTCTCCAGGCGTTTGACGGATTTTGATATCTTGGGGGCCTCCTTGGGGAGTTCTTTGGGCATTTGGAGCCGTTTTGAGGCGGTCCTGGGGACTCTTGGAGCATCTTGGAAACTATCTTGAACGATCTTGCGTTATCTGGAGCCATCTTGAGCCATGTTGGACGCCTCCAACTACCTGCGACCACCTCCGTCCAAGTCCAGGGGGGGGGGGGTAAGGGGGAGGTGTACACCCCTCCCCGAAGGGGAAGAAGGGGGTTGGAAAAAGAAACTTCCTAAACCACTCACGCACTACAGGGCTGGTGGGATTAACAGCAGGGAGAAAAGCAAGTCGGGAGAGGAGGAGGACAAGGAGCAGGATCAAGCGGGGTAAGAAGAGGATAAAAAGAAGGAAGAGGAGGAGGAGGAGGAGGAGGAGGATGAAGGAGGAGGATGAGGATGAGGAGGAGGAGGAGGAGGTGGGCGAGGAAGATCGACGAGCGCAACAGGCGCTCAGGGGGCGGAGCCACTTTCTCAGAAATGTTTCCTCCCCCAGCGGCGATGTCTGCTGAGGTGGGTGGGTGAAGCACCGTGCCATCGGCTCTGATGCCCTCAATCCGAGCCCGAGGAGGAGCAGGAGGAGGAGGAGGAGGAGGAGGAGGAAGAGGAGGAGGAATAGGAGGAGGAGGAGGAGGAGGAGGAGGAGGAGGAGGAATGTGATACTCTGGAGGAGGAGGGGGACGAGGAGGAGGAGGAGGAGGGTCCTCCGGGCCGCCCAATTTAGGTCGGAGCACCACGCCGCACATGCATCGCCGATGCGTTACGATCCGGGCACTCGATTTCTTCATCCCGCCGCAGGCCGATGGAGAGCCGACGCATCGGCGATGCGGCGCGATCCTCCGACCTCATATCTTCCCCGGCCCCATCTGGGCGGCCTCCGGAGGGGGAGGGGCAGACTGGGGGTTGGGAGCGCCGTTCGGCCCAGTTCCGTTGCCACGGCGCTCCTGCTCTCAATCGCACTAGAGTTAAGGCGGGCATGGCCCTCTACAGGAGGAATCTCAAAAATAGTAGAACAAATAATCAGGGGACGATTTTAGAGTATGTTTGACCATCTTGGAATGTTGTCAGGGTATGTTTCATTTTTTGTCCAACATCCGCCTGTAGGAGGACATGCCCGACCTCCTGCGCAGCCTCTGGTACCCCCGCCGCAGGAAGATGACGATGCATTTTCAGAGCATCAGACGTGTTCCTTCCTGCCTTCCTCTCTGTGGGGCGGGGGACAGAGTCATGTCCTCGGCCTCGCCGTCCAGACTCCTCGCTTCGCTCGCGGCACCACGAGCACAGGATAGCCTTGCGCGGATGTCTCGTAGGGAACGTAATCGCGTATCCATGGGATCGCGCCGCGGTATCTTGACCACGAGGGCATGGATGCGGATCTGTTCGTCACTCGTGATCCCTCCCCCCGTCCTCCTCCCTCCTCCCCTCGAGGCGGACCTGCAGGACCAGGTCGAGGTTTGCTCGAAGCGCCTGGTGACGGCCGAAAAGCTGATCAACGGCCTGGGCGGCGAAAAGACGAGGTCCGCCTCCTCGTCTTTCTGTTCCGTAGCCGCTTGGAACGCGCTCGTCTGTGGAGGAGTTGGTGCACATGGAAGGGGGAACAGTGATGGACAGTACACGAAGGCAAGCGTCATTCCTCTGGAGGTGCCTCCCTCACAGCTTCCCTCGGAGGAGGAGGAGGAGAAGAGCATGCCACTGTCTTCTGCTCGACGCTGGCCCGTCCAGCCTCGCGCAGTGGGCCAAGGCGGCCTCCTGGCAGGGCTGGTTTTGAGGCGGAGGAGTCTGACCATCGTGGCCTGGGCTCTTCTCCTCGTCACCCGGGCTTGGCCAGCGGGGACCTGGAATGAGCGGCGGTACACCCCGTCGGTGGAGCGAGGGTGGCCCGCGGGTCCCCCACCTGCAGGGCGGAGGGTGCGATCGTGGTCGATCTCACGATGCGTCAGCCGCTCGGCTTCTCACAGCTTCGTTCCGCATGCAGCTTCGCAGATTTGCCGCCCCAGAATCCGCTCGCCGCGCCTGCTGCTCCTCCGGCTCCTCGTTTTCCCTTCCCACAGCCGGTGCATACGCTACGAAATCTTGATATAAGACATCAAGGGTAGCATTCCGCCGACCTCGGGCTATGTAAGGTGCCACAAGGGTCTCCTGGGCCACCAGAAGACAAAAACGTCGTGTGGGGAACTCGGCGGCAGGCCAGTTTCTTATTCCGTGTGCCTACTATGCTCCTCCCCCTCCCCCAGCGCGCGCGTGAGCCGAGGTGGTCGGCGACTTCCGCGACGCTCGACGTCCAGGCCAGCGGCGCCGCCGCCGACGAGGACGAAGCCAAAAACACCCAGGAAAACACATCGGCGACGACGACCTGGATTTCGGGCGGACGGATTTTTCAATACGTGCGTTTTCCCAACATTTAGGCTTTGCCTCGGGGTCTTGCTTGTTCCGAACCCTCCTGTGTCGGATTCTCGGTTTCAACAGAGCGTCGTGGTCTCCACTCCTCCATTTCTCTCCTCCTCCCACTCCTGCGCTGCTCCCTGTGTGGCTGCGAGCTGAGCACCTGTCGCCACTTTCGTGGGCTCCTAAGAGGTCCACCGGAGTCGGAGGCCACGCGCTGCCAGACGGGACCTCGCTGCACCCAGTGGGTGGTTGAGAACTTTGCAATTGTCGTTCCTTTCGTGGGCTCCTGGGAGGTCCAGCGGTGTCGAAGGGCACACGCGCACCCAGACGGAGCCTCGCTGCTTCCTGGGTGGCTGCGTTCTGCACACCTGTCGTTTTCTTCGTGGGCCCCTGGGAGGTCCAGCGGAGCCGGAGGCCCTGCGCACCCAGCCGAGGCCTCGCTGCTCCCTGGGTGGCACTGCGAACTGAGCACTTGCTGTCGACCCTTTGTGGCTCCTTGGGGGGGCCCGGCGGAGGCGGGGGCCGCGCGCACCGAGACGGGACCTCGCTGCTCCCTGGGTGGCACTGCGAGCTGCGCAGTCGTCACCACTCGCTTGGGGGCTCCTGGGAGGCCCGCGCGCCCCCCCGCCCGAGCGAAGAGAGCCGTCGCCAGCGCAGCGGCCGAGGCGGCGGTCTTTCGTCAGCTTCGGCAGCCGCTCGCCCCACCCTGGTCATCGTTCAGCCGCTCCTTTGTTTAGCCGTCGGTATCGTTCAGCCGCTCCTTTGTCTTGTTCGAAGTGTCGCATTCGTCCCGGCCGATTTTCAGCCAGGTGATCAGAGCTAGAACGGGCCTTCTTATTCCACTGTCATTGTGTTCACCTCGTGCTTTCATTTTCAGGCGCCTTGGCGCCCCCTCCGCTGAGCCTCCATGGCGCCACGCAAGCGGAGCCAGTTGCCAGTTGCCAGTTGCCCTCGTCCTCCTCCCGCGTCCTCGTCTTTGTGCAGTTTCCCGCGCCAGTTGCCCGGACGCTCTTGAGTAGCACGTTCAGGGCGCAGCCCTGCTGCGGTGATCCGCTTCGCTTTCGAATCATTGTGCCGTTGTTGTTTGCTTTATAAGAAATCGGTATCGTTTGACCGATCCCCATCCCCCATCCCCATCCCCATCCAGTCCCCCAGCATCCGTGCACCCCAGTTGGGGACGCCTTGAAACCCGAAGGGAACGGCCCGTATCCCCCATCTAGGGGGTCAATCGGCCACGTGGGCCCAGGCCACGTTCATGGGGATAAGGGGTCGGTTAAACGATGCCCAATCGCGTGGCCGCCTTGCTTGATGACGCCTGCCCGGTAGTCCATTTCGTGACCGCCCAGTGGCACGAATCGGTCATCCGAAATGCCTGCCAGCTTTGCAAATGGTGCTGGTGATCTTCCAGCGACCTGTGACCCCCTTGCCTTCTCTGCCCACCACCAGCTCAGCCTCTTGACACGCTCTCTTCCCGACGACGCCCTCCGTGACACCACCCAGGACGCGGGGTGACCTTCACGGGAGCCGCAAGGCCAGACGGTGAGCGTCCTCAATGGTGTTTTGCCATCTCCACTTGCGTTCCTTCCGTCGTTTCGGCTGTCGCTTGTCGTGCCGCCCGTGTGGCTTACTTTTGCCTTCCGTGCGGGTCCTGGTCGTTTCGTCCTCTGCTTTCCCCGCCGTCCACGCACGGATGGCATATGGCGCTGCTTCCCTCTGAGCCTTGCGCGCGCGGGACACTGGCCGTTGCACTTAGTTTTCTCCGCCTGGACTTTCGCGCGAGGTCGCGACCGCCAAAACGTGTGTGTGTGTGTGTGTTTGTGTTTGGACGTCCTGTCGCTGCGCGCGGGGCCGCGACGAGTATGTATGTATGTATGTGTGTGTGTGTGCGTGTGTGTGTGTGTCTGTGTGTGTGCGTGCGTGCGTGCGTGCGTGCGTGCGTGCGCGCGTGCGTGGCTGATTGTCGTATTCGAGCGCGGCGTGCATCGTGTATTGCACAAGTTGTGTGTGTGTGTCGGTGTGTGTTGTGCGTGTTTCTGTGGTGGGATACACTTCGAGTGTGTGGCATATTGTGTGCATCTGTGTGAGAGGGGGTGAAGCATGTTGTAAAATATCTGTTGTGATGTTGGTGATGTATGGTGTGCGGTATACACGTCGGTCGTCGATTCCCATTTCCCAACCTACTTCAACCGCCTTCCTACATCAATAATCGATACGTTTTGATGTGTTTTGCTGCCCCATGGGAGGGCGAGGACCCAATCTACTTGATCCGCCGTCATAGTTCATGTTTCTTATTTCGCCGACGTGTATTGGTTGTTGAGTGATGTGGTTTCCATTGCTCGTGGTTCAAAGTTTGCTATGTTTTATGTCTTGTCGGTCTCTGTTTGGCGTATGGGTGCATGTATATATATACATACGTACGTGTCTCATGTATGCATGCAGGTAGGTAGGTATGTAGGTAGGCATGTCTGTATGTATGTATGTATATGTCTGTGTATGTATGTATGTATGTGTATGTGTATGTATGTATGTACATATGTATGTATGTATGCATGCATGTACATATGTATGTATGTATGCATGCATGCATGTATGTATGCACGTATGGATATATGCATGTATGTATGTATGTGTGTATGTATGTATGTGTGTATGTATGTATGTATATACGTGTGTGTATGTATGCATGCATGTATGTGTGTATATATGCATGCATGTATGTATGTATGTATGTATGCGTATGTGTACATATGTATGTATGTATGTATGCATGCGTGCGTGCAAGCATGCATGTATGTATGTATGTATGGATGCATGCATGGTATATGTATGTATGTATGTATGTATGTATGTATGTATGTATGTATGTATGTGTGTGTATGTATGCATGCATGCATGCATGCATGCATGCATGTATGTATGTATGTATGTATGCATGCATGTGTTTGTGTATGTACGAGCATGTATGCATGCATACATGCATGCATGCATGCATGCATGCATGTATGTATGTATGTATGGATGTATGTATGTATGTGTGTGTATGTATATATATATATATATATATATGTATGTATGTATGTATGTATGTATGTATGTATGTATGTATGGTTGTTTGAATGTATGTATGTATGTATGCATGCATGCATGCATGTATGTATGTATGTATGTATGTATGTATGTATGTGTGTATGTGTGTATGTATGTATGTATGTATGTATGTATGTATGTATGTATGTGCGTGTATGCCTGGTCAGTGGGTTCCCTCTGGTCTTACCCTTTTCTCCTCGTCCGCGTCTCCGTCCTCCCCGTCGTCCTGCTCGTCCTCCTCTTTTCCCTCCTCCGCCTCCCTCCACCACCTTGCAAATCGAGAGTGGCTGTGCGAAGTCAGTGCATCGAGGGCCCAGTGACCACCAGTATGGTCACAGTTAGACGTCTTCGTCCAAGTGAGTTCAAACTGTATGACGTCCACACTCAAGGCTCCCTGCATCCATCCTCACTCGAGCTCCCCCACACTCCCGCACCGCACTGCTGAACACTCGACAGTTCGAGAACCTGACCGGCGACGTGCTCATCGCGTCGGGCATCATCGCGTACCTCGGCACGTTTCTCGCCAAGTATCGCAACGAGAGCGTCGGTTCCTGGATCGATCTCATGCGCGCGAACAAGGCAATCTTTTATTCTGTCGCCTTCCCTTCTGTTGCGCACCCGGTGTAGCTTCGCACGGCGTGCTCTTCGATTAAGGGAGTAACGGCGGTGGCAGCCGCATCGGAAGCAAGGGGTATGTGGGGTTGTTTTTCTTCAGCACGGCGTCTATTCAGCGCCTAAGGGGCGGCTGACATGGCGGGTCTGCGGGCATGGGGCGCACTCTGTGAGGGGTGGGGGATTGGAGGGGGGCCTGGGAACGCGACAGGCACGACAAAGTCTCAACGGACACGACGAAGACGAACACAGAAAGTGTGTCGGAGCTTTAGGTACTACGGGCGCTCATCCTCTCCCTCCGCTAGCCAATTTTCATTCTGGGGTTCTTTTGACGGTCCCAGGTCCCGGAAGGGGCCCCCGAGGGCAGAACATCGCTACAGATCCGATCCGTTGTGGTCTGTGTCCTCATCCGCCTGCCCCATCCTTCCTTTCCTGTGTGGGTGAGGATGAGGAGGATGAGGAGGAGGAGGAGGAGGGAGGAACAAACATGAGCCCAGACGAGGAGGAGAATGAGGACGAAACGGAGTAGGAGAGAAGAGGAAGAGGAGGATGGGAGGAAGATGAGGAGCAGGAGGATGAGGAGGAGGAGCAGGAGGAGGATGTGGAGGCCGACGGGAGCAACGTGAGGATCCTGGAGTGTTGCGAACGCTGCAGCGGGAACACCGCTCCTAGAGGGCCGAGAGCAATCCGATAGAATCTCAGTTTGGAGCGCGCCTTCCTTTGAATCCCGTGTGCGAGAAGCGTGCGTGGGAGAAGCGGCGGCACGACCGGGCAGTGCCAGGGGAAGGGATGCAGTTGGCACGAGGGCCAAGAGTTGCCCCGAGTGCACGAGGGAGGAGGAGGAGGAGAAGGAGGAGGAGGAGGAGGAGGATGGGGAAGAGGATGAGGATGATGAGGAGGAAGAGGTCCAGTGGAAGGCAGAGGAGGGGAGAGGAGCGGAGAGACAAAGATGAGGAAGGCCTCGGATTGAGAAACGTGGCCCTCGCTCTGGCGAGAGCGTGATTCTGAACGACGGGGACAACATGCCGATCCGAAAATGAGGCCCGCGCTGCTGCCGGAACACCTCTTCGGAAGGAGTAACAGCGGTCGGATCGAAAAAACACAGGAGAAGCCAGTTCGGATAGTTGTAGTGAAGAGGAGGTAGTGGGTGGAGGCGGAGGGGGGGTCTGAGGAGGAGGAGGGGGAAGGGGGAGGAGGAGGGGAGGAGGATGTAGTGGGAGGGGGAGGAGGAGGAGAGGAACGAGGAGGAGAGAGGCGAGAGGAGAGGAGAGGAGAGGAGAGGAGAGGAGAGAGGAAAAGTCAAGCTAGGTGCGCAAGTGTCTTACCTGACGTCCTACCCCTCCCTTCCATCCTTTCTCATGGTGTAGATCTACTCTCTATCCGCACAGTCGGATGTCGAGAAGGGGAGTGATCCCGAGAGGGCGCGGCAGCACGGCAAGCGCACGACATAGCGTAACAGGTTCGGGTGGCAGTCAACATGACACAGGACTAAACACGTAAATGAACGGCTCGGAGAGAGCGGACGCGTAAAATTAGAGCCAAAGTTGTAGTGGAACCTCAGCGAGGCAGCTTGCGTAGGACTTCGGCCAGCTTGCGTAGGACTTAGGCAACCAAGAAAGGAGGTCAGCGAGGCAGCTTGCGTAGGACTGAGAAGGACCGAGAGCGAGAGTATGGAGCCGACGCTGCAGCGGGAGTGCTATTCAGGAACACCGTAATCGTTCGGATAGGAGCAATCACATGTGGCCAGCCCCTTTTCAAGGATCCTGGGCGTAACGAGTCCAGGGGGGAGAAGCCACCCAGACCCGACAATTGGGGTTTACTAAACGGCCCCGGGCGTTTACTAAACGGCTCTGGCCGTTTATCTGAACAGTCCTGCCCTGTTTGATTCCTTCTTTGGGTGCGTTTGCTAAACGGCCTCGCGTGTCGGGGTGGTTATTGTCAGGGAGGGGGGAGGCGACGACCTCGCAGAAGGGAGGAGCAGGGGCGAGAGACGAGAGAGGAGAGAGGGGGGAGAGCCGGGAGAGTACGAGGGATATAACGGGGGACGAGGCGACGGATACGGGGGACGAGAGAGGGGGGGGATAAGAGGGGACGAGAGAAGGGGGGGACGAGACGAGGGCGGAGTCGGGCGGAGGGGGCGGAGGAGGGCGAGGAGGAGGGCGTTGGTGGTGCTGCTGCGTCGGGAGGAGACGGGGAGGGGCACGCGGCAAACGAGAGCGGCTTCCAGCTGCCCGCCTCATCGACGCGCGCACCTCGGGCGGGGGGCGCGGCCGCGGCGCGCCCGCGGCCAGCCCGCGCCGGGCATCGAGAAAGCCTTTCCGAGAGGAGGAGGAGGAGGAAGAAGAGGAGGAAGCAGAAGAAGAAACACAAGAAGAAGAGGACGAAGCCTTTTCGAGAGGGGGATGCCTTTTCGAGAGGAGGACGCAGAGGAGGGGAAAGAAGAGGAACAAACATTTTCGAGAGGAGGAGGAGGAGGAGGTGGAGGAAGTGGAACAGGAACAGGCGGAGCTTAGAAGGAGTTGGACGTCGAAGACAGCTACTATGCCGCCGACGAAGTGGAACTATTGGCATCCCGCAATCATGCCTGGGGCGTTGACTAGGGGCCTCGAAGCCCCTGCGGTCTTTGGAGGCGTCTTGGGTCCTCTTGGAGGCCTCTCTGGGGCGTCTCAAGAGTCTCTGAGAGGCCTCCTGGGGCCTCATAGGGCCTCCCTGGGACCTCCGGGGAGCCTCCTGGCGGTTTCGGACAGTCTGAAGGCCGAAACGAGCAAACGCCAAAATCATGCAACAAACAATTGAACAACTATTGATTTCAGCTTCGGATGGCCCTCCCTCTCAGGCGGCCTTTTTTTGGGCCTCGAGGCCTCTCTAGGCTGACGGCGGCCTGTCGGTGTCGGTCGGTGTCCGCTTCGCTGTCGCTTCGGTCGACGTTCGGTTGCACCGTCGCCGTGGACGGCCTTGTGCAGGGCGATCGAACAAGAGGAGGAGGAGGAGGAGGAGGAGGAGGAGGAGGAGGAGGAAGAGGAGTACTAATAATCATACTGGTAGTAATAGTATTAGTAGTAATAATGATACTACTAATATAAGTAGTGATGGTAATGCTGATCATACGACTACGAATAATGCAGACACCTATAGTAATAATAATAAGAATAATAATAATAAGGATAAGAGGAGGAGGAGAGCCGTGGGCGCACTGACCCGGGTCTGGGTGCAGGATCCTGCAGGATCCTTCGCATTGACCCAGGTTTGGGTGCAGGATCCTGCAGGGTCCTGCAGGATCCTGCAAGGCCCGACTGACCCGGGTCTGGACTGACCCAGGTCAGCAGATCCCCGAGAGCGGCCTGAATAAGGAGCACTTACTTTTCACAAGGGGCTCGGTCGCTCCTCAGTTCTGCATGCGTTATTTCTCGCTCCTCATGCGTTATTTCTTTCTGTCTCGTTCCTTGCGCGTCATTCCTTGGAGCAAACAGGGGCTTCGTTCCTTGCTGTGACTGTACCTGTTCGCTCCCGGAGTTCCGGCGATCCGACGCGGCCCGATGCTCGCACGGCGCTGCTGCAGGTCCTGGCGGAGCCTATCCGGCTCGATTTCGACTTCGTGCCGATGCTTGGCGGCGCGCAGAGGGGGGTAGGGGGAGGGGGGAAGGCTTCTTAGAAGCACCCCTGCTTCTTAGAAGGTGCGGGCCTTCTCTGTAGATGTAAGGCCGGCGCCTTCTAAGAAGCAGCCTCCTTCTAAGAAGCCTTCCCCCCTCCCCCTACCCCCTTCTGCTCGCCGCCAAGATGCAGCCCATTCCGAAGCGCATTCCGATTCGTTCCGATTCCCCGATTCGATGCTGGCCGTCACTGAGGTTCCTGCTGCGGACAGTACTCGGTGAGGAGGTCGTCATTCGGCAGTGGCTGATTGACAAGCTGCCAAACGACCAGGCTTCGCTTCCTCTCGGGGGGGTCCAAAAGGAATGATTGGGAAAGGTTGGGGTATATGGCGTCCGCCGAGACGGCGGGAGGGGTCTACACCTGCATTCAGCTGGTTTCGGCCGCACTGCCATGCAATTTCCTCGATTACGTGGTCGCGTCATGGCCTGGAGGCGCCTGGAAGACCACGCACGCAGCTGGTTCCATGACCCCTACTTGGCAGTTCAAGCTTTGGAATTCGGTCCACTTTGGCTTCGGAAGGAGTTCTCGAGGTTCCAAGGGGCGATGCCAGCGGGGCTGCAGGGGGGGACAGCGTGGACCCAAGAGTTTGCGCAGGCCTCGGAAAGTCTGTGTTTATGGAGCTGTTCGTTCTTCTGCCGATGTTCTTTGGGCCCTTCGCTGTTTCTCCGGCACTCACCGTGCATTTGGGCGCAGCTGAGTACCCAAGTGGCTATCGTTCCTTGTCCAAGGTTCCTGCTGGCAGGTGTCATTCCTTCTCCCAACGGGGCGAGGTGCCATGCTTGCCGCCGCCTCCTGCTCAGGTGAATTCTGGAATTTCTTTCGCGAGGCTTTGCTCTCGATTATGACACTCAGCTACCTTCGGAGCGGTCGACCGTGCTGTGCTGTCTCGGGTGAGAGTGGCTTTAAACAATTTTGGATGTAAAACCCCTTTTGTCCTCCCGATTCTCCCTTCCGCTTCTGCCAAAGGTGCCCGATCTTTGCCTGAGCACGCCGTCACGTGCTGCTCCTGCTGATTGCTGCTAGCTGTGAGCGGATTGCCCAAAGCCATGCGGGAAAGTTGCAGATTGCCATGGTTGCTGCCAATGGGTCCCGCCAGTGAGAATCGTAAGGGCTCCGAACTCTTTGCCTCGCAACGCACGCCCCTCTCCTGCTTGACCGTCTGCTCCTGTCTCCAGTCACTTTTCGGGTGTTGCCAGAAGTGCCCCTGGCCCAAGCTGTCCCCAGGAGTTCCGAGGAGGCCCCCATGGCCTGCAGAGCACCGCTCACGAGGCCCAGAGGGCCGCAGGGGCTCCAAACTGGAGCGAAAAGCTGGGGACACCTTCGGCCAGCTACACTTTTAGCAGCCCCCGTGCGTCTCCAGAGCGTCGCGCCAGCAGACGGCCTACTCCCGCGAGCGCCAGACGCTCGCCGGAGCTCTCTGGCTCCCGCCGCCCTCCGCCTCCTCTTGCTCCTCCTCTGGACCCGGGGAGCCGCGAACCTCTCCTGCACCCGAGCAGGCCAGCGTCGAGGAGGAAGTGTCAAGTCGGGCGTGTCCCCCTACCAGGGGAGTTTGGGCGAAAAATAAGAACAAATCGTCCCCAGACTATTTCTTGATTATTTTTGGATCTTCCTCCTGTAGAGGGACAGGCCCGACTCAAAGAAGGAAGCGGCAGCGTATCGGGAGAATGCCCGGCGTTGGTCGGACGTTGTGCAAGCGGCCGGCGTGGGGCGGGCGAGAGGGGCGCTCGGGAGGAAGGAGGAGGAGGAGGAGGAGGAGGAGGAGGAGGAGGAGGAGGAGGAGGAGCAGGAGGAGGAGGAGGAGGAGGAGGAGGAGGAGGAGGAGAAGCAGGAGGCAGGCAGGGTCTCCGGCCCCGAGCTCCGTCCCGTGCTCCGCCCCGTGTGCCGTGTGGGGGCGCCTCACGGCCCACGCCCCCGCCCAGGGTGGCGGGAAGGAGGGTCCCACCAAGGGTGCAGTGGGGCTCGCCCCTCTACAGGAGGAGTGTTCGAAAATAGTAGACAAATCGTGCGGGAACGATTCTTTTAGCATTTTCGTACCATTTTTCATTTTTCGCGCAAAATCTCCCTGTAGGAGGACAGGCCCCGACTTACACCAAGGGGCGCAGTGCAGCCAGACCGGGGTACCAGGTCGAGCTCGGTTCGGGTTGGGTAGCATGATGATCTTCGTGCTTGTTGGATGTTCTCGTGAATCCTGGGGGGGGGGGGGCCCTGCATGTTCCGCGTGTTTTGGCCGGCGGAGGGTCTCGTGTTCTTGAGGGATGTTCTTCTGTCCCATGTCCGCCTGCAGGTGCAACAGCATCAACACAGCCGTGCCCCATCCTGGACCATGGCTCCACGGGGGCCCCTTTGGTCTACGGACAGGCCGGCAGTATCAGAACTGTGTGAGAGACGTCTCGGAACGTCGCAGTAGGATCATTGCAGGGCTTCGTCAGCACCTCATCGGACGCCTCACTTGTTACGTGTTCGATCAGGGACCCTGCGCTGACGCGAAATATCCTGCTTTCACACCGATGGCCGCTGAAGACCGCCGAAGACCGCCGAAGACCGCCGAAGACCGCCGCAAGACCGCCGAAGACCGCCGAAAGACCGCCGAAAGACCGCCGAAGACCGCCGCAAGACCGCCGAAGACCGCCGAAAGACCGCCGAAAGACCGCCGAAGACCGCCGAAGACTATGTCGGGCCCCAACGCCTGTGGCGGGGCGCGCGCCCGCCGGCGGTTTTCGGCGGTCTTTGGAGGGTCTTCGGAGGCCAAGATGCGTGGCGAGGGGTCCATGATCGAACAAGTATCATTCGTACCCCATCGAACGCTGCAGTAGGATCACTTCAGGGCCTACTGGGGGCCGACGCGCGCGCGACGGCGGCCAGTCTCTACAGAGCACTGGCGTTATGATGTTCCAATCCACTTTAGCATTGACCACCAGAAAGAATTTCGGGCTTCACACAAGTACTGAAACCCGAGGGTTTTCACGTTTCGGGTCCTGGGAGACACTCGTCCGACGCTGTTTCAACACTGTTTCGATACTCTTTCGAGACTTTTCCGGGTGCTCGAAATTATTTTTGTGATGTGGTCCTTCAGAAAGTGCGATGGGAGCAACATAACACTAGCGTGCGCCAGCGTCTGGTAGTCGCTGAGAAAGCGCCTATTCAGCAGCGATTGAGCGTCGATTCGCGCCGATAGGTGTCACATAGCGTCGTTTCGCAAGAGCCAGCAAGACGACACGGGAGGCTCCCGTGAGTTGCTACAGAAGATCGGGTTTTTGGCCGAGGCCCCGCCGAAAGGCTGGGGGTCTTCAAGGAGAGCCCCGAACAGCGGTGCTCGAAGCTGCACCGCAGATATTCGTCGCCATGAAGCGCGCGGGTCCTGAGGGAAACGAGGCCCTGAAGTTTTTCGCCGGCTTCGGGCTTGAGTGGGGCCCTCCCCCAGCCCCGGGTCAGTCAGAATATGATTCGGGACGAAGAGTTGGTCCTGAGGGAAGGCCCTCGGGTCCAGGGCCCGCTTCCTTCATGCCAAACTCGGAGCACTTGAGCGTCGCGTGGGCCATCATGATGTGGTTCTTGCCGACGATGTTCTTGCGTTGGCCTCCAGCGCAGCTTCAACGCAAATGCAGCCCTTGACCGTGGCTGCCTGGAAGAGACCGGTGTCGACAGAGGGCGAGCGTCAGAAAGTCATGCATTCCGCGAGGCCTGACTCCAAGTCGCCGATCACGCTCTCACCGTCGGGCACATCAGTTCGAGCCCCTCTGAAGATGGCCGTCAGGCGCGTGCGCTCCTGAAAGGACGTGCACTCCTCCCCTGGCGTGTCGATGCAGGCTTCCCGCAGCGAGGCACCTCAACGACGTCCCAACTGCCGTCGTTGGAATCCTCGCCGTGGGCCTCCACGCGGGCTTCCGCGCCTCCGCCGCCGGCCTGGGCCCCCAGCGCCCGCACGAGGGCACGAGGCCTCCCCTCCGCGCGCAGACGAGGACTCACGACCGCCCCCCCCCTCTGTTCGCCAGCAGCGCCTCCAGAGCGGCAGTGCCCAGGCCCGCGGGCGGCGGCGGCGGCATTCCCCGCGCGCCGCGCCCGAGGGGGAGGCGCGCGGCGCGCCGCCCTGCCGAGCACATGGGGTGCTCGGCCTCCGCGGTCGCCCGGCAGAGGGGAGCGGCGCGCCGCGTCGCCGAGCGCAGGGAACTCGGCCTCTCCGCGATCGCCTGGGCGTCGATGCGCCCACGAGGTGGGTTTCCGCGACCGCGCCCCTCGTGAGTGGAGGGTGGCAGCACGCCGCGCCGCCCGAGCGCCGGTGCGCCGCCTGCCCAGGCTCGCCGCGGCGCTGCAGCGGCCGCTTTCGGCCGCCTCGGCCGCTCTCGACCGCTCTCGGCCGCGGCTCTCGGCTGCCTGCTGATGAGCAGTGGCGCTCGGCTGCCGCTCCCACGCTGCTGCTCCCACGCTGCCGCTCCCGGGCTGCCGCCGGCGAGCGCTCGCGGCCGCTCCCAGCGGCCCGCGTAGGCTCGCGGCGGCGCTCGTCGCCTCGGCCGCTACTCTTCCAGGGTGCGAGCGCAGGCCGCCGCCCAGGGTGGCCCCTCGCACGGGGGCGCCGTGGCCCGCCCCCTCCCCCTGCAGCGCAGGGGCCAGGCTCGTGCACGAAGCAGGGAGCTGAGCGGTGCCAGATGGGGCGCTCGTGGGGGAGGAGGCGCTCGTCGGCCGCCAGCACACGAGAGGGCCGCGGTGGCGGCAGGGCTGTGCGAGGCAGCGGTGGTACACTTTCTCTCGGCTCGGGCGCGTGCAGTGGCGGCTGCACAAGAGCCCTCGACGGCTCGGGTCGCGCCGCCGCGTGCACCGATGCAGGCACGGCGGCCTCCCTCCTCCGACATCCCTTTGTCCCTCTTCAGTTGCACGATATATGTGTGAGTGCGCTCCGCTCTTCCTCGGAGCACATGCTGAGAGTGTTTCGCCCCCTCCGCGCATGGCCTCTACACGCAGGACTCCCGACAAGATGATATATTTGATGTGGTTCCAGTCCGACTGTTCTGAGTCCTTCCAACATGTTGTTCCCGCTGCAGCATTGGATATATTCTCCGCGTCCGCGTGATCGGTTCTTCTCAATGGTTTTCCCGCTGGAGCGGTGGCCTCATTTTTCGTTTTCAGTCATGCAACGTAGTGCTTCCGATGCGGTGCTGACCTTACTTCAATGTTCATTATCAGAGGTGCTCCCGCTGCTTCGCTGGCGTCATGTCCGCTACTTGATGCCGCTTTGTGATTCCCAGCCTTGCACTGCATGGGATTCCCTATGCGTTGGCGCTGTGCGTTGCCGCCATGCGTTGCCGCTATTCGATGCCGCTATGCGTTGCCCAGCGAGTTTTGCGTTGCCGCTATGCGATGCCGCTATGCGATGCTTGGCTGCGCAATGCCATTCCATGCCATAGTGTGCATCGTCATGCCACGACATGCACCTATTGCCATATGATGCGCCGCTATGCGATGCCATACCTTGCAATGCTGTGACCTGCAATGCTTGGCTGCGCAATGCCATGCTATGCCATGCTACGCTCTGCCGTGCTCTCCTACGCCATACTATGTTAGGCTGTGCCGTGCGGCGCCTGTCCTTTCGGGATCAATGCATCCTTCGTCGCCCGAACATGCGAATAGAGATGAGTTCGACGCAGTGGCAAGGAATGGGTGGGACGGGTAGGGCAACAGAACTGGCGCGAGCACACTTAGCTTGCCCCCTCCCTTCTCCCTCTTCCTCCCCCCCGCCCAAGAATGGAGAGGCCAGGTGGCCTGAAGGACCCCCCAGCGTCCTCATGATGCAGAAACGGTGCAGCACGCGCCACAGGGTTTAGTTTCTGTCCAAGTTATCGCCTGCTGCCTATCGGTAGGATATGCAGTCCAACAGTTCATTGTCTCCGAATCGTCTCCTCTCCCCATCCCTCCTTCAAGGAGGGAAAAACCACCCGGACCCGACAATTGGCGTTGACCAAACGGCCCTGGGCGTTTACTAAACAGCCCTGCCCGGTTTGATTCCTTCTGTGTGTGCGTTTGCTATACGGCCTCGCGTGTCGGGGTGGATATTCTCGGGGTGGATCTTCTGCCCTCTGCTCTTCCCTCCTTCCCCCCCTTCACTTCCCCTTCTCCCCCCCTCTCTCCTCCCCCCTCCCTTCTCCATCCTCTGCACTGGATCTTTCTCGTGCTCCTCTTCCTACTCGCCCTCGTCCTCGTCGCCGCTCGCTCCTCCCTCCCCTCGCCCCCCCCCCCCCCCACTTCTGAGGCTGATAGACCTCCCACCCTGACACGTCGATTAAGGAATTGGCCGTTTTCGGTTTGCGAGAGGGCGTCGCCGCCGTCATCTTTGCGGGTCCAGGTCCGTCGGTTTCGGTCCCAGGCCGTTTTCACTAAGGGGAGGTTTGCTAAAGGGAGGTTTGTTCACCGCCGACCCTTGAAGATCGGCACGCCGACGGCTCCAGGGGGCTCGTTGCCGACCAGGACTTCGCGGGGGATCGGGGCACGGCGACGATGGAGGGCCCACGCCCCTTCCCAGGACAGGGCTGGACCTAAACGGTGTTTTTGGTGATTTCGTGGGCCGTTTTCGTGTCGACTTCGTTTTGCGGAAACGGCGGATTCGAGACAAAAGCAAGGGACAACGAAAACAAAACGAAAACGAAAACGAAAAACACCGTTTAGGTTCAGCCCTGCCCCAGGACCCCCCCCGAACAGAAAGGGCAGAGCGCGCACAAGTCCTCCCCTCGGGGGCTGCCGGAGGTGGTCCTGGACCTGGACGTCCCCAGCGTGCCGCGCGTCACTTCGCAGCCCTTCGGGGGCCCCGTGGGCCTCCTGAGGGGGGACACCTTTGGGCCAGGCACACCGTTGGCACTGCCCGATCCTCGGCTTTCCTCCCCATCGTCCCGTTCTCCCCCTGCTGCCAGGGCTCGTTTCGATCCGATTCGATCTCGATGGCTTCCGATTCCGATTCGATGCGACTTCGGATTCCGATTCGGGTTCCGGTTTCGCAATGCAGGCCCACAAGCAGGGCGATTTCCGCCGATTCGACTTTTCCCAACTAGGCTGCCGATTTCCGCCGATCCGATTCGTGTCGATCGCCGATCCGACTTGTCGATTCGATTCTGGGAGCTCCTGACCTGCCAGCCCCTCCGTGGTCGCGCTCTGACCAGGACATCGTGAGGAAACTTCAGCGAGGGCGACCCCCCAGACGGCCCCCCCCCCCCCCCAGGGGTAGAGCGAGTCAGGAGCCTTTCCCGCGCTCCTCGTCGCCCGCTCCTCCCCCCGTGAGGTCTCCATCGACAACGCCCTCATCCTCTCGAAGTCGCGCAGGTGGCCCCTGATGATCGACCCGCAGCTGCAGGCGGGACGCGCCTCGGCCGACGCACGCTGCCAAGACCGGCCTTGAGAGGATGAACCTTCAGGGCAAGTGACCCTATGTACCCCTCGCCTCTGAGCATACAGTCGGGGCGTTGACCTAAGGAACCCTAAATATGGAACGAGGCCCCTTTTTTCCCATAAGTTAAACTTCGATTTCCAATCGAAGACATAAGGACAACCTGAGGCAAGCTGTGAAACACTTAAGGAACGCGGAGCCCCTCCCCAACCAAAAGGGTTCCTTCTTCAGGGCCCCGACTGTACGTGTCATTCCTCGGCAGGAGGTAGTGGCCTTCCGCCCATCCCGCCACGGTGCCCGGGCTGTGGGTCAGGGGTCCCTCTGATGCCTGTGGTGGTCCACTCGGGAGGCCCCTCGGAAGTCTCTTGGAGGTGGTCTTGGCGGCGCCTTGGGGCCTCTCGGTGGCCTCTTTGGGGGCTCTCGGGGACTGACTCGGGCCTCTTGGGGGCTTCCTGGTGCTTCTTGGGTTCCTCTTGGCGCCCTGCTGGCGGATTTGGGTGTCATTCTGGGCGAAGGACGCGAAACCTCATGTCAGGATCCACTTGTCGGGTCTGTCTTGCGCCGTCTTGGGGCCCTCTTTTTTGTACTCGTGTTCCGGTTTGGGGTCCTCTTGGAGGCCTCTTGGGCGGTCTTGGGACGATCTTTGGGTCCCTTTGGTCTGCCTTGGAGCGTCGGAAGCCCAACACGGCGAAAGCGCTACCGTCAGTCCCAAGCCAGAGGACACTCAACGGTTTGGCCTCTCGGGGTCCTCCTGGAGGTGCTCTCGGGGCTCTTTTGGGGGAGGCGCAGCAGCGCCCTGAGCTGTCGGGAGGCCACCTTAAGCGGGCCTGGGAGCGGCCTCGGGGCGGCTCGGGGCCGTCTTGGACCGCCTTGAGGGCCCCGTGGCGGCCCCTCTCGGGGCACTCGCGCTTCCCGAAAGTTCAGCGGGGCTGCGCGGCAAGCACGCGGGAGTCCCCAGAAGCGCCTGCGAGCGGCCGGCACTTCAGGCTCTGGGCGCCGTTACAGAGCAAAACGGTACGGTCGGGGCGCTGGAGAAGGAACCCTTTTCGTTAGGGAGGGGCTCGGTGGTCTTCGATTGTTGTACAGTCTGCCTCAGGTTGACCCGAGGGTTCCCATGGGAGATCGAAGTTTGTCTCATGGGAGAAGGGGGCCTCGTTCCTTATTTTTTGGGTTCCTTAGGTCAACGAATGCCCCGATAGTATTCGATGCAGAGGACTCTGAGGGACCAGAGGACACTCCAGTTCGTGCCCTGAAGCATGGTGGCGGATATACGAGGGCACGCTGCGCAGGCCAAGCACCCGCACGCGTGCTGGGGCAGCGCGAATCTGCAGCCTCGAGACGAGGCAAGGAGAAGCGAAGCGAGGACCAGGATGGAGAGTGCACGGAGAGGGGAGGAAGGGCGGAGGTCAGCAGAGCAAGACAATAACCAGATCTTCTTCGCTTGGCCGAGCGCCTCACTGCGATCATCTTCTGGAGGTGCCCGCTGCCTTCTGCTCCCGTGAGAGCTGCTTCTGACATCCTCGGTCCAAGAGTACCCTCTTGGTTCGGAGCGGCCATGGGTGCCCAGCGTCCTGGCATGTCTCCTCCTCTTCCTCCTCTTCCTCCTCCTCCTCCTCCGCCTCCTTCGCCTTCTTCTTCTCCTCTTCCTCCTCCTTCGCCCCCTCCTCCTTTTTCCTCCTCCTCCTCATCCTGCGGCTCTGGCTGCTACCTCGCCCCAGTCGTGCCCGCGCTAGGTTCAGAGGCGCGATGTCAGGGGGGAGGCGGAGGAGGAGGAGGAGGAGGAGGAGGAGGAGGAGGAGGAGGATCAGGGTTTACCCGGGCCTTTCTTCATTGCTCTTCGCCGCTCTTCTTGTGCTGCTGCGCCCGCCAGGCTCAGTTGCCCTGGCCCTGAGATCCCAAGGCGGTAACCTCATTGTTTTGCAGTACGCTCAGGACGCAGCGATCTCCGATCCGTGTCTGTGCAACGCTGGCCCGGGCCGCGGGCACGATGCTGCAGTACACCCTCGTCCCGCGCTCCTTCCCCCTCATGAGACTCTGCGGGCGCTCCTTT
>CAUYUJ010020932.1:91668-102729 GCA_963575745.1 Prorocentrum cordatum | reverse complement strand
GAGGAGGAGGAGGGTGGCGGTGGTGGAGGAGGAGGAGGGGGAGGGGAAGGGTGGTGGTGGTGATGATGATGATGATGATGGTGATGATGATGATGATGATGCTGATGCTGATGCTGATGCTGATGCTGATGATTATGATGATGCTGATGATGATGCTGTTGATACTGATGCTTGTGATAATGCTGTTGCTGCTCATGATACTGCGCATGTTGATGATGCTACGGATGCTGTTGGTAATGCTAATGTCTATGCTGCCGCCGCAGATGATGTCCATGCTGATGAGGGTGGTTGGCACGCACTCTGAGTAGGATGGGTATGACGACGATAATGATTTGGATGAGGATGGCATTAGTGTGATGGCGGTGATGGTATGGCGATGACGCTGTCAAGGAAGGACGGGATGCGGAGGAGGAGAAGGAGCACGAGAAGGAGAGGCGGGAAGGGTGGCCTTGAGGGGGCGATGAATTAAGATTGTGTTGATGCTGCTGATGACGAGTGTTATCCAGATGGTGACGGTGATGTTGATGATGATGATGATGATGATGATGATGATGATGATGATGCTGATGATGGTTGTGGCGGTAATGCTACTGAGGCGGTTGCTGATGTTGTTGGTGGTGATGCTAATGATGCTGCTGATGCTGACGATGATGCTGATGATGACGTTGATGCTGATACTCAGGAGGATGATGCTGCTGATAGTTGTCATGGTGATGGTGGTGATGATGGCGATGATGATGATGATGGCGGTGATTCTGATGATGCTGACAATGATGTTGATGATGGTGTTGGTGGTGATGTTGATGATGATGTTGACGATGCTGATACTGCTGATGATGCTGATGATGCTGATGACCCTGATGCTGCTGATGATATGACGCTGATGATTGGCATGGTGACGGTGGTGATGATGACGAGGATGGTGGTGGTGGTGGTGATGATGGTGGTGATGCGGGCCATGATGCTGATGACGATGCTCATGGCACTGATGATGATGCTGATTCGTTTAAGGTACTGTTGATGCTCATGGTGGTGCTAACTGTGAACATGCTGATGGTGCGGATGGTGTCGCGGAGGATAATGGTGATGTCGATGATGAGGATTCTGATGACAATGATGATGTTGTTGATGCTGATGCTGATACTGATGCTGGTGGTGATGACGATGATGATGGTGATGCTGATGGTGCTTCTGTTGATCGTGAATGATATTGATGATGCTGATGCTAATGACGATAATGATGATGATGATGATGATGATGATGATGATGATGATGATGATGATGATGATGATGATGATGATGATGTTGCTGATGATGATGATGCGAGACTGATGATGCGGCTGAGGATGGGGCTGATCATGTTGATGCTGACGCTGGTGTTCGTGGTGCTGGCGAGGATGGTGACGATGGTGATGCTGATGACGGTGGTGATGTTGTTGATGAAGATGATGGTGGTGATGACGAGGATAATACTGTTACTGCTAATGCTGATGATGACTATGGTGTCGATGATAATGCTGATGATGATGATGATGATGATGATGATGATGATGATGGTGATGGTGATGCTGATGATGATGCTGATGATACTGATGATATTGATGCTGGTGATGATGATGATGGTTATGAAGACGATGATGCTGATGATGGTGTAGATGATGATGCTGATGATGATTATGATGATGATGATGATGATGATGCTGATGATGCTGGTTCTGCTGAAGCTGGTGAAGGTGATGAAGAGGAGGATGAGGAGGAGGAAGAGGAGGACGAGCACACGAATTCGAGGAAGCCTGCTTCGTTTGAGGATGATGAGGAGTAGGGGAGAAGAGGAAGGCAGATGAGGGCAATCAGGAGGTCGACTGCGATATTTTTCGGAGGGGAGGCACAGGTGCAAAGCGGAGGGGGGAGTCCACGGTTTGGATTATACGATACACACACATATATATGTACATATATATATATATGCATATCGGGCACAGATCGTACAAGCCAGCATGAGAACATATGGGATGACGCCCGAAGTCCGCAGGGTGGGCAGGCAGTATGGATGGGTCGCGGGTAGGTCGCGGGTGGGTCGCGGGTGGGTCGCGAGGTGGATCGCGGGGTCGGTCTCGGGTGGGACGACGACAGTAACAGCACCAGCAACAACAACGAGCAGAATCCGCGCCACAGAATTCACTTCAGCTACGCACCAAGGGACGGTTTAAGAACGCTCGGCCCTCTTACTGTGATGCATGTCATAGTTGCCGCTTTTTGGATGGAAGTGCACATTGTCTGGACGGCCCGTTTGTTATTCTTCTGATCCGTTGGTTACCCCAGCGGCTTTCTTTGCTTGGGGTGTGATTGGCACACGTTTCGGACAGTTCTCGACGAGCAAATTGTGTATGAGCGCCGATGTGCTACTTGATCGTTTTATGTGTTAGTGCACATGTATATAACTAAGGCTCTCTCTCTCTCTCACTGTCTGTTTCTTTGCCCGTCTCCCCTCCTCCCTCCCTCTCTTTCCCCTTTCTCTATCTATCTATTTCTCTGTCTGCCTTTCGTCATTCCTCTTCCTGTGTATCTTGCGACAGGCAGGGGAACAGGAATAGCTGGACGAGGACGACTGGACGGACGGAGGAGAGTGAGGAGCAGGATAGTGGCGGAAGCTAGCTTCGATGCCCCAGCCCGCCGGCCGTTTTTGTCACAGGGCTTCCGGCTCTACATCACCACCAAGCTGCCGAACCCGCACTACTCGCCAGAGATCTGCGTGCAGGTCTCCCGGGTCTCCCGCAGCGGGGGCCCATTGGAGGAGAGTTGGTCGGGACAGTGTTAAGTCGGGCATGTCCTTCTACAGGAGGAGAATTCAAAAACAGTCAAAACATTAGTCTGGGGACGATTTCTTGACATTTCTTTTTCTCCTCCATGTTTCAATGTGTTGTCCAAAATCCGCCTGTGGGAGGACATGCCCGACCGGGCTTGGGGCGCAGGATCCTGCGGGATCCTGCAGGACCCCGCAGGAGCTTGCAGGATCCTGCAGAGATGCTCGCGTCGCGACAGAGAACGCGGCGGGAGGCGTTTGGCCAGTTTCGGCCTCGGGGGCCCTCGCCGGGCCCCGGGGCCGTGTCAACAACGACTCGGGGTGAAACATTGGCGGAACGGTCGGGCTTCCGGGAACCCCGCGCGGAGGAAGTCAAGACATCGCATGTAGAAGCCCGGAGGCTTCTCGTCCTTGCCTCCCGGAGGAGGGCCAGATCCGCCGCTTAAAGCGGGCCAGGGTGGACCCCCCTGGAGGGGGCCAGGGATTTTTTTTTTGGGTTGACTTTGGCCAGGCGGTGGAGTCGCCGTTGTCTGACCTGGCCCCCTCTGGGGTCTCGGCCACGCGCAGAGGGGGGTGGGGGGAGGGGGGAAGGCTTCTCAGAGGCACCCCTGCTTCTTGGAAGGCGCGGGCCGTGTCTGTAGATGCAAGGCCGGCGCCTTCCAAGAAGCAGCCTCCTTCTAAGAAGCCTTCCCTCCTCCCCCTACTGTATCCCCCTCTGCGCGCCCCCTCTGGGGTCAGCGCTGACGAGGGTGAGCCCTAATCCTCGGGGCCCCCCCAAGTCGTGTGGTGACCACGCCGCGTGGCGAGGCCGTGGGGATGCGGGGCCGCCGCGCGGTTTTGGGCCTCGCGCAGCTCTCCGAGGGTGCCTCGGACGGCTGGGGCCTCCTCCTCCTCCTCCTCTGCCTCCTCCTCCTTCCTCCTCGCCTCCTCCTCCTCCTCCTCGCCTCCTCCCTCCTCCTCCTCTGCTCCTCCTCCTCTCCTCCTCCTCCTCTCCTCCTCCTCCTCCTCCTCCTCTGTGTGGTGACGGGCCGCGCGGTGAGGTCGCTGGGGATTCCGAAGCCACCACGCGGGCCGTCGCCACACGTTTTTTTTTTGGGTGGCCCCGCAGATCCCCTTTTGGCCCACCCGGCGTGGGGGGCCCCACGGGGCCACAGCCGCCCTCCCCTCGTTCCGCTGGCGCGTGCTCGGGAGCTGGTTCGTGACCGGCCTGGGGGACGCGGCGTGGCCCATGGCCGACCAGGGTTCGCCTCGAGTCGGGAGCGTCACTCTACAGGAGGGATATTTAAAACATAGTCTGGGGGCGATATTTTGAGCATTTTTGTCAACTTCGGTTCTTTTTTGACTAGTGTGGAATTGTCTTTCAAGCTCCGCCTGTAGGGGATACGCCTGACCTAAGGTTAGCGCCGGGGGCGTCCACAGCCGAGTGATGAGGGGTGTGGACATCATGGGCGGGGCCAGGAAATTCCCCAGGCCTCAAGAATCTCTTGTTTTTTTCAAGACGTCCCGTGTCCCTTGGTCCCCCCCCTCGTCCACTCACATGCCTCGGGCCGTGCAAAAAGCAGCCTTCGACGCGGCATCCCGCGAACGCTGGGTCGATAGGGCGCCGAAGTCCGGGTCCAGGACTGAGGGGCCAATGACAGGCCTTTGTTCAGCTCAAATGAGACGCACCCTTGGGGCGGGATGGGCTCAGGGGGGACGCATCGACCCCGAATCGCCTACTCACCACCGACGGGGGCCTGATAGCCTGCCCTGCCGAGGAACGTGTTGAGTCGCTGTAGGCCTATCGCCGATCTATCGGCGATGTATTGCCGGTTTCATGTTGATGCTTCCCCCATGAGCTGGTCCCCCCCACCAGTCCCCCACCTCGAAACACAGCCCATTCCTGCACAGGCCCAGAGAGAGCACCTCGAGCCCCCCCCCCCTCCGCCGCGCCCTCGTGGCGCGGCGCGCGCGGAGCCGTAGCTGTGGCCGTAGCCGCAGCCTCTTGGACGCCCCTCCTCCTGGACGCACCCGATATTGATGTAGTAAGTAAGACCCCACGCCGCTGAGGTGACGCTGCTCAACTTCATGGTCACGCCAGACGGCCTCCAGGAGCCACCCGCGCTCCCATGCCCCCCCCCCGCCCTACTCCGGCGCCCCTGCCTCGCCCCTCCCGCTCCTCCGCTCCCTGCGGCATCGACCCCCCTCCCTCGAAGACCGAAGTTTTTGTTCGTCCGCGGCGAGGCAGAGGCAGGCCGCTCCGGCGCGTGGCTGTTCGGGGCAGCCGGAAGGCCAGCTGTCTGGCGTGCAGGAGGGAGGAAGACGACGAGGGCGGCCGCGCGCGGAGAGGGGGAGGGGACAGCGACGCGGAGACCAATCGCGGCACCAACATCAGAGCGTGAATTACCTACCCCGCTTTCGCTTCCAGGCAAAACCAAGCCATACCACGCGCCTCCTCGTCAAGCGGCCTGACCAGCACAGGCTGCAATTTGGCATCGTTTGGTATCTCTTGGAAGCGAGGGTGGTCAAAAGCGAGGTAGGTTAATTTTTTCCCTACAACACGACTTCTCTCGCAGGCCCGCGCAGAGTTCTCTTTGGATCGGCGCAGGGCCCCCCCCCCCCGCGGCGGGCCCTGCCGCGCCGCCCCCGGCCGTCCTGCCACCGTGCCAGCCCAGCGCTCTGTGTGTGGGGACACCTCGGGCTCCTCCTCCTCCTCCTCCTCCTCCTCCTCCTCCTCCTCCTCCTCCTCCTCCTCCTCCTCCTCCTCCTCCTCCTCCTCCTCCTCCTCCTCCCCCTCCTCCTCCTCCTCTCCTCTTCGCTTCCTCCTCCTCCTGCCTCCTCCTCCTCCCCCCTCTCCTCCTTCCTCCTCTCTCCTCCTCCTCCTCTCCCTCCTCTCCTCCTCCTCCTCCTCCTCCTCCTCCTCCTCCTCCTCCTCCTCCTCCTCCTCCTCCTCCTCCTCCTCCACCTCTCATCTCTACAGTCGGGGCGCTGAAGAAGGAACCCTTTCGTTTGGGGGGGGCTCCGTGTTCCTCAGTTGTTTTGCAGTGCTCCTTGGGTTTCCCTGAGGTTTTCCATGGAAGATCGGAGTTGATCTTGTGGGAAGAAGGGGCCTCGTTCCTTATTTAGGGTTCCTTAGGTCAACGCCCCAACTGTATTCCTTGTGGGGCTCTCATGGAGATGACGTGGTCCGTCTTGGGGCTGCCTCGGGCGTGTCGGGGCCTCCTTGGGACCCTCTTCGACCCTCTTGGGCCATCTTGGTGCCGGCTCGTTTCCCTCTCGGCTTCCCAGGGAGTCTGTTCGGGCTGTCTTGGGGGCGTCTTGGGGCCCTCTGTGGCTAGGATGCCCCTCTTGGGCTGTCCTGGATTTCTCTTTAGCTGTCCTGGGCCGTCTGAATGGCTTGAGACGCCTGTTGGCTGCCTCTCTTTGGTACCTTCGAGGCTTTCTTGGAACCATCGTGAGCCGAGAAGTCGGGGAACCGCAACATGTACTGTGCAAAAACGAAGGCGATGAGGTTGGTCTTCCCTGGGAGTCTCTTGGCCTTCTCTTCAATATCGTGGCAGCTTCTTGATGCCCATTTGGCGCCCCTGCGATCTTCTTGGGGTCTGTTGGGTGTCTCTAGAGCTAATGTTAAGTCGGGCATGTCCCTCTACAGGAGATCTTCAAACATAGTTTAAAGATAGTCAGGAAACGACTTTTCCACCATGTTTGAATGCTTGTTGACTGTTTTTAATTTTTCGTCCAAAACCCTCTGTGGGAGGACATGCCCGACCTAAAGCTAATGGTGGGCTGTCTTGGGCGCCTTGGCCGCCTGCCTAGGCTGTCGTGGAAGTCTTTGCAGCGCCCTGGGGGCCACAGAGGCGCCTGTGCAGGCGGCGACCCTCGTGGGTGTTGTGGTGGTGCATGCAGCTAAGCGTGATCAAGACGATGACGACGACGATGATTATGATGATGATGCTGATGAAGATGATGAGCATGCTGCTGCTGATGATGATGATGATGATGATGATGATGATTATGATGCTGCTGCTGATGATGATGATGGTGATGAAGCTGATGTTGATGATGATGATGCTGATGGTGATGATGATGATAATGATGGTAATGCTGTTGATGATGCTGGTGGTGGTGATGATGATGCTGATGATGGTGATGCTGATGATGATGATGATGATGATGATGGTGGTGGTGTTGGTGATGATGATGCCGATGATGATGCTGATGCTGCTGATGATGCTGATGATGCTGATGATGATGTTGATGTTTCTGCTGCTGATGATGCTTATGATGATGGTGATGCTGATGATGATGACGAGGATGCTGATGCTGCTGATGATGCTGATGATGATGCTGATGCTTCTGCTGCTGATGATGCTTATGATGATGGTGATGCTGATGATGATGACGAGGATGATGATGATGGTGATGATGTTGCTGATGCTGATGCTGATGCTGATGATTATGATGATGGTGATGATGATGATCATGCTGCTGATGATGATGATTTTGCTGATGATGAAGATGCCGATGATGATGATGCAGATTATGCTGATGATGATGATGATGATGATGAGGAGGAGGATAAGGATGATGATGCTGATGATGATGATGATGATGCTGATGTTGATGCTGATGATGATGATGATGATGATGATGATGATGATGATGATGATGATGATGATGATGATGCTGATGATGCTGATGATGATGATGATGATGATGATGGTGATGGATCATGAGCTGCTGATGATGCTGATGGTGGTGGTGGTGGTTGTGGTGATTGTTCTGGTGATGATGATCAGGAGGAGGAGGATGTGGGGAGCGGGCCTTGGAGTATTTACAGGAACCCTACTCGACATCACTTTGTATTCTAGCACTCAATCGACGTGCCATGCGGCACCGTTTCGCTTCCTCTGCCGCGGATTCTACCCCAGCATGCTGTCTACTGTGAGCATTCTGGGCTTGTCATGGCAGGGCTGCATTCGCAATCTCCAGAGTATATTTGGATTGCAGGCCCTTGTCTAAGGGATCATGTAGCTGGCCTGTAGCCTGGAAGGTGCCGCCCTTTTCGGCCACTATTGGAGGGTGCTGGCCCAAGCCACGCCAGGACCCTGGATTTGTTTACCACATGTTAAACACATCGTAGTCTAGACGACGCTGTCTCTGAGCAGGACCGCGTTCGTACCCCCGGCAACAGCATGGCCGACACTCTAGCCAAAGAGGCCGCGGGCAAGCAAGGCATGGATCTCACCACCCGTTCAGACACCGCGATTGCTCTTGAGGAGTTTCTAGAAGCCGTGATTGGGGCTGGGAGGGTGCTTGATAGCTGGCCTCTTGCACGTGATTGCTAAGGTCCCTCGCCCCCCCCCTCCTCTCCGCCCCCGTGTCCCATCCCATACCCCTGCCTGGACTCGACAGGCAAGGGCCATCGGCGATCGCTGCTCTCCGTGTTTGAAACGCATCGCCCCTCCTTGCAGGAGGCCGGGCTCTCAAGAATGCCCTCAGTCCCTCACAGAGGCAATCAGTCAGCGCCGAGCCGATCACCATTCTCTCGATATGGGATGGATTGAGGGGAGCAGCATGCCAATGTATAATTGCACTCCTGCGCGGTGGTTACAACATCGAGAGGGGCACCAAGCTCCAACAGCCCGGCCTCGGCCGTCAGCATCTGGCGCGCCCCGGGTCAGAAGTGAGTTCCGCAAGCTCCAGCGGGCGTAAATGCCTGGGACCACCCTCACCTTCTCCTGAGTCACCCATTTGAGTTGATTATTAACGGTCTGAACGTCCAGACCGTTATGCCCAGCCCCCATATGAGGTGATCTATCGTAAAGGAATGGGGCAGACATGAGGAGGAGGATGCCGAGGAACAATGATTGTTGCGTCCCGTTTCAGGGCATTTTCCTGTCCCAGGGGATCTGCGCCACAAGGGACCTGGCAAATGCCTCGGAGTCGGTTAGCACGCCGCATGGCACAGGTGCAAGTGCAGGCGGAACGTCCCATAGTACATGCACTGATTGGGACAACGACCTGCTTGGATGGCGGGGTTGATGTGGACTCAGCCCCCGTAAATTGTGCTGATGTGTGGGTTCAAGTTGAGGCATTTTTGTTCGGGGCTGGACCACATCCTTGTCAGGCGCGCGTTTGCTGTGCTCGCACTGCCGAGCTTTCCTGTACTACCAGTGCTAGAAGGAGGAGCAGGAGGAGGAGGAGGAGGCGGAGGAGGAGGAGGAGGATGCCCCTTGGATGCCTCCCAGAGTCTCTTCGGATTTCTTTGGGCGGTTTGTTGGAGTCCTCCTGAGGCGTCTTGGAAGTCTCTTGGTAGTCCCGGGGGGCCTCTGGGGGTGTCTTGGGTGCCCCTTGGGGACCTTTTGGAACCTCTTGGGGGACTCTTGGAAACTTTCGGGGCATCTTGGGCGCCGCTTGGGGGCCTCTTGGGGCCTCCTGGCCAGCTCTTGGGAACCTCTTGGGGCACTCTTGGAGCCTCGGCGGCCATCTTGGGGCCACTTTGGAGGAAATCGATCAAAGGAGGGGGGCTCCTTTGCCCCCCCCGAGGAGGCCAACATGTTGCCAAATCTGAGTAAATCATTGAGTTTGGCCTTCTCTCCGAGGCCCCTCGGGGCGTCTTTGGTGCTTCTTGGGGGCCTCTTGGGGCCTTTAGGGGGTCTCTTTGGAGCCTCTTTTGGGGCATCTTGGGCACCTCTTAGGACCTTTTGGGGCCTCCTGGGCATCTCTTGGTGCCCTCTTGGGGCACTCTTCGGTGCCTCGGGGGCCATCTTTGTGCCATGTAGGAGGAGATCGATCAACGGACTGGGGCTGCTAAATTAGGTTCTCCCCCCAGGAGGCCAACATGTTGCCAACACCCTAGTAAGGTCAACGATTTTGGCCTTCTCGCCGAGGCGTTTTTGGACGCTCCAACGACCCGCAGAACGCCCCGTCCAGGTCCAGGGGGAGGGGGGAGGGGAAGGGGGCACCCCCTCCCCGAGGAGGCAAAAGGGGGGCTAGAAGAAGGAGCTCCCCAAACCACTCACGCCCTGAAGGGCTGGTGGGATTAGAACGAGTGTCCACGGCGTCAAAGGGATAACCGACGAATGTGCACCACGTTGAGGCGAGAGCCACACCTTGAAAACGATCCGCCCGCAACCGGAGTAGCTGCTGCAAACATTTGAAACGAATGTGCGCGGCGCTACGGCGAGAGCCACGTGCTGACGGCCACCCGCCCTCCGTCCGTCTAGTTGCCAGACTACCGTGCGAGGAACTCCTCAGCGATTGTGCCGGCCAGCCCTTCCGACACGTCTCATGGTCCGACGAGGGAGGGTTATGTATCAGGAGGCGGGTTGGAGCATGTTGCGGATGCGCTGCAGGAGCAGAAGGCATCAGGACGGATGCCACGGAGTTTGAGGAAGGAGGATTCGGAGGATGAGGAACGATAATGGTGGACAAGGGAGATATCCTAACTGGGGTTTGGAGGGAGAGGGTGATGCTGATGCTGCTGATGATGCTGAGAAGGACGAGGAGGAGGAGGAGGAGGAGGAGGAGGAGGAGGAGGATGAGAAGAGCGGTCGACCAGTGAGGAGAACCAGGGAACGTACGAAGAGGGATGGCTGAGGGTAGGTGAGCGGTTCGCAGGGTCAGCGGATAGCGCGGGAGCGATTGGAGGAATTTTGCCCTCGCCACAGTTGCAACCAGACGCCAGAGAGAGGGCGCAGTGCCCCGTCGAGGCTGCCCCTGTGTTCTCCCCTGCCGTACCCGGTGCGTTGGCCTTCCGCCGCCGTCGTATGGGCGCCCGTGTGCCCTGGCTCCTTGCAGTGCGTCCTTCCTGCGTCTGACCGTTAGTGGTGTCCCTGCGCAGGACCAGATGCTCGGCATCCTCGTGGCCAAAGAGGAGCCCGAGGTGGGACACGGCTGCTTCCCGCCGCTCCACTCCCGCTAATTACCCCTGAGGCAGGAGTTCTGAAAGGAGAACTGTACTGCATCGTTACTGCTGTTGCTTGGTGATGGTTCTGATGAGGCTGAAGCTGATGATGATAATGACGACGACGATGATGATGCTGATGGTGATGATGTTGATGATGCTGATGATGACGATGATTATGATGACGACGATGATGTTGATGCTGCTGGGGATGACGCTGTTGATGACGATGCTGGTGCGGACAGGGAGGAGTCGGAGGAGGAGGCTGTTGATGGTGATGATGATGCTGATGCTGATGATGATGAGACTGCTGCTGCTGCTGCTGATGCTGATGATGATGCTGATGATGACGCTGCTGGTGCTGGTGCT
>CAUYUJ010020932.1:71668-89168 GCA_963575745.1 Prorocentrum cordatum | reverse complement strand
GTACTGGGTGGGTGAAACGCAGGGAGGAGTGGGAGGAGGGAGGAGGGAGAGGAGGGCGGGAAGGAAGGAACGCGGGGCACCGTCACTTCAAAACGAGGGCCCAACACCACAGGATGGTTGGGAAAACAAAAACGTCGGCACGGCCAGGCCCCCGCGCAGGGTTGCGAAGGCAGCCAAGTAGGAATGTCCACGTGGGCGGCGTGTGGAAGAGAGGGGGGCCGACTGCGCGGACAGTTGCGCGTAAGCTACCCGCGTGAGGCCACCCGCGAGGGCCCTCTTTTCCAACTTTCGGTGTGTCGCGTTGGCGGCCCGCGTGAGCCACCGTGTAATGTCGCTGCATGGTCGTTCGTAAGACCACCCGTGCAGAATACCAACGCCACTGCACATTTACCCATCGTACGCTGAAGGTATTTATGTATATATACACAAGATTTTAAGGCTCGCTGCGCTTCGCCTTCTAATCTTGATCCTTGCACCTACGATGTTTCTGGGCGCGGGCGAGAACACAATTGTTCAATGAGGTGTGTGGGAATTGTGCGAGCGGAGGCGATGCGAGGCGAGTGCGCGGTAGCGCCCGGGGCGGGGCTCAGGGCGCAGAGTTGGTGGACGCTGGAGTGGAGGTGAAGGTGGAAAGTCGGATGCCGGACGCTAGAGGTCGGAGTGCTGAGCTGATGGAGGCTGGAAGTCTATAGGTGGAAGTCCCACCAGCCCTTTAGGGCTACGGTGGTATAGCGAGTTTGGTCTTCTCTCTTCCCCTTCCTTCCCCTGCTCGGGGGAGGGGTAACCTTCCCCTGGACCTGGAGGGGGGGGGGATGGAGGCGTTAGAGCGTCCAAGATGGCTCAAGATGGCTCCAAGAGGCGCTCCAAGTCGCAAGATGGCCTCCAAGATGGCCCAAGATACCTCAAGATGGGTCAAGATAGCCTCCGACACACCTCCAAGAGTCCTCAAGACGGATCCACGTGCCCTTCGAGCCCTCCACGGCGCCCTCCAAGAAGCCAAAACCCTTCAAAAGCCTAAGGAAAGTCAATGTGTTTGGCATTCTCGTCTTTTCGCTTCCGATGGGCCCCTGAGGCATCAAGATGGCCCCAAGATGGCCCAAGAGAGCCCCAAGAGGGGCCCAAGAAGGCCCAAGACGGCCCCAAGATCGCCCAAGAGGCTTCCAAAGAGCGCTCCAACACGTCCCCAAGACGCCGTTTGAGAGCCTCCGAGGGGGGGACCTGAACTGAGGACCCCCGCTCTTTTGAACAGTGGGGCCCAAGACGGGCCCGAGAGGCCTCCCAGCCTCTCCTGAAGATTCTCCACCCCGCCCTTTTTGGCCCAAGATGGCTCCAAGAGAGCCCTAGATAGCCCAAGATGGCCTCCAAAATGGCCCAAGATAGCCAAGCATGGCTCAAGATAGAGCCTCCGACAGATCTCCAAGAGGCCTCAAGACAGCCTGAATATGGCCCAACATAGCCGAGCATGGCTCAGAATAGCTTCCGACAGCCTCTAGCCGAGCATGGCTCAGGATAGCCTCCAAGAGGCCTCGGGAAAGCTGGCAATCAATTCTGGACGGGCCGGTGGGGATACGCGAAGCGTCAAGAATTGAGAGGAAAGTCGGCGGCCGCATGCTGGAGGACGGGATGCTGACCTGGTAGAGGCTGGGAGTCCCGCGAGCGAAGCGGCAACACGATATTGAATGAGAGATGTGGCCGGCGCCTCGGCGAGAGCACGGGTCCCAGTGAAAGCTGTCTTCTGTTTCCGCCGTTTGCCCTCCCCTCCTCCTGCTCCTCCGTGCCCTCCTTCCGTCTTCCTGGGGCCCCTCCTGTTTCTCGCAATCCTCACCGTTCCTTCCTCTTCCTCCTTTTTCTCCTCCGTCCCGCCTCCTGCTCCTTTTCCTTCTCTGCCACGCGGGCCCATTCGGCGCGCGGGCCAGCCGAGCCAAGGACGACGGCGACGATGACAACGACGACGGCGGCGACGACGACTCCCTGAAAAACTTGACCTCCGAACCTGTCCACGATGCGTTCTGACCATCAGTTTCACGAGAACCCGGCCGCGGCGACGGGGGAAAGTCCCAGAGTCTTAGAAAAACAGCAAACAGTTTTTGTTATTACAAAACAGAAGAACTCAGAAGGCGCGCGGGCGGGTGGAGGGGTGCGACAGAGAGGCACAGAGAGAGAGAGAAAGAGAACGAGAGAGAGAGAGAGAGCGAGAGAGAGAGAGAGAGCGCGCGGAGGAGGAGGAGGAGGAGGTGGAGGAGGACGAGGAGGAGGAGGAGGAGGAAATGGACCTGAGCGGCCCTCATGGCCGCTGCGCGACCTCGGAAGCCTTGCCACGTGCAATGATAGACGCGTGGGGCTCTCGTAAGAGGTAGGGGCGGAAGTGCAAGGAGTAAGAGAGAATCTGGAGGGCGAGGACAGGGAAAGCGCGGAATCCTCGTGTCATGGGGTCTGAACAGGATGGGAACAACTGGGAAGACTGCACATCAAATTTTGGTTCCCGGGGCCGCGCGCCGACTGTGAAGTTGGAAGAGAGAGCGAGAGAGAGAGAGCGCGCAGAGGAGGAGGTGGAAGAGGAGGAGGAGGAGGAGGAGGAGGACGAGGAGGAGGAGGACGAGGAGGACGAGGAGGAATGGGAGGAGGAGGAGGAGGAGGAGGAGGAGGAGGACGAGGAGGAGGAGGAAGGCGACGAGTTCGAGGGAAGAACGAGGTTGAGGAGGGGATGAGGGGCAGAGAGGGGGAAACGGAGGAGGAGGAGGTAGAGAAGGACGAGAGATGGGCTGTCGGACGTCCGAGTAGGTCATGCCGAGAGTTATCTTGGAACCCTCTTGGGCTCTAGTGGGGATGTCTGCAGGGCCTCATGTGCCGTCTTGGGGCGAGGTTGAGAAGAACTAGGGGCGATGGGGGGGGCCGCTCAGGTCAATCAGAGTGTAAAGAATTTGACGGCTCTAAGACTGAGTGGAGCTCCTGTTGGTGCTTTTGTATACCATCGGAGGGCCTTCTTGGGCTGTCCTGGGGCCCTCGTGGGCTGTCTGGGGGGGCTTGGGCCGTCCTGGGGCCGTGTTGGGGCTCTCTCGGGCCCTCTCTGAAGCATCCCGTGACTCTGTTGGAGCCCTCTTGGGGGTCTTTTAGGGGTCTCTTGGGCGCTCCCTGGCTTTCTTTGCGCTTTATTGACCCATCTTGGGGCCCCATTGGGCCGCCTGGAAGCCATTTCGGGGCGACCTCGGAAACTCGCAGATCATTATTGGGCCGTTCGTGGCCAGAAAAGGCGAGAAGCACAGAATCGTTCAAAATAAATGGAAAATTAAGGTTTTTGGCCTGCTGAGGCCGTGTTGGAGGTCTTTGCGGGGGCATCCTGGACAGTCTTGAGCCCATGTTTGGTCCTGTTGGAGCACTATGGGGCCGTCTTGGGGCCTCTTGGGCCTTGCAGAGGACGTCTCGGAAGTGCCTTCTGCTGTCTTGGGCTCCCGATGTAGGCCTCGTGTCGCTCTCTTCGGGGTATTTTGGGCCGTCTCGAAGCATTGTGGGGCTCTCTTGGGAGCCTGTGGGGTTCATCTGGGGTCCATGTGGGGGGGGGTGTCGGTGACATACCGGGTTTTTCCTTGTAATTTGATAGGTAGAAGGAATATATAGTATATATATATATATATATATACAGATACAAGATTTTAAGGCTCGTTGCTCTTCGCCTTCTAATCTTGATCCTTGCACCTACGATGTTTCTGGGCGCGGGCGAGAACACAATTGTTCAATGAGGTGTGTGGGAATTGTGCGAGCGGAGGCGAGGCGAGGCGAGTGCGCGGTAGCGCCCGGGGCGGGGCTCAGGGCGCAGAGTTGGTGGACGCTGGAGTGGAGGTGAAGGTGGAAAGTCGGATGCCGGACGCTAGAGGTCGGAGTGCTGAGCTGATGGAGGCTGGAAGTCTATAGGTGGAAGTCCCACCAGCCCTTTAGGGCTACGGTGGTATAACGAGTTTGGTCTTCTCTCTTCCCCTTCCTTCCCCTGCTCGGGGGAGGGGTAACCTTCCCCTGGACCTGGAGGGGGGGGGGATGGAGGCGTTAGAGCGTCCAAGATGGCTCAAGATGGCTCCAAGAGGCGCTCCAAGTCGCAAGATGGCCTCCAAGATGGCCCAAGATACCTCAAGATGGGTCAAGATAGCCTCCGACACACCTCCAAGAGTCCTCAAGACGGATCCAAGTGCCCTTCGAGCCCTCCACGGCGCCCTCCAAGAAGCCAAAACCCTTCAAAAGCCTAAGGAAAGTCAATGTGTTTGGCATTCTCGTCTTTTCGCTTCCGATGGGCCCCTGAGGCATCAAGATGGCCCCAAGATGGCCCAAGAGAGCCCCAAGAGGGGCCCAAGAAGGCCCAAGACGGCCCCAAGATCGCCCAAGAGGCTTCCAAAGAGCGCTCCAACACGTCCCCAAGACGCCGTTTGAGAGCCTCCGAGGGGGGGACCTGAACTGAGGACCCCCGCTCTTTTTGAACAATGGGGCCCAAGACGGGCCCGAGAGGCCTCCCAGCCTCTCCTGAAGATTCTCCACCCCGCCCTTTTTGGCCCAAGATGGCTCCAAGAGAGCCCTAGATAGCCCAAGATGGCCTCCAAAATGGCCCAAGATAGCCAAGCATGGCTCAAGATAGAGCCTCCGACAGATCTCCAAGAGGCCTCAAGACAGCCTGAATATGGCCCAACATAGCCGACCATGGCTCAGAATAGCTTCCGACAGCCTCTAGCCGAGCATGGCTCAGGATAGCCTCCAAGAGGCCTCGGGAAAGCTGGCAATCAATTATGGACGGGCCGGTGGGGCCCGGAACCTGGAAGCCTGTCGTGGGCCCTCTTCGGAGCCCCCTTGGTCTGTCTTGGCACCCCTGCTTGCTTTTGGGGAGCTTGTGATAAGAGTATGTGGTCTGGGGCTTTTGACGAGGCAGCGGAGGAGGAAGACAACGAACTACAGGAGGAGCAAGAGGAGCAGGAGGATAAAGAGCCAGAGGAGGAGGAGCAGCAGAAGGAGGTTGGGAGGAGATTTCCGAAGAGTTGGTGTCGAGAGTTAGGTTGGAACCTTCTTGGACTTTCTTGGGGATGTCTTCAGAGCCTCGAAGGAGGAGATTTCCGAAGAGTTGGTGTCGAGAGTTAGGTTGGAACCTTCTTGGACTTTCTTGGGGATGTCTTCAGAGCCTCGAAGGAGCAGCTGGAGGAGGATCAGGAGAAAACCTCCTGAGAAAATGAGTATCAGTTTTCGTATCCCGGAGTCGGTGGAGGCAAATGAGCTCGGGAGCCTCGAGACGGGGGTCAATGCAAACGGGGGTCAGCCAGGGCGCCAGATCCTGCAGGATCCTGCGAAGGCCCCCTCTGGCTGACCCGGGTCAGGGAGCCGCTCGTGGCCGCGAGGCGGCCGCGCCTATTGGCTGACCCGGGTTTGCGAAGACCTGCGTTGCAGTTTTTTTTTCCTGCATTGCAGTTTTTGGTTTCCTGCTGACCCGGGTCTGGATTGACCCGGGTCAGAAGATCCCCGATGAGCAGAGGGCGATGGAGGAGGAGGAGGAGGACGAGGAGGAGGAGGAAGGCGACGAGTTCGAGGGATGAAGGAGGTTGAGGAGGGGATGAGGGGCAGAGAGGGGGAAACGGAGGAGGAGGAGGAGGAGGTAGAGAAGGACGAGAGATGTGCTGTCGGACGTCCGAGTAGGTCATGCCGAGAGTTATCTTGGAACCCTCTTGGGCTCTAGTGGGGATGTCTGCAGGGCCTCATGTGCCGTCTTGGGGCGAGGTTGAGAAGAACTAGGGGCGATGGGGGGGGCCGCTCAGGTCAATCAGAGTGTAAAGAATTTGACGGCTCTAAGACTGAGTGGAGCTCCTGTTGGTGCTTTTGTATACCATCGGAGGGCCTTCTTGGGCTGTCCTGGGGCCCTCGTGGGCTGTCTGGGGGGGCTTGGGCCGTCCTGGGGCCGTGTTGGGGCTCTCTCGGGCCCTCTCTGAAGCATCCCGTGACTCTGTTGGAGCCCTCTTGGGGGTCTTTTAGGGGTCTCTTGGGCGCTCCCTGGCTTTCTTTGCACTTTATTGACCCATCTTGGGGCCCCATTGGGCCGCCTGGAAGCCATTTCGGGGCGACCTCGGAAGCTCGCAGATCATTATTGGGCCGTTCGTGGCCAGAAAAGGCGAGAAGCACAGAATCGTTCAAAAATAAATGGAAAATTAAGGTTTTTGGCCTGCTGAGGCCGTGTTGGAGGTCTTTGCGGGGGCATCCTGGACAGTCTTGAGCCCATGTTTGGTCCTGTTGGAGCACTATGGGGCCGTCTTGGGGCCTCTTGGGCCTTGCAGAGGACCTCTCGGAAGTGCCTTCTGCTGTCTTGGGCTCCCGATGTAGGCCTCGTGTCGCTCTCTTCGGGGTATTTTGGGCCGTCTCGAAGCATTGTGGGGCTCTCTTGGGAGCCTGTGGGGTTCATCTGGGGTCCATGTGGGGGGGGGTGTCGGTGACATGCCGGGTTTTTCCTTGTAATTTGATAGGTAGAAGGAATATATAGTATATATATATATATATATATATATATAGATATATATATATATATATATATATGTTTGGAGCCCCAGGTCCCAATCCAGCTCGTTCGCGCCTTCCTGTTCCAAGGATGGAGTGTGGTGTCCCTGTTCCATCCTTCTACACGGGGCGAGCGGATGCCCAATCAACATTCAACGCCTTCATATTTACTGATTCTACCAACTTTTTGCAAACGATGTACAATTACGCGCAAACCTCCTGATGTCCGTGCTGGAGAGGGGGGAAAAGGGAGAAGGAGGACGGAGAAGGAATATGCAGCTGCTGCCTCCTCCCCTTCCTCCTCGTCGCCCACGCCTGGCCCAGGGCGTCGGATTCAGCCCGGAAATCGACTGCCCCAAGCTCCCAACAAATCCTCGATCCGCGAGCCTCTGGAGACAGAAGGACCTCAATCGAGCCAGCCCCGAGTGACTATCGGAGCCCGGTCCGAAGGAGGGCCCCCAGGACCCGAGGATCCTCGGTCTTTGGGCCCAGGGCCTAGGCCCCTATCAGGCCCGAAAAGGTGGGTGCGGGCGCCCCTGCGGCCAGTGCCGTGCGATCTTCACCCATGCTGCGCAGCGGCGCTCGCCTGTGCTCGTGCCTGCAAGTCGCGTCTCTGCATCTGACTACGGCAGGGCGGGAGGTGGAGGAGGAGGGGGAGGAGGAGGAAGAGGAGGAGGAGGAGGAGGCGGAGGAGGAAGAGGAGGAGGAGGAGGGGGAGGAGGACGAGGGAGGAGATGGAGGAGGAGGAGGAGGAGAGAAGGAGGAGGAGGAGGGCGAGGGCGAGGCGGGAGGAGGAGGAGGAGGAGGGGGAGGAGGAGGAGGAGGAGGAGGAGGAGGAGGAGAAGGAGGAGGAGGACCCGGCCGCCTTCGGCGCAGGTGGAGAAGAAGCGGCAGATGCTGATCGTCGAGAGCGCTCAGAGCAAGTCGCAGCTCAAGGAGTCGCGTGGCGACGGCTGCCTACCCTAGTCCAGGATAGGATGAGGACGACGTCGGCGACGATGAGGATTATGCTATTGATGTTTCTGACTATGGTGTGAGGATCATGATGAGGACGAACACGAAGATGAGGACGAGGATGAGGACGATGCTGCCGCTGCTGCTGCCGCCGCCGCTGCTGCTAATGATGACGATGATGATGCTGATGTTGATGATGATGCTGATGATGATGCTGATGCTGATGCTGATGCTGATGCTGATGTTAATGCTGATGCTGATGCTGCTGATGCTGATGATGGTGATGATGATGCTGCTGCTGATGATGATGCTGCTGCTGCTGATGATGATGATGATGATGATGATGATGATGATGATGCGTGGTGGTGATGATGATGACGATGATGCTGATGCTGATGCTGATGCTGCTGCTGATGACGATGATGCTGTTGTAAATGATGATGATGATGACGATGATGCTGCTGCTGATGATGCTGATGGTGATGCTGATGATGAGGAGGATGATGATTGTCGATGATGGTGATGGTGAAGCTTTGGCGATGGCTATGACTATGACTCGGATGTTGAGGACGATGCCGGCAGTACTGATGGCGTTGTCCGTTGTGATGGTTGTGAAGACGATGATTATGGCGGTGATCGGAGGTTGTGGGGTGAGATCGCAGTGGAACGGAGAGCCCCCCACCGGCAAATCGGTTTCGGTGTCGTGTTCGTGTCGTGCGTGCGGGCGAGGCCAAGCTGCGTGGGCGCGCGAGAGGAATGAGGCCGCCGTGGCTAGGGGCTGTGGAGCTAGCTGTCCGCCCACCCCCTCCCTGGCGCGCGGTGGCCAGGGGTGTCCCGTCGGTGGCGCTTCGGTGTCCCGTCGGTGTCCCGTCGATGTTCCGTGGAATGATGCCGCCGTGCTGGGGGCTGTGGAGCCGGTTGTCAGGCCCTCCCACACCCCGGGCGCGCGGTGGCCAGAGGTCCTGTCGGTGGCGAGTCGGTGTCCCGTCGGTGTCCCGTTGGCGTTCCGTGTCCTGGAGAAGGGCGGCGCGAGTCAGTGTCCTGGAGCAGGGCGGCGAGATTGGTGGTGAGATCGTTTGAGAGATCGATTGTGAGATCCGTTTGGGAGATCGATCGTGAGATCGATGGTGAGGTCGCTGGTGAGATCGATAGTGGGATCGACAGGTTGAGATCGATTGTGAGATCGATTTGGAGATTGATGGGGAGATCGATGTGAGATCGATTGTGAGATCGATTGATGGGGAGATCGATTGGGACATCGATTGGGAGGTCGATTTGGAGATGACAAGCAACAGCACTCGTCGCGACCAGCAGCATCATCACGCGTCGTCGCCAACCCGAGGGCTCATCACCGATATCGTTCTCATCACAATCACCAATATTACCATCAGTTGGTTTCTTCCCCCCAATCTCTTTATCACCCGAAGGGTGGCCGTGTAGGACAGTGATGATTTTGGTTCACATCCTCGGCAGACGTCGTAGCATCTCCTGGCGGCCCATGGGGCCTGCCATACAAGAGCGGCCGAGTTGAGAGGGCTCCGCCAGGCCGCGTGGGGCCATGGTGCGCCCTTTGGTATCGGCATCGCTCTGGCGTGGATGCCTCGGCCAGCGGGGCACGTGCCTCGAAGAGGAGGAGAATTCTCGCCGAGCGCGTTCCACTGCATGTCTGCTTCGACGCAGTGTATCGTGAGTCACCCGCGGCGGATCCAGGCCATTTGCGAGCAGCCACTTTGCAAGGTTGTGGAGCGCGCCCATCTGCAGTCGGCGAAGACATCAGCTGCCTGAGGTCCGCGCGGATTTTCCTTGGGTCGGCGCTGGACGCCCCCCCGGCGGCGCCCCCGGCGGGGGCCCTCCGTGGCGCGCTCCCCGGCGCGCCGAGGCGGGGCCTCTGGCGCAGGCCCAGGGAAAATCCGCGCGGACCCCCGACGGCGAGTGCGATCGTGCAGGGTGCACCTTCTTCTCGGGTGCTGCTAGAAGTACCCCTGGCCCCAAGGTACCCCCAGGACTCTCGGGGTGGCCCCAGACGGCCTCCAGGGCACCCCCCCGCGAGGCCCAGAAGATGCAGCGAAGAGCTGGGCCCCCCCCCAGCGGCGCCTCTGGCGCCGCCCCTGGCGGAGGCGGGTCCAGCGCAGATCCAAGAGATCCGCGCGGAGCGCCAAAAGCTTATGTTTGTGGCGTTTCTGCTTCTTCTAGCTCGGTGGGCCACCGCATCCCCCCGCCCCCCCTCTGGCGCCAGCTGTGGGTGCCTCGGCGGCCGGCACGGACCCTGTCCACCGCCCCGACGCCAGCGCTCTGCCGCGGGCTTGGGCGGTGACCGGGACCTTGCGAGGCCCTGCCCGCCCCATGCCTGGCCGCCGTCGCTCAAGCGGGATGTGCGCGCCGTGCGCGCGGGGCGGCGGTCGCTCGGCCAGCAGCTGCGGCATGCGCCGAGGACCTTTCGAAGGCGCCGCGCTTGCTTTAAGTCGGGCATGGCCCTTTGCACAGTCAACAACTACTCTGGGGACGATTATTACAGAAGTATGTTTGATACCGTCTGGTTATTGCTTGACCACTTTCCACTGTTCTTCCAAACTCCGCCTGTAGGAAGGACATGCCCAGCCTAATGCTTGCTGCAACTGAGCGCCTCGCCTGTGTTCCACAGCGTCTCTGTGCGCGTGGTGCGCGGGGGCAGCGTGAGGCCGCTGCCGTGTCGCCTCCGTGCCCTCCTGCCAGCTGCCCTGAGGCGTCGGCCTCGCCGTCTGCGCGACGCAGAACCGACTCCACTGCGCGGGACATTTGGCGCGTCAGGTAGCGCGTAGGCGCCCTCGTTTCCGACGTAGCGTGCCGCGCTGGTGGCCTGCGTAAGCCACCGCGTCAGGCCGCTGCACTATCTCGTGTGAGTCCCGCTTCTTTGCGTCGCCCATCGGGGGCCGCCGCCGCCTCCGCGGGACTGCCTGGGAGCACCTCGAGGTCGCGGGCGCATGCGATGCAGGCGCCCATGCCCCCGCTCCCCTCGCTTGGTTTTCGAGCTCCGCCGGCCTCGGGCCAGGGCGCTGTGCTCCGCAAGGTTCGCCCCCGACGGGCCGCCACGATGGCGACGACGATGACGAGGACGATGACGATCGTGGTGATGATGGTGGTGGTGATGATGATGATGATGATGATACTGATGGTGATGGTGATGATGATGATGATGATGATGATGATGATGATGATGATGATACTGATACTGATGCTGATGCTGATGCTGATGCTGATGCTGATGCTGATGATGATGGTGGTGATAGTGATGGTGGTGGTGGTGGTGGTGGTGGTGGTGTTGATCCTGATGTTGATGCTGATGCTGCTGGTGATGATGGTCATGATGGTGGTGAAGGTGATGGCGGTGGCGGTGGTGTTGCTGGTTACGAGGACGAGTATGATGACGAGGGCGATGTCTATGACGATGGTGCTGCTGGTTACGATGATGCAACACCGGTACAGTGCACACTACATGTGTGTTACGATGAAGAACGTGACGGGAAGGATACGCATACCGACGACGAAGACGATGATGATGATGAAGAATAAGAAGATGATGATGATGATGATGCGGATGATGATGATGATGATGATGATGATATTGTTCATGGTTATGTTGATGCTTTTGTCGATGATGATGATCATGGTGGTGGTGTCTGTGGTGGTGTTGGTTACGGTTTCGTTGATGGTGATGGCGATGCTGATGTTGAAGACGCTGATGATGAAGATGATGTTGTTTTTGTGGTGAGGAAGACAAGGCTGATGATGATGATGATGATGGTGATGACGATGATGATGATGATGATGCTGTTGATATTGCAAATTGTGATTATGCTGTTCCCACTCCTGTTGCAGCTGGTGCTGCTGCTGCGATGGCGATGATGATTATGCCGCTGATGATGATGATAATGATGATGCCGATGGTGATGATGATGATGATGATGATGGTGATGATGCCGCTGCTGCTGACGATGATGATGCTGATGCTAGTGGTGTTGATCATGAGGAGGAGCAGGTCGACGATGGTGTTGTACATGCTGATGGCAACACTGAAAATGACGATGCTCATGATGTTGTTGTCGAGCATTGCACGTATGATGTTTGTTGGTGGCGGGGATGACGGTGGTGTTGTTGGTGGTTGTGAGGCCTCTCTTGATGATGATGGTGTTGTCGATGCGGATTACCATGACGATGGCGATGGTTATGCCGATGGTGTTGCCGGCTACGATGATGATGCACCATTGCATGGTACATTACATGTGTGTTACGATGATGGTTGTGATGGGAAGGGTAATTGAATTGGTAACCTGGATGCGGATGACGATTGTGGTGATGATTGTGAGGATGATGCTTATCATGATTGTGATGCTGCTGATGGTGATGATGTTGATGAAGCTGCTGATGATAATGATGATGAAGATGATGATGATGATGATGATGATGATGATGATGATGATGATGATGATACTGATTGTGATGGTGATGATGATAATGGTGATGGTGATGATGATGCTGATGATGCTGATGATGATGATAGTTTGGTTGATGATCTTGATGCTGTTGTGGTTGATAACGCGGATTCTGGTGACGTTGGTGGTTGTGTTGTTGATGATGATGGCAATGTTGCTGGTGATGTGGTTGATGATGCTGTTGACGATGGTGAGGGTAACAGTGTTGTTTATATTGATGATGTTGATGATGATGCTGTTGATGACGAGGGATATGGTGACGGTGGTGGTGGTGGTATTTATGATGATGATGATGATGATGATGATGATGATGATGATGATGATGATGATGATGGTGGCGATGCTGCTGGTGATGTTCATGGTGATGATGCTGGTGATGCTGCTGATGATGCTGATGATGACGACGATGCTGCTGGCGATGATGATGCTAGTGATGCTGCTGATGATCATGCTGGTAATGATGATGTTGCTGATTCTTAGTATGATGAGGAGAGCTCTGAGAATTCTGCTGATGACTATGATGCGGATTAGTGTGCTGTCATTTTGGTGGCGATGATGGCGAGGATTGAGAACGACGATGAGGAGGAGGATGCAGAAGGTGATGAGGAGGAGGAGGGAGGGACGGAAGAGACGAGGTAGGGAGGGTGGGAAGGAGGGGGGAGGATGTCTAGGTGTTTGGGTCAGTTCCGTACGTTTTAGAACGGCAGGTGGGTCTCCGCTGCTTCCCGGCCCTCACCTCCTCCTCGTGCTCCTCCCTCGCAGTGTCTGTTTCGTCCCGCCCTCCGAGCGCCCTGCCTTGCCACATGCCTCATCCCTTGCGCAACTCCTGGCCAGGGCAGCCTCGGGGCCTCGGCCGGGCCAGGCGTTCGTATCCACACAGAGCCGTGGGTTCGCCCGGCACGGACCGATGCGGGCGGTTACGTCCTCACCCCCCGCCTCCTTCTCAGGACACATGTAGCCGTCATGGGGAGGGCAAAGCATATGATGATGACGAGGAGGAGGATGCGGAGGAGGAGGAGGAGGAGGAGGAGGAGGAGGAGGAGGAGGAGGAGGAGGAGTAGGAGAGAAGAGAAGAGAAGAGAAGAGAAGAGAAAGGCAGCGACATGGGGCACCTTCAGTCTTCATGTCGTGAGGTGCTCTCATGGAGCCAGTTTGGGCCGGCGTGGGACTGTCTTGGTTGGGCTCTTGTGGGGCAATCTTGGAAATCTCATTCGGGCCGTCTTGGGGCCATTTGGGGCCGTCTTGGGGCTCCTCCTTGTCCTCCTCCTCTTTCTCAGGGTTCTCCTCTTCTCCCCCACCTCCTCAGGGTCCCCAAGTTGATCCTCGTTCTCAGGGCCCTCCTCCTCATCATCCTCAGGGTCACCCTCCTCGTCCACGGGGTCTTCCTCGTCAGGGTGATCCTTCTCCTCGGTGTCATCCTCCGTCTCTTCCTCCTCCTGTTCCTCCTCCTTTCCTTTTTGTTCACGTTGCACAAACATTGGCGGGATGGCCGCCTGTCCTGCCTCCCGCACGTCCATACCTCCCCCCCGAAGGAGATCGAGGACAAGATCTTGGAGCAGCGCCGCGCTTCGTGGGGCCCGATCGGGCGAACGGAGGTCGGCTCCACTGTTGTCACGCTCGCGCGCGGGCTGGATCGACCGATCAAGTCCCAGGAGGTGGAGGAGGATGGGGGATGGGGTTCAGGTGGAGCATGATAAAGACGGAGGAGGGTTAGGTGGAGGAGGACTGATAGGTGGAGGAGGTGGAGGTCGGATTGGATATGAGAGGAGAAGGACAGCCAAGTACGATTGTGGAACGGAAACTGGAGTTTGGGAGTGGGGGCTGGAGTGGGCGAGGAGGAGGAGGGGGAGGAGTAGGTATGATGATGACGACGATCAGGACTTATGGGCAGGAACAGGGCATCAGGGATGACAGTGCGGAGAGATATAGGGACTCAAGGCTGGTAATCATAACCATAACCAGGACGTAGAAGGATGAGGACACGAAATGCTATGAGTTGGCGGTGAATGAGGAGGAGGAGGAGCCGATAGGAATGATGATGATGATGATGATGATGATGATGATGATGATGATGATGATGATGATGATGATGATGCTGACGCTGATGCTGATGCTGATGCTGATGCTGATGCTGATGCTGATGCTGATGCTGCTGCTGCTGCTGCTGATGATGATGATGATGATGATGATGATGATGATGGTGGTGATGATGATGATGATGATGATGATGATGAGGAGGAGGAGGAGGAGGAGGAGGAGGAGGAGGAGGAGAAGGAGGGTGGGGAAGCCCGATCGGCCCCGCATCCCATGCGGCTTTGGTCGCCAGCTGCGGCCATCTGTTCTTCTGGTTGCTCGGGGTGCCCCGAGGCTCTCCAATTCCAAGGGCAACATCCTCGACGACGAGGAGCCCACGACTGGATGGAGGAGAAGGAGGAAGAAGACGGATGACGGAGGGGGCAGGAGGCAGAGGAGGATTTCGGATTGCACGCGTGTTGAACCATCTGGCTGTCTCGTAGAGGCGGCGCCGCAACTAGCAGAGTGCCTGTAAAAGTCATCTGCGCGCGCACCAAGTGAACAAGTTCAGAGCAGTCAGTCCCATCCAGGGTCCATGGCGGGCAGGCATGCTAAAAGGCTGAGTGTGAGGCCTCTGGCGGTCTTACAGACCACAAGGGCCTGTCATGGCAGAGGAGGAGGAAGGGAGGTGGGCACTCCAGGGGCAGGCGGAAAGGGCGGATAGGGAGGAGCCGACGACGACAGCAGCGGCGGCGGCAATGACAGACGAGAAGCTGACCACGGTGGGCCCCCTCCCCTTCCCCCCCCCTTACCTTCCCTGCCCGCCTCCCTTCCCCTGCCCATCTCCCTCTCCCCTTCTCTCCTTTCCTTATCCATTCCCGCGCCATGCGCGCACGACTCCAGCGTTCGCTTCCCCTTCCCTTCTCTCTCTCTCTATCCCTCTTGCCCTACTTTCCACTCCTCCGCCTCTCCCTGGGCCTCCTGCTCCTCCCCGCCGCTTCCACTCCTGCTGCTGCTGCTGCTGTTCGTCCTCGCCCTCCTTCATCGTCCTCCTTCTTCTTCTCTTCCGGCTCATCCGCCACCTCCTCCACTGTACAGGGCTCCTTTCTTCCCGATTGCGCGCGACACGATGGGGGTCCTCTGTGGAGCTCCAGGCCCGCCCTCTCACGTGTGTCGGCAGACGGCGAACCCACAGCGCAACGGGAAGGGATGCGCGGGAGGGGTCGAACGTCAGATATGGCGCGAGCACGCCCAGCTTTGCACCCCCCCCTCTCGCTCCTCACCTCTGCCCCGCGGCCCCTCGCGTGGCTCCTCGGAGCTGCCGCTCGTCGGGCCTCGCCGTCCTCTTTCTCGGGCACGCCGCCGATGCCCAGGGAGGAGGGAGGAGGGAGGGAGGGAGCGAAGGAGGGAGGGAGGGAGGGGAGGAGGAGGAGGCGGAGCAGGGAGGAGGAGAGGGATGGGAGGGCAGGGAGGGCGGGGCGGTGAGGTAGGGAGGGAAGGAGGGAGGGAGGAGGGGAGGCGGAGGCGTGAGGTAGGAGGGGATGATGAGGAGGATGAGGGAGGAGGAGGACGAGGGAGAAGGGGAGGAGGACGGGAGAGGAAGGAGGGAGAGGGGAGAGGGAGGAGGGTGGTGAGGGAGTTAGGGAGTGAGGGAGGGAAGGGGGGGAGGAGCGAGGGCGGGGGGCGGGAGGAGGAGGAGGAGTGAGGAGGATGGAGGAGGAGGAGGAGGAGGAGGAGGGGGATGCGGAGGAGGAGCAGGGAGGAGGAGGAGGAGGAGGTGGAGGAGGAGGAGAGAGGAGGAGGAGGAGGAGGAAGAGGAGGAGGAGGGAGGGAGGGAGGGAGGGAGGGAGGGAGGTTAGGGAGGAGGGAGGGAGGGAGGGCGGGAGGGAGGGAGGAAGAGGCGGAGGAGGGAGGAGGAGGCGGAGTAGGAGGAGGAGGAAGGAGGAGGAGGAGGAGGAGGAGGAGGAGGGAGGAGGAGGTGGAGGAGGCTGAGGAGGAGGAGGAGGTGGCGGAGGAGGAGGAGGAGGAGGAGAGGAGGAGGAGGAGGGGAGGAGGGAGGGAGGAGGAGGTGGAGTGGGAGGTGGAGGAGGAGGAGGGAGGAGGTGCAGGGGGGTGGAGGGGGAGGAGGAGAGGAGAGGAGGAGGAGGAGGAGGGAGAGGAGGAGGAGGGGTAGCTCTGGACTCGCGCCAGGCGCCCTTCGACGAGAGGCTCCTCGCCTCGCCAACTCACGGGAACCCCGAGCTTTCAGGGCGGGGTGTGTTGGTCGGCGTTCTCTTATTTATTGTATTGCCGATCGGCGCGGGCCCTCGCACCCCCCTCCTTCCCCCCCGCCACGGAGGAGATTTTGGCTGTTTTCGGCGTCTGTTTCGAGTAGGTGGAGTCCCTCCCCCACAGAACGCACTGTTGCAAACAGTCAGATTAAGCAGGGGTCTAGAAGCAGACCCCCCCTCCCCCCTCCCCCTCCGCCCAATGTCGAAACGCCGAACAAGAACACGCTCACCTGCTAAACGGGGTGCTGTTGTGATAGAGGCTAGTTTCGGCCGAGGGCGGCCACAGCAGAGACCTCGTCAAACAAGCTCTGTGGTCTGGGCCGTTTCGCTCGAGGCGTCCTCGCAGCTCTCGTTTTCGGGTTGGCCGGGATAGGGCGTTTCGTCTGAGACCTTCTCGGACATCGGAGATTCGAGATGCCGCGCGAGAGGTGGTCCGGGGCGTTTCGACTGAGACATCCTAGCAATTCTGATTTCCGAGATGCCGCGCGCGAGGTGGTCCAGCGCGTTTCGCCTGGGACATTCTTGCAACTCTGGGCTCCGAGGTGTTGCGCGAGAGGTGGCCCTTTCGCCCGGGACATTCTTGCGACTCTGGGCTCCGAGGTGTTGCGAGCGAGGTGGCCCTTTCGCCCGGGACGTTCTTGCAACTCCGGGCTCCGAGATGTTGCGAGCGAGGTGGTCCTTTCGCCCGGGACGTTCTTGCAACTCCGGGCTCCGAGATGTTGCGAGCGAGGTGGTCCGGTGCGTTTCGCCGGAGATGCCCTCGCACTTCCGGGCTCCGAGGTGCTGCGCGCGGGGTTCGGGTCCGGCGCGCTTCGCCTGAGGACGTCCTCGCAGTCTCCGGCCTCCGAGGTGCCGCGCGCGAGGACACTCTCGCAAGTCGGAGCTCCGAGATGCTGCGCACGAGGTGCTCTGGCCCGTCTCGCCTGAGACATCCTCGAACACCTGGGTTCCGAGAGAGGAGTGGTGGAGGATGAGGAGGAGGAGGATCAAAATTTGAGGAGGAACAGCATCGGGAGGATGAGGAGGATTCGTATGACGAGGAGGGCGAAGGAGGAGGGGGAGGAGGTGAGATGACAAGGTGTAGAGGGATGAGGAGGAGGAGGCGGAGGAGGAGTAGGAGGAGGCGGAGGAGGAGGAGGAGGAGACACAATAATAGAGATGGGAGGGGGAAGGAGAAAGGGGGGAGGTGGAGGAGGAGGAGGAGGGGGAGGAGGTGGAGGAGGAGGAGAGGCGGAGGAAGGAGGAGGAGGAGGAGGAGGAGGAGGAGGGGAGGGTGGAGAAGGA
>CAUYUJ010020932.1:27500-71568 GCA_963575745.1 Prorocentrum cordatum | reverse complement strand
GAGGAGGAGGAGGAGAAAGAGGAGGAGGAGGAGGCGGAGGAGGAGAAGGATGAGGAGGAGCAGGGGGAGGGGAGGGGGAAGGGGAGGAGAAGGAGGCGGGTGAGGACCTCCCCATCCTCCCTTCTCCCCCGTCCTACCCATGGCAGCGGTGGTGGACCATCGAGCCATCATGAAAAGTGCAGCACGGAGGCTCCTGCTCGTCGCCTTCGGCCACTGGGGGCCCACGCCAGGCCCCCCAGGGCCTTCCACATAGGACGGCTTTTGGGGCACACAGGACGGCTTTTTTGGGCCCCCCCCAAAACGGTCCCGGGGACTTGCGGGAGCCCCACAGCGCGATCCTCAAGAGCAGGACGTCGGATGTCCAGGCCTGTGCCTCTCCGCCTTCGCTCCGGCTCGAGCTCTCGGGGCCGCTTTGGGCGAGCCGCGCGGCCCGCGCATATCGCGCGCCGCCGTGCCCCCGAGCAGCTCTCTGCTCTTTTCCGCTCTGTTCGCAGGAATGTCCCACGGCGCGGCCGCCCTGCTGGTGGACTGGGCCAGAGGCTCGGGCCAGACGGGAGAGGGTCGGGGGCGGCCAAGAGGGGGGTGATGACTAGGGGGGGTGGATCTCATGGCGGGACCCATGAAATCTCCCCAGATATCATGGCGCCTCTTCTTATCTGGTGCCACCGACCCTGGAGGCCTGGGCTTTCGACGAGAATGGGTGCGCTGTGGATGGCTGCTTGGGCCGTTGGGGGGCGCTTTGGGAGTCCTTTTTGGGTCTCCGGGGGCGATTCGTGGTGGCCTGAGGGCTTTCTAGGAGGCGTACTGGGATGTTTCAGGCCCCTCCCCGGCTTTTGTGACTGGACGTTTGAGGAGGAGAGCCCAAGGAGGGAACAGACCTGGGACCCCCCCCTCCCGGCGGGGAAGAGATCCAAGGGAAGGAGCTTCCCTTCGACTCAACTACGACGTTGTTCAATTTCGTTGATACTGGCGCGCTTGCGGAGGAGAGCCCAGGGAGGGCTCATGGAAAGGAAAGGAGCGGCGACGGTTGGATTGATCGTTCGGCGATTCGGGGCCCTCGAAGACGAAGACGACGAACGGAAGAGCATCCTCCACGCCGACAGGGTCGGCGGACTTCATTATGTCCCCGGCCCCCCCCCCTGGCAGCGCACATGCCGCCGGTCATGATTTGCGCCCCCCCCCTCTTGGACGCCCCCCTCTTGGCCGCCCCTGAGAGGGGGGGGGGTCGGTGGTTCAAAAGATGGGATCCTCGAGGGACGGGGTCCTCAGGGCGAGAGAGGTACCTCAGACAGTGCATGCAGTTCAATCTTGGATTCCTCCTAGCCTTCGGCCCCCATCCATCCGGACTCCATCTTTGAACCGCCGAGGATGGGGATTCCCCCACGGACGATTTGTGTGCGTCCACTGGCGCCCTCAAGCGCAGGGAGGCGCCGGGAAAAGCAGCTGCGTGAGCGAGAAACCGCTACCCCCGTTTCGGTACGGTGGAAATGGGTACGGAAAGAGTCCTGCCCATTCTGAGCAGGACTCGCTTTCGGCTCCGCCGAGGACGTTTCTCCAATCCTAGACAGGAAGTCGGCTGTCCAACAGCGGCGGCTGATGGTTTTCGGCAGTCTGTGCTGTGGAGCACCGTGCCCGGCTTCTCCGTATCCATTTCGGGTCGGGAGCCTTGAGACGGGGGTCAATGCAAACGGGGGTCAGCCAGAGCGCCTGGTCTTGCAGGAGCCTGCAGGGCCAGGGTTGCACCGGCCCGGGCTCGGGTGCAGGATCCCGGAGGAGCCTGCAGGATCCTCAGCACCGAACCGGGCTTGGGCGCATGATCTTGCAGGACCTTGCAGGATAAGCAAAACAATTTAATTTTCGCAAACAAATAAGGCAACCACAACAACAACAACAACATGCATTTTTACATGTTTGCCCAACTGTTCACTAGTTTTGCCACATGGTAACACCTTGCACAAAATTCTTTGTAACACCGGGTCAGACGACCCCCGCTCGGGCGTGCCAGCCGTGTCTTGCCCCCCCCCCTCCTCCTCCTCCTCCTCCTCCTCCTCCTCCTCCTCCTCCTCCTCCTCCTCCTCCTCCTCCTCCTCCTCCTCCCCCTCCTCCTCCCCCCCCGTCGGCCCTGCCCGAGAGGCGGCGCGCCGATCTCGATCCGGCGGCCGTGGGAGGTGTGGAGGGACAGCCTCCGCGAGCCGGGCCGCCCACTGGCGTCGTGCTGCGGCTGCCAGGACGGGGAGGAGGAGGAGGAGGGGGAGGAGGAGGAGGAGGAGGAGGAGGAGGAGGAGGAGGAGGAGGAGGAGGAGGAGGAGGAGGAGGTGAGGGGGGTGATGACCAGGGGGGGGTGGATAATCATGGCGGGGGCCATGGTATCTCCTCGGATTTCACGGCGCCTCTTCTCACTTCGGTGCGTCCCCGGCCCCCCCCACCCCCCCCCCCCCCCCCCCTGGGCCGCGCACATGCCGCTGGCCATGTTTTGCGCCCCCCCCCTCCTGGACGCCCCCCTCTTGGCCGCCCCCGAATTTCGATGCGGCCGATGCTCGATTCGCTCGGACAGCCTGGTGCGCTGCGATGTCGCTGTCGCCTGCGATCCCATGCGGCCCGATGCTCGCAAGGAGCTGTGGCACATCCTGGCGTCAGGTCCGGTTTGGTTCGGTTCCGACTCCGTGCCGATGCGGCCCGAGTGGATGCGTGTTCCGATCCGAGTCGATTTTCCGAGTCCATGTTGATTGGTCTTGCCATGATCACCATCATGACGACACCGACGACGGCGACGTCTTAGTTTCGGATTGTTTTTTGTCGGCTTCGCTAGACGTAGTCGTCGCCACTGCTGGACGCAGCCCGAATGGAGCCCGGGAGTGGCCCAGGAATCGGCACTGCTAGCCAGAACGGACCTTGCGTGGTCTGGAGAGCGACTCTGACCGGACACGCGGTGATCGGCAAGGAGAGGGTCCTGCGGGAAAGGGCCCCAGAGGTTTTTGCTGCAGCCTTCGGCCTCCCGAGCCCCCGCGGCCCTCAAAGAAGCGACTCGGGATGCACAGCCGTTCGTGGGGACAGCAGCAGGGCACGGGACCCCTGTACACCTTAGGCGATGCTTAAGAAAACCTAAGTTTTCGTCCAGAGTCTCGATTATTCTTAACTTTTCAATATAAATCCTAAGATTTTGATAGAAGTTCTGGGTTTTATTCCATTTCTGAGACTATGAATTTCTTAACCCATGATTTCTTAAGCATTTCGCAGGGTGTACACCGCAGGACCCCTGCCACTCCTGCCAGCAGGATCCAGGCCGCTCCAATGGGCCAATGGGGGTCGGAGCATTTTGGTTGCGGAGGATCGCGATGCATCGGCGATGCATCCTCGATGCAGCTCGATGCGGAACCCTGTTTGCCCCATCCTGACGCCGCAATGGATCGCCGACGCACCTGCGATGCAGTGCGATCCTCCGACCCCATATGCTCCGACCCCACTGGGGCGACCTCCATAGGCCAGCCACGCGCAGAGGGGGTTCGGGGGAGGGGGAAGGCTTCTTAGAAGCACCCCTGCTTCTCAGAAGGCGCGGGCCTTGCCTGCAGATGTAATGCCGGCGCATTCGAAGAGCCAGCCTCCTTCTAAGAGGCCTTCCCCCTCCCCTGCCCCCTTGTGCGCGCCGCCAGATAGGAGCAGCTCCAGTCGACGTTCTACGCCCTGGACCCCGCCGAGCAGGAGGAGTGGTGGGCCTGTTTTCCACCACCACCATCATAAGTTGGAGGGGGGAAGGAGGAGGAGGGCGAGGAGGAGGAGGAAGCGGAGGAGGAGGAGGAGGAGGAGGAGGAGGAGGAGGAGGAGGAGGCGGAGGAGGAGGAGGAGGGGGAGGAGGACCCCCTCCCCCTCCAATTTATGGTGGTGGTGGTGGTGGTGGTGGTGGAAAACAGGCCCCTCGAGGAGTGCACGGAGGTCTCCGGCGCCGAGCTCTCGGCGTTCCTCGCCTGGCTGGTGGCGCAGGCGCCCGTGGGCACCTCGGCGGCCGCCGCCGTCGGGGAGGCGCGGGGGCGCCCGGGCCTGTGGGCCGAGGTGGAGAAGGCGTGGGACCGGCTGGGCGCCGAGGATCGAGGGCAAGGCCACCCCATTGGCCCCACCCCTGGCTTCAAAGAGGAAGGAGAAGAAGAAGAAGGAGAAGCAGAAGAAGAAGAAGAAGAAGACACCCCCCAACCATCTACTTTTCGCGCTCCGCGCGGATTTCTTGGATCCGCGCTGGGCCCCCCCCCCCGGGCGGCGCCTCCGGCGCCGCCCCTGGCGCGCTCCGCGTGCTAGGGAGGGGGGCCCACCGCAGATCCAAGAAATCCTCGCGGAGCGCGAAACGTTTCTGTTTGTGGCGTTGTTTTTTCTTCTATGGTTGCGCGAGTCTAGGCCTCCGATGTGGGGTCGCAGTAGATGGGGTCGGAGCATCGCGCCGCATCGCCGATGCGTCGCCGATGCGGCTCGATGCGCAGCCCGATTTGCTTCCCGCCGACGTCGCCGATGCCTTGTCGACGTCGACGATGCATCGCCGGTGCATCGCCGATGCATTGCAGGTGCATAGCTGATGCCACGCCGCGGAGCGCGATGCGCGAAGTTCGCTGACTTAGGGTTGATACAGTGGAGACCCATGCCAAGAAACACCCTGCTTGCTTCCAGGGTCTCCCAGGTTTCCTGGGTTTCCATGGTTTTTTGCTGTGGAAAGCGCGACGCTCTCACACCAGAAATCAGGGGACGTCCCGGGGTCTCAGGGTTGGGTTCTTGCGGAAGTTTTCTTGTGGACTGGCCTCCACAGCACACTCAGGTGAGAACTCTTCCACCTCTTGAGTGGCCGCCCGCTCTGCCCTCCCACTCTCTTGCATGCTGGCCAAAAATTCGCTCCTCGGTGCCCCCGTCTAGCTCGATCGCTGGTGCAGCCAGCTTCAGGGCACGACCTAAACTGTGTTTTGGCGATCTCGTGGGCCGCTTTCGTTTTGATTTCGTTCTGCAGCAGAGGCGGAACGACGACAGAACGAGAGAAAACGAACACATGACGATACCGGAAACGGAAAGCACTGTTTAGGTCGAGCCCTGGCCAGCTCTGCCTCGCCGCCGACGGAAAACGTGGACCGGCCTCCACCACACAACCGACACAGAGGTCCGCGCGGGCGTCCCGAAGTCGGCGCCGCACCGCCCTCTCTCTCTCCTTGGCGCGCGGAGCGCGCCGGGAGACCGGCGCCGGAGGCACCGCCAGGGGAGTCCACCGCCGATCCCAGGTGTTTTTGAATTCAAAAAAACGAGTCTTTAATTCCAGAAATGGGTTTGGGATCAACAAATGATAGGTTTTTGACTTCAGAAGCAGGTTTTTGAATTCAAAAAACAGGTTATTGAATTCAATGACGTGCGCGGGGGCCTCCGAAACCCGATGAGTCTCGGGGAAACGTGAGGCGCGAGCGAGCCAGAGCTCGGGGTTGCCAAAGTTGTTTGACGAGCACGTCCTGGATCTGGACGGTCCGTTTTTCGTGGGATGTTTGCAGCCGGAGTTCGCGCCAAATGTCAGGCTGGGTCTCGTCATTTTCATGATGGCCCCGTCAGGCCAAGCCGAGTCCCCCGTACCCGAGTCATACGTCTCCCCGATTGCCCATCCCTCGTGGAAAGTATCTGTTCTTGGAGTCGCAGATGCTACTTTAGGCACCTTCCTATCTCAATCGTTGAACGGTTCATTCTTTCCCTTCCTCTTCTCCAGGTGCGGGCGGAAGTCCGATCTACCCTCACCTCCTTCCCATTCTCATTGCGTGCTTCTGCCCACCTCTTCCCAAAGATGTGTCTATGCGCCGGTCTCTCTCCTCCCCATAGGATCGGCGTCACCCAAACATACTTATACTATATGTGCGTCGCCCCCCCAGGGGCGACGCGCGCACCGAGAAATCTTACAGCATATGCGTTGTGGCGTGCCCCTTCTGGCCCACACCCTTCGGGAAACGATGGACTACAAGATGGGTATACTAGATGTTCGGGTCGGACGCGCGCCTCCGAGGAGGACATCTAGTACTGGTATGTCTCTGTGCGTCCCATAGGAGAAGGCCGACTGGGTGCCCGCCGACCACCGCGCCACCCTCGCGGACGCTCGCGGCGCCTTCGCCGGCCCAGGCGGTCCGCCCTGCCGGAGCCGCGCGGGGGGCTCGCCGCCGCGGGCCGGCACGAGCGGCGCGCCGCCCGCGGAGACGCCGCCGAGGAGGAGATCTCACGGCGCTTCGCGCGCAGCCCGGCGCGAGGGCCGAGAGCTTGGAAGGTTTCTCCGAAGGGCTTAGGCGACCCGCTCTCCTCCTCCTCCTCCTCCTCCTCCTCCTCCTCCTCCTCCTCCTCCTCATCATCATCATCATCATCATCATCATCATCCTTTCCCGTCCTCCTCTCCGCTCCTCCTTTCCCCTCCTCCTCCTCCTCCTCCTCCTCCTCCTCCTTTCCTCCTCCTCCTCCTCCTCCTCTCCTCCTCCTCCTCCTCCTCCTCCTCCTCCTCCTTCTCCTCCTCCTCCTCCTCCTCCTCCCTCCTGCTCCTCCTCCTCCTCCTCCTCCTCCTCCTCCTCCTCCTCTCCCTCCTCCCTCCTCCTCTCCTCCTCCTCCTCCTCCTCCTCCTCCTCCTCCTCCTCCTCCTCCTCCTCCTCCTCCTCCTCCTCCTCGGGTCGCCTCGGGCCCCCGGGGAAACCGTGCACCCCAGCCATGGAGGGGTATGCCCTCGTGTGTTGTCTTGCTCCGTTGGCGCATCGCCAGGGGCCGTGGGCCTTCGGCAGAGGAGCTCGTATACAGCAGGAGCTTGGCCACGAGAAGCCTTCCACACGGCGCCCAATCTGGAGGGTTTCTCCGAAGGGCTTAGGCGGCCCGTCCTCCCTTCTTCTTCTTCTTCTTCTCATCCTCCTCCTTCTTCCTCCACCTCCTCCACCTCCTCCTCGTCCTCCTCCTCCTCCTCCTCCTTCTCCCCCTCCCCATCCTCCTCCACCTCCTCCTCCTCCTCCTCGGGTCGCCTACGGCCCCGGGGGAAACCGTGCAGCCCAACCCTGAGGCCCCAGGACGTCCGTTGATTTTTGGTGTGGGGACGTCGCGCTTCTCATGGCAGAACCACGGAAACTCGGAAGCCCAGGGCACCCTGCAGGCAGGCAGGGTGTTTCTTGGCATGAGGTTCCATTGTATTCTTGGCGCGCGCTCTTGCGGCCATGTGCCGGCTGTGTGCACCACGCGGGGGCCCAGGAGGGAGGGTCTCGCTCTGCTCTTGCTGCTGCAGCTGCTCCTCCTCGCCTCCTCTCCCTCCTCCCCCCTTCGTCTTTCCTGCTTTCCTCCTCCTCCTCCTCCCCCTCTTCTTCCTCCTTCTCCTCATCCTCCTCCTCCCCCTCCCCCTCCCCCTCCTCCTCTTCTCCTCCCCTCTCCTCCTCCTCCTCCTCCTCCTCCTCCTCCTCCTCCTCCTCCTCCTCCTCCTCCTCCTCCTAAACTAACTAAACACACATCGGGGGCAACAGAACCAGTCTCAAGGCTCTAGACACCGAATTCCGAGTTCCAGGCCGAAAAACTCAAAAACGTTATGTGCCCCTGTGACGTCGGGAACGAGGTCGGCGCGCGGCCGCGGGGGCCTGGCGGCGCCCCGCTCCGCTTGTGCGGCGACGGGGTCCGATACAGCCAGGGGGGCCCGCGACAAGCGACCGACGCTGACTGCATCCAGGCACCGCGGATCCCACCCACCCTCGGGCTGTTGGACGGAGCCACCAGGGCCAGAACCCGCCGAACAGCCTGGGGGTGTGGGGGACCCGCAGTGCGTCACGTCCGACTGTGGGCTCTCCTTCGGAGCGACCCCAGTCGGGCAACCCTGCTCTCAAGTGCCCTCCGAAGTTCTCTTCCACGCTCGCTGCCAGTCGCAGCGACCATCGCGGCCACACTAGCCGCCTGCTGTCTAAGGGCCGTCAGCTCAGCTTCAGCATCTGGCCCAGGTCCTTCTGCAGATCGCGCTCGAGCCTGGACCTTGGAGGCTGCCCGTCGGACCGAACCGCCCCCTCGGCCTCCAGCATGGTGAGGAGCGCCGTCCGCACGTCCCTGACGAAGATCGGCACCAGCGGCATGTCGGCCAGGCACCGCGGTCCCTCCGCGTCGCTCTCCATGATCTCCTCCTCGTTCGCCTTCTTCTTTCCCACGCCGTGCTTGCCCAGCCACTTGGAGTTCTCCAGCGGTAGCTGCACGTGCGGGTTGATGGCCATCGTCATCTTGCTGTACCCCGTCGTCTGCTCCTGCTCGTCGAACCTCGCGCGCTTGAGCCTGAACCCCTTGAAGATCTCGCCCGTGAGCGCTGGACTCTCCTCCAGCGCCGTGTTCATGAGGGACAGCACGCACTGCGCCAGCCTGACCTGCTGCCCGTTGCCCATGTCTGCGTTGGCCAGCTTGTTGATCACGCTCTTCGCGATCTGCACGTGCGGGCTGCCGAGCTCCTGTGGAGTGTACGCCTTGGACTCCACCGCCTCGTTGTACTCCTTGCCGCTCGCCTCCGCCGCCTCCACGGTGACGCTGTTCACTGGCACCAGGCGGAAGTCGAAGACTGCTCCCTCCAGGCCGCGCTGCCCCTGCATCGTGTTCAGCACCCCCTTCTGCAGCCTGATGACCATCGCGTCGGAGACCCCGCTGGAGTTGGCGGCGGCAAGCCCCGTGCCACCATCGGTCGCGGGCTTCTTCTTTTTCTTCCTGCCGCCCGCCTTCGCCTTCCCCGCGGGTGCCGCCCCCTCTGGTTGGGCCGCCTCTGGTGCCTTCCGCTCCTGCTCTCCGTCGTCCTCCTTCACCTGCTTCGCCGTCTTCGAGTCTGGGGCGGCCGCCTCGCTCGCCGCGTCCATGGTCGCCGAGCGCCCCCTCCTCGTCGCCAGGCCCTTCTGAATCCCCCCTGACAGGAACTGGATCGGCTTGACGGGCGGTACGCTGCTTGCGGCGCTTCCAGCTGCTCTCATCGCTCTCAACTGCAAGGGAAAGGCCAGTTGGGGCCCTCGTGATGTGAACGAATGTGTACTTGAAGCTCGAGCAAATGGACAAAGGAGCGCTCGCAGGCGGGGCATTGGAACCTGGGGGGCTCGATCGGCTCGTGATGCCAGGGCGAGTGGTCGACCATACACATTCTACGTACTCGCTTCGCTCCTCGCGATACCCATCCCCCTGCTACTCGAGAAGCGTGCTGCGTCGCCCCCTCCCTCGTAGGAAAGCAACTCAAGCACCAGGGACACTGATTTGTAACCACTAACCGTCGAAGTTCGTGCTGTGCCCCATGGACGATGCGACGATGAGTCTGGAGAGCAGCAAAGGAGTGTAATGTTTTGCCACACATAGTGTCGTCTACCGTCTCGTTGCAGCCAAATTCAGCAGGTGGGGGCGCGATCCGCTCGTCTTGAGCGGCCTCTGCCCCGTCCTCCCCCACTCTCGCGAGGCTGGGTGGGGGTATCTGCACGATGAAGGATGCCGCGCGCATAGCTCGCAAATCCAGCCTAACGAACTGGTCGTGCACGTCGCCCTCATAGAACAGGTCCAGCAACCCTCCAGGAGCCGACTCCAGCGTCTCCCACATGTCGTGGCAGTCCCCACTCACCTTGCCCATCTCCCTCAAGTCTTTCTCGAATTGTAGACACCACGGGGTAGAAGTTGAGATAGGCCATCCGCCCTCGCCCAGCCTGCGAATCCCCATCTCCTCCTCGAACGTACACTGCCCGAAGACCGCCGCAATCGCCTGCTCGTGGGCCTTGGGGTACTTCGCCATGCGCTGGTAGAACCGCAGCCTCCTCACCCTCAGCTCGACCTCTGGCTTGGCAAGCTCCCAGTAGTCCCACACCTTGGCGTTCGTGATGGTGCGTGCAGAGCCGCCGTCCATCCACTTGGTGAAGCGCCCTCCCATCAGTGACCGCAGAAGCTTTGTGAGGACTGTGGCGATCCGCTCGACCTGGCTCTGCGCGACGAGGAGCACGTGCAGCGCCGAGAGGGCGGTCTCGCATACGTAGCTAATGAACTGCAAGCGAGCGCACCGCTTCTGGATCTCGTGGCACCACGTCGAGCCCATGTTGTACCAGCCACGCTTCGCCGCCATCGCCCTGGCCTTGATCTCCTCGTGCACGGACAGGTCCGCAGCCACGATCGGTCCAAGTAGCCTGGCACACTTGGCCACCGTCCCCTTCAGATGCTGAGACGTTGCCACCCTCCTCGTCGCCGTGTTCGAACCATGGCCGCGTAGGTCAAGCGTGCTAACGGTTTTGTCCTCGTTTAAGCCTCCGCCCTGCTGGCCGATCGCCGTGTTGATCGCCCTGGTGGTGCGGTTGAGCCTGCGGACAATGTCGTTCCCAGTGGCGTGCTGGGGGATCGGGGTGGTGCGCGTCGCGTCGTCCACGAAAACCGCCGCCCCGATGTCGAAGGTAGCGTCGTCCCTGTCAGGGATCGCCGTCTCGAGCCAGGTGAAGCTCTCGTCCTGCTCCTTTAACTCGTCGAAGGCGCTGTCGACCGCGACCGAGTAGGTGGCCACGAAGCCCCACGGAATCAGGCTGCTGCCCATGGCGCCTCCCTCCTGCGGGGTGAACTCGAGCTCGCCATCAGGGGCCGAGACGGTGACGCATAGGTCGGAGAGGAGCTGTGCGAAGAAGGGCCTGTCAACGGCCTGCAGTCTGCCACCTGCGTGCGTGTTCCAGTGCTCCCAACGGATGGCATTGAAGGCCCCAGCCGCGTCCCAGTTCTGCTGCGAGACCGAGAAGTTGGCATCCCTGAGCCGCCAGCATGCCGACTGCAGCGTCAGCAGAGCATATTCCCTGCTGCGATGGGGTAGACTGCCGTGCGTTCACTCAGGCCAATCGCCAGGTAGTTGCCGTCGTCGAAGACCGCTGTGCCAGGCCTGAGAGAGATGATCATACAAGTGGATCACGCGCTGCCCCTTCAGGTTGGCACGCCCTTTGTTCTTGTCGAGACCGATGGCGCGAGTGCGCTTGCCTGATGGAGCGAACGCCTTCTTGATGCGCGTGTCTGTCAGCAGGTCCCATAGGCACTGGTCGAACTTCGTCATCTGTATGGGTGCCTTGTCCACGTAGCCGAGTCCCTTGCCCGTGCTGTCGATCCGCTCCATGGGCGCCAGGCATATAGCGAGCATCTCTGTGCAGCCGCCCCATTCGGGAAAAGGCTTTCCTCCTCGGCGCCCGACGGCAGTATTTTTTTATCGCCTTCAGATCATCGCGAACTTCATCATGTAGAGAGTTGTCGTGAACGCCGTCCCGCCACATGCCGTTGTCGCGCAGGTACTCGCCCCTCACGTTGGCCTTCGTCAGGTGCTGGTCCCAGGAGGTCGTCAGCGCGCGCATGCCGCCCGCAATTCCCTCCTTGGCCATCCCCTGCTTCCACTCCTCAGCGCCCAGCGTGCAGTTGGCAGCAATGTATGTACGCTTGCGGATGCCTTTCCCTCTGCCAGCGAGCCGCCCCCTTAGTGCGTGCACTCTGGAGAAGTCGCGGATCCGCCACGCCCCCCTCAGCTCCTCGATCCGCTCGTAGTACGTCTGGTCCGGATGGGCCTTGCGACGCGCCTTGCACTCGCCTGTCAGACGCCGTAGCCGCGCTTCTGCAACCATCACGTTGCGCTCGAGGTCGTGGTTGTGGTCTGAGTTAGCCCGTCCAGCCTGCAGGTCTGCAAGTTCGTGTGCCACGTGCGCCCGAGCTCGCAGAGCCTGAACCCTCTCTTCCACCAAATGCTCGTACTCCGTGCCCAGCCTCCTCGTGGACGGAAAGACCGAGAGCGTGGCGTCACGGATCGCCTTCGTGAAGAGCTGGTGTTTGGTCTCAGGGGTGGGGTCGGAGTCGGAGCGGTTCCACTCGGCATCAACGGCGCTCAGGTTGGACTCAACCTTCTCGCAGAACTCGTGCCTCCGCTCGCCCTTCGTCAAGCACCTCATGAGGGGGTCCCGATCCACCCTCGCCGTGGCGCCCCGCAGCGGCGAGTAGCTCAGCTCGTAAGTGATGTGGACCTCCATCGGGCAGTGGTCGCGAAGCTCAGCCGTCGGGAATGGTGAGAGCGTGCGCATCAAGTCGGGGCGCATCCTGATCATTGGCACGAGCCCCATAGCCGTGGACGGGACAAACACATGATCGATCCAGCTGGTCGACTCCGACCCGTAGTAGCTGGCGGGCAGGCGGAAGTGCGTGTTGGCCGCGGTAAGGTAGTTTGTAGCCGTCCACCATCGCAATTGTTCAACTTGTCTTGATCGCCGATGCCGTCCATGACGTCCAGCCACCTCGTCGATGTCATTGAAGCCCAGCTGCTCGTTGAAGTCCCCAGCGATCACCACCAGGTACCTGTTGCCCGCCTTCGCCACCTCGTCAGTGATCCAACCTAAGATGCGCTGCGTGGCCTCCGTGCGCTCCTCCTGGGTGCCAGACGGCGTGAGGTAAACCCCGAAGACCAGCATCGGAGTCCGCGCCGTCGCCAGCTTGAGACCTCCCGCCCGCCCAGTGATGCCAAGCTTCGGCGGCGGGCTGAGTACCTGGCGGACATGGTTGCGTCGGACGCGCCTGCCAATCATGATCGTGATGCCGCAACTCTTGTTAGTGAACCGTCCACGGCGCCAGCCCCAGCCGAAGGCCACGTGCCTCATCGTGCGGATGGCCGTGACGGGGATCGCGTCGTCCCTCTGGCGCTGCTGCGTGCCAGGCAGCACCACCACGTCGAAATTCTGCAGCGCCTCGCTCACGAGCTCCTCCCGCCAGGCAGGCAAGCTCTGCGGGTTGTAGAGGCCCAGCGCGAGCATCCAGACAGCGGCAGCCGCGCACGCCGCCACGAGCCTCGCGAGGGCCATGGCGCGGGGCGGCGCGGGGGCCTCAGAGGGCCAGCGTAGGGTCGGCGCCTCCCATCCCGCGGCGGCAGACGCCTCACGACCCCGACGAAATCCGAGGCCCGTTGGGGGCCGCCGTGGTCGCCCAGATCTTCCTCATTCGAGAGGAAGTGGCGACTCCTCCTCCTCCTCCTCCTCCTCCTCCTCCTCCTCCTCCTCCTCCTCCTCCTCCTCCTCCTCCTCCTCCTCCTCCTCCTCCCTCTCCCTCCCTCCTCTTCCTCGCCCTCCCTCTCCCTCCCTCGCCCTCGCCCTCCTCCATCTCCTCCTCTCGCTCTGTGCGTCATGCTCTTCCTGCCTCGTCTTCCTCCCCGTATCCTTCACATCCCTGTTCCCGTGCTTCAGCTCCGCCTCCTCTGGGCTCTCTCGCTGGGCCCTCTCGTGGGGCTCTCGTAGGGTCGGCCCCCGCGGAGTCCTCGCTGTTGGGCCCGGCTCCTCGCGCGCCCCGTGGCCCCAGAGAGGGGTCGGCGGACTGTCCGCGAAGACGCCGTCACCGCCGGGGCCGCTCTCGCCCCTCCCCTCCACGCCTCGACGCGGGGCGCCGGAGCCCGCGACGCCGCCGTCGCGGCGCCGGGTGCACTGCAAGACGCGCGCGAGCTGGACCGTGCTGCAGTGGCTCCGCGGGTCCCCGGGCGGGGTCCGCGCCGGCGCGGGGCGGCCCGGCCGCGGCGGGGGCCACGGCCGCGGCCGGGCGCCGGCGCCGCCGAAGCGGCGGCCTGCCGCGCGCGGCTGAAGGCGCAGTGCGCGGCAGGACGCGCGCGAGCTTTCAGTCAGTATCGTTAAACCGACCCCCATCCCCATCCTCATCCCCTTCGAGACCCCCACGAAATCACCACCCCAGTTGGGGATACACCACTCGATACCCGTCTATGTCCCCATCCAGGGGGATCAATCGGCCAGTGGGGCCCAGGCCACGCCGCTGGGGATGGGGTTCGGATAAACGATGCTCGTTCAGTCGGGCATGTCCTTCAACAGGAGGAAGGTAAAGAAATCTTCAACACACATACCCCAGGGACGATGTTTTCTTTTGGGGGGGGATCTTTTTGTTGACTATCTTTTACTTTTCGGCCACAAGTCCTCCTGTAGGAGGGCATGCCCGACCTACAGTCGGCCCGGATTAGTAGGTCGACCCTGCCAGCTCAAGGGTACCCTTGTGTCCTGTGCCTCGCGACGCGCGCCTTCTTACACTCCTAGGGCGATGTTGCCCTCGGAAGGGTCCTGTGTCCTCTCGCGTGTCCTGTCCGATCCAGGCCGACTGTAGCGCGAGCTGCACTGCGCCGTGGTGGCTCCGCGGGCGCTCGGGCGAGGGTCGCGTCACCGCGCGGGGCGGCGCGGGCGCGCTCGTCGGGCGGGCGGCGCGGGCGGCGGCCTGGCGCGCGCGGCGCCGGCCGCGCTCGGGCACGGCGCCGTCTTCGGGCGCCCGGGCGTGCGTCGGCGGGCTCAAGCATTAGGTCGGGCCTGTCCCCCTACAGGGAGATTTAAGGCGAAAAATGCAAATTTTGAAAAATGTTTTAGAGAGGCCCCAAAACATTCAAAGAATAGTCCCCAGACGATTTTCTAACTATTTTGAATATTCCCCCTGTAGAGGGGCAGGCCCGACTTAACTCAAGCAGTGGCGCAGCGTCCTGGCTTGCCCATAGGCCCACCAAATAATGTTCCCGAGAGCCTTTTTCGGGGATGGACAGACCTCCTACCCTGACACGTCGATTCGCGAACTGGCCGTTTTCGGTTCGCGAGAGGGCGTCGCGGCCGTCATTTTTGCGGGCCCAGGTCCGTCGGTTTCGGCACCAGGCTGTTTTCACTGAGGGGAGGTTTACTAAAGGGAGGTCTGTCCACCGCCGACTTGTGGTCTGCACGAACTGTTCCCAGGAACATTTCTGGCCGAGCTCTGTGTCGTTTTAGTACGTCGGGCTTGTGTTCTCAGAGCATCGTGCTTGTCCTGGCATCGCTCGGACGTGTGCATTTTTTCTCGGCGAGGGCCATCGAGGAGCAGCCTTGATCATTTGGCGAAACAACCACGCACGAAACCGAGCAAAAACACAGGGAATGGACGTCCGAGCGGTGGCCAGTTGTTCTTAGAACATGTTTGGGTTCCAAGAACATCTCGTGGTGGGCCTGCAGGAGTGCCGGGACGGTGTGCGTCCCTGCTCCACGGGCGACGGGCGGCCTGGGCGCGTGTTAGGGCGTGGCGTTCTCGCAGCGCTCGGGGAAACGTCGGCCACGCGCAGAGGGGGGGGAGTGGGAGGGGGGAGGCCTTCTTAGAAGCACCCCTGCTGCTTAGAAGGCGCGGGCCTCGTCTACAGACGTGAGGCCGGCGCCTTCTAAGAAGCAGCCTCTTTCTGAGAAGGCCTCCCCCCTCCCTCCATCCCCTTGTGCGCGCCGCCAAGTTAAGTAGGAGCTCGGTGCCAGCCGACGTTTCTTGGCGAGCGCGTCGTTGTCATGGGATGTTTGCAGCGGGAGTTCGCGTCAAATTTCAGATTTGTTCTCGTCCTTTTCATGATGGTCCCGTCAGGCCAACCCGAGCCCCCCGTACCCGAGTCTTACGTCTCCTCGAAACGTGGACTCCTGGAGGTCTCGAGCCCTCGTCCCCCGGGCACCGGCTTTTCATCATCCCGAGTGCTCGCTTTCTGACTGCCCCAGGGCTTGGCAAGGGACCCTATGCAGGCCCGAACCATGGCAAGAAGCCTTCCGTCGTGAATCTTCCCCCGTTCCAGGCCTCCTGAATGGTGCCCGAGGTAGATGGGTTTGGGGAGGATCGCGCCGCCTCGCCGATGCATCGGCGATGCGGCTCGATCCGTGGCCCGTTTGTTGCGCATCTCCATGTCTAAAGGGGACCAGGGACAAAACTAGATAGAGACAAATCCCAGGATCTTTCTATATTTTCAACATTAGGGATATTTTCGTCTTCCCCCCACTTCTTATATTTTTCCATATTTTTGGGGAGTGACGATTAGTTGTATCTCACCTTTGAACGTCGCCGATGCACCGGCGATGCGGCGCGAGCTTCCAGTCCCATCGTCTCGGTCACTGTTCGCGAGGCCTCCGACGACGCCGATGGGTCCGGGGTGCGAGCAGGCGCGAGGGTTTGGGTTTTGCGGCGGCGGCCGCCCTTGAATCTCTCTGGCGGCTGCCACGCTAGGCTCAAGTCAGGCTTGTCCCTCTAAAGGAGGAGTATTCGCAAATAGTTCATTGTCTGGGGACGGTTGTTGTTCTACTATCTTTTGTTCGTCGTGTGATCTATTGGGCATCTTCTTTGTGTTGCGTCCAAAGTCCACCTGTAGGAGGACCTCGGCATCGCTCGGACGTGTGTGCATTTTTCCTTCGGCGAGGACCGCCGAGGAGCACCTTTCGTCATTTGGCGAAGAAAAAAACATGCACGAAAACGAATCAAGCACAGGGAATGGACGTCCGAGCGATGGCCAGAGGACATGCCCGACCTGACACGGGGTCTCGCCGACGGCTGCCGCGCTGGGTCTTGGGGCGGGCGGGCGGCGGTGCGGCCGTCTTCGGGGCAGCGGGGCGGCCACGCCGCGGGCTCTGGAAACGTTCGCCCGGGTCCTCGTCACCAGCCTCCTTCGGGGAAGCGCGAGACTTACCAGCCTCGAACGTATTCCTATCCCTAAGATTGACACGCCAGAAGGCGATGACGATCTGAGGGATTCGCCCTCAAAAAATAAGGGAGTCCCTAAGATTGGCATCGTGATGAGGAGGTGCCCAGCGTAGGGATAAGGATATGTTCCAGGCTGGTAAAAGACTCGAGTGCGCCGAGACTTGGGTATGCCGACGTTTTGTGACGAGCGCGTCCTGGATTTCGACGGTCTGGCTTTTGTGGGGTGTTTGCCGTGGGAGCTCGCGTCAGACTTCAGGCTGGGTCTCGTCTTATCACGATGACAACGTCAGGCCACCTCGAGTCCTCCGAACCCGAGTCTTACGTCTCGCCGACTCTTCCTCGGGTGATGCTCGCGAAGACACCTACGGCGAACCACCGCCGCCATGCTGGGAACGCCCATGCGGCCAGAGTTTTATCGGAACCTGGAACATATACATTACCAGTGGCGTGCTGTTTTTCAATCTCTGGACTTTTGAGGGTCAGGGATGACGTCGGGGTGGTGTAGTGTATAGTTGTTCCCTCGTTTTCCTGGGGAAATGACGAACATGTATACACCAGCATCCCGTATACACCAGGATCCGCTTTCCTGTGCGAGTTTCAGTGCAGGGCCGGAAAAAGCGTCGGTGCATAGAGTTCGGTTCCTTACTTGAGCCAGAGTCCGGCCGAGCTGTTGGGCGACGTGTGCCCCAGGCCGTTTCGGAGCTCCTGATGGGAACACCCGGGAGAGGAAGAGCAAGGAGGACGCAAGGGAGGATCGGGCCGGACGAAAGGGGGGGAGGGCCGGACGAGAGGAAAATCAGCGACGAGAGCTGATTCTGGAAGCCCCCCTTTGCTGTCCCCCCCCCCCTTTCGCCCGGCCCGAGAGGACGAGGGAGGATGAGGACCTGCGCGGCGAGGAAGAGGAGGAGGGAGGAGGAGGCAGGACGACGACGATGAGGAGGGAGGAGGAGGGAGGAGGAGGAGGGAGGAGGAGGGAGGAGGAGGAGGACGACGACGAGGAGGAGGGAGGAGGAGGCAGGACGACGACGAGGAGGACCGGGAGGAGGAGGACGAGGAGGGCCTCGCTCACGGCGCGCCTGCGCGACCACGGCGGGCCTCGCGGCCCCGACCGGCCCGTCGGGGGAGCGGCGGGGCGGCTGCCGCCCCGCTCTCGCCACTCCCTGCGGGGCGGGGCGGGGCTGCCCTCCCCGCGCAGGCGATCGCGAGCACGGATCGAGGGGGCGTTCGGGTGCAGCTCCTGGGAGGTGAAGTTCTGACTTTGCCCTTTGCCCTGGTCCGAAATCCAGCTGAATCCGGCTCATTTGCCGCTCAATCCCGTGTTATCCCGCTCAGTTTGGCCTAATCCCGCTGAATCCGCGGGCGGCCTCATTTGGCGTAGTTGCCCCCTGCTGGGGCTCAATCCTCCTTCTTCTTTCCGACGAAGACCTCCCAGCAGTTGCCTCCGAGGGGGCGTGGATTAGCGACGGGTCCCGTTTCCATGGGAAGTCGCGGACTTCCGCCTCCGAGCGACGCGGCACCGGCCGCACCTTGGGGGGGGCACCTCCCCCCCGATCCCTGGATTGGGCGGCCGCGCGCCAGATCCATGGATCGCCAGTCCATGTCTGCGCGCCCCCAGTCTCTCGCGTCGCCTCGCGGGGTGGGGCGGGGCTGCCCTCCCCAGAAACACATACCCCGCCACCGTCGACAGGCTGCACGGACGTTGTTGTTAGGGGGCCACATGCGAACCCCACCCTACCCCTCAGAAATCGTGGGGGGTAGGGGTAGGGTTCACATGTGGCCCCCTAGTTGTAGCAGGCCTAACGGTTGACACCAGCGTCAACATCGGCGGTGTGCCTCCACCGAGGGAAAGAGATCCCGATCTCGGTGATGGTGGTGATATGCTGGCTGCCGACGCGACCGACATGTTACCACCCACACCGAAACCTAGGATCATCTTCCCCATGTGGAGGCAACCCCCTGTGTTGGTGTTGGTGCTCTTGTCCAGGCCTCCAATGTTGAACTCCTACTCCTGGAGGAAAGTACTTCTTGTTGGTGTCCCCGTGAGTTTTTCATTCAGAGCAAGAGCGGACGTGCACCCTTCTGGGCTAACACGGTTTCGCCAGGGAACATTTTGAGGGTTTCGCCAGGCGAGCGTTCTCGTTGGGCACTTCCCTGCAGTTTAATCAGACGCTGCGCCCTCGACGTCTAGGAGTCGCGCTCTCGCACGAGACTTCCAAACGACCTGCTCAGGAGGCGTGCTCTCGCCTGGGTGTTCTTCACGATGTGCACCGTTCGCTGCAGTGCTTCGCCCGCCCGTTTTAGGGCCCGCCCGTCCAAGCCACCCGTTGGGGTCCGCCCGCCCGCCCGCCCGTCATGGCACGGCCGCGCGACCCGTCCGCAGGGTCCGCTTGCTAATCCTGCTGTTTCTGTTCCTTTCCCCTCCCCCTCCACCCTTCGCGCGGCCATCCTCGTCTTCGCCTCTCTCTCCTGCACGCCGGATAAATCTCAAGGGAGGAAAAGAAAACACCCAGACCCGATAATTGGCGTTTGGACGGCCCTGGGCGTTGACTAAACAGCCCTGCCCGCTTCGATTCCTTCTCTGGGTGCGTTTACTAAACGGCCTCGCCTGTCGGGGTGGTTACTATGGGGGTGGACTTTTTGCCTTCTAAAGACGTGCCTATCGTTTGCCTCGATTCGCCCCACACGCTGGTGCGGACTGCCTCCGCCTCGCCGCTGACGAACAACAAGTTTCTGTGCCTTCCGTTCGTGCTGAAGATCTCCGTGCTCAATTGTCGCATCTCCCGCCTGCTCCCTCCCGTTTCTTTTCCTCTTCCCTTCCTCGCGGTGTCTTTTTTCCAATCTCCGTCTTCTTCCCATGTTAGGGACCGGGCCGACTACGCGTGGCAGGCAAGGAGTGTGCAGACGTACATGCACATACACATGCACACATATGCGTATGTACATGAAGATGTTTATGCGTGTATGTGGGTAAACATAGAACAACACGTACATGTATCATCTAAACATCCGAGGAAAGGGGTACAATCGAAGACGAAGATGGTGGGAACCGAGGGTTTGGGAGTATACATGTTGAGTGGCACGCGGGCAACGATGAGCGAACAGTCTTCAAATGATGGTGGTTGTTGCTGTCGTTGTTTGCTGTCTTCACTGCGCCATGGGGTTTGCAGTCCGATTTCCGCCTGCAGGAGCTCATCAACACCCTGGCAAATTCCAAGATCACGTCCAGCCGCATCGAGGAGCCGCGGGCTAGCCACCCTGAGTGGCGCGCCTCCCGGCCCTCGTCTCTCGGTGTCGGCCCGATCCTGTGAGCTCTTCTTTTTCCTAGGCGTCTGCCTCTCCCAGGTCCCCTCAGCGAGGGCCGAGGTGCAATTCGGGCGGTGGAGCGCCAAGCGGAGGAGGAGGAGGAGGAGGAGGAAAAGGAGGAGGAGGAGGAGGAGGAGGAGGAGGAGGAGGGAAGAGGGGAGAAGAGGGGGCGATGGGGAGGATGGCCCTCCACCTCCTCCTTGGCCTCGCCGACCTCCGCCTCCTCCCTTCTTCTCATAGGAGGAAGATCCCGGCAGGCGAAAATGAGCGTCGCGTCGGGTGGATCCGTGGTCGGAAACATGCCGAACCCGACTCAATCCAGATCCTGTTGAATACAGCTCAATTCGAAGAGGAAAAAGATACATAAGCATAAACTTTCGGCGCTCCTCGCGGATTTCTTGAATCCGCGCTGGGCCCCCCTTCGGCGGCGCCTCCGCTGCCGCCCCAAGCGCGCCCCGCGCGCCAGGGAGGGGGGTCCAGCGCGGATTCAAGAAATCCGCGCGGAGCGCCCACAGTTCATGTTTATGGCGTTGTGTCTTCTCCTACCAATCCCATTTCATCGGGCTGAACATTATCTTGATCGGGGCTATTCGGACCCAATGGCCCCTTACTCGGGCTCGAGCCGAAGGCCGAGTCGGGCTTCCATGGCTCCACAACCGGGTCTAATCGTCCGTGCTTGTTTTTGCGAAGACTTCCCAGGAATTGCTTCCTAACTATGCTCCCTCCTCGATGATGATGATGATGATGATGATGATGATGCTGATGCTGATGCTGATGCTGCTGCTGCTGCTAATGATGATGCTGATGAGGATGATGACGAGGAGGAGGAGGAGTAAGGAGGATTCTGGTTCTGATCCGGGACGGTTGCGAAGCAGCATTCCAGTAAGATGACGTCCCCCCCGGACCTTCATGAGCCTCGCGGCCACAAGGAAGAGGGATGGGCTTCGAGCAGGTGCCTGTAGGAGGGGGAGGAGGAGGAGAAGGCGGAGTTGGAGGAGGATATGTTACTTTATGGCGTTCCGACTGGTTGTTTATGATGACGTGTAGCAGAACTGAAATATTCATTTTAGGCCAGCAAAAAACATGTCACGCCGCGGGCGTGTAGCTCAAATTCTATTTTGTGTCCATGGAAAAGAACGGTTCCTATCATAGTTTCACATGGTAGCTGAACCCGTGGTTCGCCCCACGGTATCCCATGCACGCAGTTAACTTCGCGAAGCAGTCGCCTCCCTGCGAGGGACGCGGCGGCCGCCGCGACGACCCCGCCGAATCTTGGCACGGCTGACCCAAGTTCCTATGTGACACTACCCTGCGGCAATTTGAGTGCGGAGCGATTCGCGGACCGTGCGATGCCGGGTGCGAAGACGGGGGCTACAGGCATGTCAACACAGGGCTCAAAACCACCCATGCAAGGATGAGGTCGCTGTTCGAGCGCAGCGCTACGGTAGGCACCGAAACGGCTGACAATGACGAGGCATATTCACAATGCTACATATTACATACAAAATGAAAGCGCACCTGATTTCAGTCGAATGCCGCAACATGCGCTGGGAGGAACAGTTCAACAACTTGAAAGAATTTGTTCGGACAGAAGTCCGACGCCAAGCGGACGCCTCGGAACATGTTGCCAAGATCGCCGAGGCCATGCAGCCTGCTGGAAACACTCGATCAGGAGGAGGTGGAACCAAACTCGAATGGGAACGCAAAGCGGTTCCACAGGTTAATCATTCCTCGGGCGACAGGACCAGACTCAGGGAATGGGGCGAGCAGCTGTTGAACGCGCTCGCCCAAGTGAACCATGGTTGCCTGAACGCAGTGTAACATGTGAACAGCAAGCTCGAAACCATGGATGGGGCATCGCCAGACGAGGAAGAGGATGACTTGAGAAAGACCATGGACGGGAGGTTCACACCCAGCGCACACACAAACGCGTTGCACATCAGGGAACAAAAAGATCGACGGTAAACGGGAACGTGCGCTAGATGGTGACGATTATGCCAAACTAGATGAGGACTTTCTGGTATTTGCAGAATGACCGGCTAGTGGGGGCGGAGCCACGTGGAAATTGCAAAGGCCTTCGCGAAAGCGACGGCCGAATGGCACACCACAAAATCTGCGCATTGCCTTCCGCCGCCATTGGGGCCATGCTCTCGCGCGAGGTGAACCTGGCCCCGAGCCTTGAACGAACCCATGAAGGTGGGCGATGTGGCGACCCAGCTCGAACAACGAAGTGCGTTGGTCGAGTCCCTTGGAAAGCGCTGGTCTGCATGTTCTTTACCGTTTCCATTCAGGCTCCCTGCGTTGAGGTGCACCATGACCCGCGCCCGCGACTGGGTCGGCGACTGGCAACAGGGTTGCTTCAAGACACCAGTGGCGTTCAATCTTGACACCGACCAGCTCTGCATCAAATGCGAAGATCCGGCAAGGGAGCAGAAAGGTTTGGCGACGATGCAGACAGACAGCGACGACCCTATGGAGATCGACCAAGTTAGCGGCGAAGGTATTGGCCCCTGGGGCACAGGCGTGAACTATTCCGGCTGCTGCGATGACAACGGGAACGAATCGATTTGGATCGTGGGAGACATGGGCGAAACCGGCGATGCGAATGGCGTGGGCGAGAGAGGTGCAATGGTAATTGTCTCACGCGTTACAAGCGCGGGGGGCGTGGGCGCATCGCCGAAGACTTGCGCAATGGAAGGGACCGCGAACGGAGAAGGAGATGGGAACTGAAGAATACAAGCGAGCAGATTGGGCAACAAGGGGCGAGGCAGGGCCATGCAAACGGAGATATCAAGGCACGGGGTTGGGGCAACGTCGGGGGGGCCGCGAAGGAGACCCCCCTGGAGGTTGCCGAGGGAGTTAAAGCCCCAGGCTGGAAAGGAGGAAGCAAGGGGGAATTTGCGCCGAGCGGCGGGAAGGATGGGAGAGGAGGGAGAGAGGAGAGAGAGGAGAGAGAGAGAGAGAGAGAGAGAGAGAGAGAGAGAGAGAGAGAGAGAGAGAGAGAGAGAGGGAGAGAGGGAGAGAGAGAGAAAAAGAGAGAGAGAGAGAGAGAGAGTAGAGAGAGAGAGAGAGAGAGAGAGAGACGAGAGACTAGAGACGAGAGAGAGAGAGAGAGAGAGAGAGCGAGAGAGAGAGAGAGAGAGAGAGAGAGAGAGAGAGAGAGAGAGAGAGAGAGAGAGAGAGAGAGAGAGAGAGAGAGAGAGAGAGAGAGAGAGAGACGAGAGAGAGAGAGAGAGAGAGAGAAGAGAGAGAGAGAGAGAGAGAGAGAGAGAGAGAGAGAGAGAGAGAGAGAGAGAGAGAAGAGAGGAGAGAGAGAGAGAGAGAGAGAGAGAGAGAGAGAGAGGAGAGAGAGAGAGAGAGGAGAGAGAGAGAGAGAGAGAGAGAGAGAGAGAGAGAGAGAGAGAGAGAGAGAGAGAGAGAGAGAGAGAGAGAGAGAGAGAGAGAGAGAGAGAGAGAGAGAGAGAGACCGGACAAGTAGGCGGACCAGGGTCCGTCCGCGAGGCGCACTGCGGTGCGACAACCCGCCAAACACTATTTGCGGCGGTGCAGCCTTGAGATACGAGGGCGGGCAACAAACCCCCTCCCCCGGCGCAATGCGACTGACGCTACAGACGGCGGACAGACAGTGAAGATCTCACGTGTCAGACCGCGTGACGAAGAAGGCCCCAACAAGAAAGGCGACGTGCTGACACGTGGCTAGGCGGCTTGGCAGACCGCCAGTTGGGCGCTTGGCCGCAACGCGGCGCGCAGGGACGGGGCACCCCCCGCCCCCACGCCCTGACACCGTGGACGCGGGGCCACGCGTGCACACGGGCAGGCAGAATGGCGGAGATTAGCGCGGGGCTCCAGGCGGAGCGCCGCGGAGCGATGACAGCATAGCATGGAGGGTGAGTGGCGGCGCAGCACCATCGGGCGAGGGCGTAAGCAGCTCGGCGAAGGCACGCCCGGCGCGGTGGAGGCGCTGGAGCAGAGGGCCTTGACGGGCTTGAGCAGCGGCAAGGTCGGCGGCGAGAGCAGCACACCTCTGCTGAAGAGCGGCCATAGACTGGGACAGCTCGGCTTCGCGGTCGGTGAGGGGCGGCTGCTCTGTGCCTGCGGCCGCGGGCCTCGTGGCGGGGACGAGGTCATCGGTGCGCCTGGCCAGGTGGTGGACCAGCGCGGTGCGGCGATCCGTGTGCTGGCGGCCGACGCCCTTGCGAGGCGACTGGAGGGCAACGCGCGGTCCCAGGGCTGAAGCCGCTAGGGCCACGCCCCGTGAGGACGGAGGAGCCGCAGCCTCGCACCCAGCAACAGTAAAAGCGTGGACGGGGTGCGACGGCCTGACTGGCTCAGTGCCCCGCGGGGGGGCTGGAGCCGCCCCCGCGGGCTGGCGCTGGTGGGGGGACGGGGTGGGTGGCACGGGGGGGCCAATCATGATGCCGTGCGAGGGCTCGGAGGTCGGCCGCGTGGTCGGGTGGCGCCTCGATGAAGCGGCATCGTCGGCAGCGTGGGGTGTCGGCGGGGCGTCGTCTATGCTGCCACTCAATCCGAGGGGATCATAAAGGTCCTCTTCAACGTCTTGACGGTGAGCGACGTCATCATGTGGGTGCGATGTCGCTCTCGGTGGCGGAGTCGAGGTGGGCGTCGAGAGGCTGCCCGACGGGGCAGGGTTGGCGCTGGCTGGCCCGTCGCCCAGGAAGTCTAATCCCCCGCCGAAGCCGAACGGGTCGTCCTCCTGTTCGTCGTGCATCGCCCGTTGGGCCTCGGCCCAGATCTCATCCGGGTTCTGCGGGATGTATGGTCCAGCCGCGGGTGGTGCCTGGTCCGACAGCAGGGGGTTCGGTTCCATTTTGCTGAGTTCCGCTGCTGTAAACCCAGCCCTGCGGTGTTGGAGCGGCAGAGTACGGTGTCTGCGCTCGTAGATAGCGACAGCGACCCCATGAAGCACGGTCGCTTGGCGATGTCGTGTTTTGGCAGCTTCAACAATGTCGTCGGGAAGGTTGTGCGTGCGTGCCGCCGCTGTGGCAAGGGCGTCGGCCTGACGGTTGAACTCCTCCGCGATGGGCCCGAGGAGCCCAAGGTCGATGCCCAGGTCTCCCAGGTGGCTGGCGATTTTTTCGACGCGAAACATGTTGGGCTTGGCCATAACACATCGGTGGATCTTTTCCCAGAGCTCAGCGTGCGTGCCCTGCGGCGCTGGATGTCCGTCGATGATGCTTTGGAACCCATCGACCACCGCCTGGTTGTCCACGAAAACGTGCACGGGCCGTTCGGCACATGCCGTAAGGTGGACAATTGCGAGGGTCTCCGCAACCTGGGCGTTCTGCGTTAGGCCGTGAACGCGTGCACTGTAGTTCATGCGGTGATCGATGCCGTAGTAGACGCCGTAACCCGCTCGTGCTAGCAATGGGATGGCTTGGTTGGTGCACGCACCGTCCGTGGCAGCATAGACCCATGTCCAACCAGTGTCGTAGTCAAGGTAGGTGGTGTAGGTGTCCTGGGCTGAAGCCGCAGGGTCACCATCAGGGGAGGGCCGCGGAATGGGCTGTGGCAGCGGGTCCCTCGCGAGGTCGGCCTGCAGGTCGAGGAGGGCTGGGTCTTCGTCGAAGAGCCCGCAGTGTCTTGTGTGCGGCGGAAGACGGGCCCACTGGTCGTCACTGAGGAGGGTGGTGAGAGGGAGTCTTTCTCGGGCCCAGCACTTACAGTCGCGGACAGTGTGCTCCTGAGTTTCCTCTTCCTCGTCACAGTAGCGGCACATGGGGCTGGGGTCTGCCGACGTGTTTGATCGGGATCGTCGCTGTTGGGTGTGGCCCCCGCCCGACAGGTAGTTCAGGAGGAGCGCCAGCTGCCAGGCAGTGCATTTGTCTGCTCCTTTAGTTCGCGCGAGCCACGTGCTGGCGAAGAGGTCAAGGCCCTGTCTGACAGAGGCGAGGTAGCCAAGGTCGTGTCGCCGTGGCTTGATCCTCCGCAGAAATGCCCTGCGTTGTGAGGCCCGCAGCATGTGCAGGAAAGCGTTTTGGGGTAAATTCAGCCAGCTGATCGGGCAGCCCCAGTCGTCGTACATGATGCCAAATGCGGGCCAGGTCCATCGGAGCTGCTGGAGCGACTGGACGAGTCGTCCGACGGGTCCTCCACCAAACAGGGTCTGGACGTGGTGTTGGAGGTCTCTGGCGAGCCCGCAGAGTGTAACGTCGCGGTAAACCTGTCGCCGCAGGCACAGGAATGCTTCACGCTGCGTGATGGCGTCGATCTCAAGGGCGTGTCCCGGCACGCACACGGCCATGAGAGTCCAGAACTCGACCCACTTGTTCCCCTTGGGGCGTATAGCCGCCTTGAGGGCGGGGTTGTAGGCAGTCTTGGCTGGGCCTGATGGTGCTTGGATGTCGGTGCCCGTGGTGCAGACGCTGGCGGCCAGGGATCGGGCGTGCCGCGCCTTGATAGCATCGGCGACGGGAGCTTGCCAATGCGCGGCAGGCGGATAGTCGCCCTCCGCACACGGGCGTCTGCGGTGGCCGTGAGGTTAAGCGCGGCTGGAGCCGGCGCTGCCTCTGCGTTGATGTAACTCCCGACGAGCTTGAAGGAATCGACCACACGTAGGGGGCGATCCGCCAGTGTGAGCTGGGTAACGGCGGCGTGAAGCTCGTCGGTGAGCGCCCACCCTGCCAGTTTGCCAGGGTGAATGCGTTGACCTGAGAATCGATCAAACTTGTCGGTTTCGTCGAGAGATTTCTGCAGCTCAGAAGCGGTGTGGGTAGTGGAGTTGCTGTCGTCAACGAAGGTAGTGCTGAGTGATCGAGGAACGTATCGGTGCTGCCTCTTTGTCCACACGCACATGAGCAGCTTGATGTCATCCAGGGACCACGAGCTGCCCTTGAGGTGACCGTTTGTCCTGGCCAGGTCCCTGGAGTACGCTCCGTTCATGCGGATGTAGCGTTTGTGGTGTCTGTAGAAATTTCGGCGGACAGTAACGATGTATTGTGGACACCCCGCGTGCAGCGCAAGGTTTAGACAGATGTCCGTGATGAGGTAGTCGAAGCACTTCTGTCGGTCAAGGGCAGCTCCAGCTAAGGGGAGGAGTAAAGTCCTGGCGTGTTCGATGCGCAGGGCGAGAGAGGTGCTGACATCCCAATGGTGGCTTTGGGAACAGCGCCGAAGCTCGTGGCATGGGTCCATCCTTGCCGCCAGGTCGTGAGGCTACGGTAGGCCGGCGCTTCCACGCATACATCCACACGGAAAGAACCGAGAGAAGTCGTTGGTCCGTCGGGAGTTCCCCTCGGCCTTTTCGGAGGCACGGGTTTGGCACGTGTAGGAGGGGCTCGGGGATGGTGCCAGTGCGTTGCATTGCACGTAAGACGCTGGCGAAGAGGCGAAGGATGTCGTCGGGTAACTCCTTAGCCTCCTTAGTTGTCCAGCCGTCGAGTCCCCCCGCGCGGCGCGGTGACCGGGTGCGAATGAAGTGGATGAGTTGGTCGTCGGTGAGGTGGAAGGGGGCTGCTGGTGATGGCGTAGGCAGCTCTTGGCGGTATTCGTCGTAGAAGTCCGCCCACGTCGGCATAGCTTCGGCATCATGGCCCGCGCGAGCGCGGTACCTGCCCAAGATGGGCTCCCAGGTGTCGACCATGAGCTTAAGCATGTCTTTGGTGTTGGCAACGATAGCGTTGGCGGGGAGGGCGTCGGGAACCTGGGCAGGTGGTGGGCCACGAGTGTGGCCGTCGTCGTTGTCCGTGTCGGGCGAACTACCGTCGCTGGGGCTGAAGCCGCCGGCGTCGGTGTCGGCGTCACTATAGTCCGTGCTAGCTTGGTCAGGGTTGAAGGCGGTGGTGTCGCAGTGGAGCTGTGCATCGTCGGGAGTGGTAGGCGTGCGGAGATACGCCGTGGGCGAGCAGTCGGCAGCCCGTGCGTATATGGCCGCCTTTCGCCCGCTTGGCTCGCGGACACCCTCAGCCCAGATCTTGATGCGTTCTGCTTTGGCTCGGTTTGCACGTCGCGCCAGCTCCGAGTCTAGGTTTTGGATCAGACGATCTAGGTGCTCTCCGCGTGGTGCTGGCACGTCGGGGGTCCAGGCGTCAGGGAAGGCCAGGAGGGCCGTGGGGCGCAGCTTGTGGCAGAGAAGGCGGGCCGCGGTCCACGCGCAGTCGATGCGTTGCGCCAGGTGCGGCGGGATAGCACGGCAGTCCATATGATGGTGCTGTCCGATGAAGCGAAGCTCGCAAAGTTGCCGATGGAGCTTGCGAAGGCGGTTCATGTGAATCGTGGAAGCTCCGTAGGGGGGAAAGGCGCGGGGGACGGCGGGTCGCTCCTCGAACGTGGGTGTGAGCCCGTGCATGGTAGGGGCCTTCTTTTTTGGGTGGTCTGGCGGTGGGGGCGGCAGGTCCCGCAGCCAGGTGAGATGGTACTCATGGCTGGCCTCGTTTGCCAGGGCGAACATGCGTTCCACATCGTCGCGTGTGTCAGCCTGCTCCATGCGGTCGTGGTATCGTCCTGCGATGAGGGTCCCTAATGCCTGAAGTTCATGGTCGTCATGAGCTCCGTCGTTTGAAGGGTAAGGCGTGGGGGCCAGAAGGCGCGGGGCCGTGTGATCGAGGCGGCTAAGGTCGAGTGTGACATGCAGGCCAACATGGGACTTCGCTGGCAAGTCACGCAGATAGCAGAAGTCGGTGACAAGGGATCGCGCCGCTTGGTTGGCGATGATATAATCGATGCGCGAAGTGCGGGGGCACTTGGTGACGCGGCCCCAGTCAGGGATATTGCCATGTGTGCATGGTGTGGTCTGGTGTGCCTTCAGCGACGTTAAACCATCCGTGCTGCATCATGTGCAGCAGGTGTGGATTGTCGTCGATGTTCGTGTTGGCGTCCATGCAAATGAAATACGGGGCTGAGCCGACCCTCGCGGCGGCGCAATCAGCAAGCCGAAACAAATCGGTGCTGTCCCCTCCAGCGACCCCGTAGAGGCTCGCAAGGTAGATCCCAGCGGGACCGTGGTTGTTTCGTCGCCGCCTGCGGCGGTGCTGGGTGCAGAGCGGGAGGAAGGCCTCGTGCCATCGTTTCTTGGCCTTGAGGGTGGCGATACAGGTCGCAATGTCGTCGACGGTGGAGTCGACGATGGCGTCCTTAGAGAGGATGGCGACCCCACCCGAAGCGCCGGTGTTGCCCTCGACCGTGTGGTCCGTGCCACCGTGAGCAGCTTTGCGCTGAGCACGCGCCAGATCCAGGTCAGGTCCCAGACTGGCCTGGTATCCTCCGTGGTGTGGATTGGCGGCGTTGGTAGCGATGGCTTGCCTGGTAGGCTGGGCATGTCGGGTCTCCTGCAGTGCTATGACTGCGGCGTTGTGGTCGACACCTAGAGCGGTGATGGTTGGCCAGTTCGCTGGGAGACTCGTGATGTTGAGGCTGACGAGGTGGATGGAGCGACCTGGCCCATCTCCGTCGGTGGAGCTGGGGTTAGCACGCCCCGCACGGTGGAGGGCAGCCTGGCCGTCACCCAGGTAGAAGGCTTGGCCACAGTAGGAGCTCATGGCGTCGCGGCAGATTGACTTGGACGGGGCCGAAGCCGCCGTCGGGCCAAAAGTATAGGTAAGGCATGGTCGACGCTGCGCCGGGGGGGGGTCATAAACGTCGGCAAAACTGCCTCGAAAAATCCCCCTCACTCCTGTACCGTGGGGGACGGAGGGAGGAGAGGTGAGACGGCGGCAGGGGGAGAGGGAGGCGACTCCTCGATCCGTCCTGCCGAGCTCAAGAGCAAAAGCAAACCAGCGGCGGCAGCTCGGCGCGGCAGCGGCGCAGCGCGCGCGCAAATACTGCGCACGCGACACCGCTGGTCCGTCCTGCGGCGGCGCGCCCGCCCCGTCAGTGCCGTGATGAGCAGCATCAGCTGGACCAGCTTGTTCGTGTGCACCCTCCGCGCTCGCCTCGGGCGGTGGGCCCTGTGGCTGCGGCGGCGCACGCCCTGCCAGCGCGTCAGCCACTAGCTGGGCGTGGCGAGCGGCGCGGTCGGTGGCCTGGCGCTGAGCCTCGCCCATGCCCGCTGCCGCGAGGCACGCGTTGCGGACAGGGCTGACTCCACGCGGGGCCGCCGCTGCCGCGGCAGCGGCTGTGGTGGCGGGGCCGCCGCCGTGGCTCGGAGGGGGCAGCGGTGAGCCGCCGCCGAAGCCCGCCGCGAGGCCCTTGACGGTGTACTTGTGCTTGAAGGGGTCGAAGGTCGGCGCCTCGTCGAAGGGGGCGACAACGCGGGTGGGCGGTGGCAGCTCCTGGTCCGTGGACGGCGTCGGCTCGAGGTCGACCTGGCCAGGTTCGATGGCGCTGGCACCGAAACGTGGCACCACCTCGGGGGCTTGGCCATCAGCCTGAGTCTCGCGGGGCGGCGAGCTCGTGGAGCTCCCAGGGGCCTTGCGCGAGCTGTGGCGGCTGTAGGACCGGCTGCGCGGGACGCGCCCGCCCGTGTGGCGGTCACGTGGCGAGGCCACCTGGGCGTTAGCGCGCGCAGAGTCCGCCCTGCTCGGGGAGCGGATCGGCGCTGCGCAGGGTGTTGGGCTGTGCGGGCGGGAGCCGCCTGTGCCGCCCGCCGCCGAGGCTGCAGCCTGGTCAGGGTCGACGGCGTCGGGCCGGGGGCTGACGTGGTGGGCACTACCCTCGCGGTGCCGCGGGGAGGCGCTGTGGTGCGCCTGGGTGTGCGTGAGGACGAGCGGGACGAGCGGCTGCCGCTCGCGCTCAGGGGGGGCAGGTTTTGCCTGGGCAGGGCGCAGCGCTGCGGCCACGTTTGGCGGGGGCGTGTGTTGGCGCGGTTGCCAGGCACGCACGTTCGCCTCGCGCCATCCTTCGGGGCGCCCTGTCCTACCACGGCTTGGCGCAGCCCCCTGGGCTGGAGCCGCAGGGGGTGCCACTGCGGACTGGTTGCTGGCGGTGCTGTCGTGGCGGCCTGGGTAATGGCCCCAGGCACGCGTGGACCCTGGCACGGGCGAGGTGGCCCGTGGGGGAGCCTGCCCGAGTGCACGCGGGTAGCCGATGACCGCTGGGTGCACCCTGGCGTGGGGGGCGTGGCCGTAGCTGGAGGCGGCTGCTCCTGCCGCCGCGGGCCTGGCACCAATGGGGCCACGGTGATAGGCGGCGCCCCCGCCGTACACCGCGCTGTCGCCTGTCGGGGCGCGCGCGGGAGAGCGGTTGCGCGGCGTGCTCGGCTGACCTGCGTCGCGTTGGTCGCGCTGCTGGGTGCGCTGCTGGTGCTGTTGGTAGCGCTGCTGTCGGCTCTCGAGAGCGGGCGGGTGTCGGGGAGGATGGGCGGCACGTCGGGCCGCCGCCAGCCCTGATAGACGTGCTCGAAGGCATGGTCTGGGTAAGTCTCCCCGACGGGTGAGTAGCGCCGTACATGCTCCACGTAGTCAATGTTCTGCGGCTCGGGGAGCGCCGTGATGTTCACAGCCCGCTGGTGCGCTGGTCCATAGAGACAGAAGCTACCACGGTTGCTGCGGTCGTGGTTCAACTCGGCTTCGGTCGTGGCACGACTCACATGGCGTCACAGAGGCGCATGTCGTAGTCGAGAGCTTGAGGCCCAGGGCCGCCCTCGGCATCCCAGTACAGTACCACATCTCGCCAGCGCGTGCGGGTAGTGTGGATGCGCTCGGCGATAGACTCGCAGACGGTCCTGACTGTGACACGATCCCTGTGCATGTTGGTGATGGCTAGGGAGTAAGGTCGGCGGACCGCTTTGTTGAAGATGAAGTCCTCCTTGAGGGCCTGGTGAGGGCCGAAGAGCACGTAGCCTTCCTTCCACAGCGGTTGGTCGGGGGACGGGTCTTCAGGCATCCCCGTTCCTGTGAACCCTGGTGGCCGCCTCGTGCCGTCGGGCAATCCCTGCTTGAGGACGCGACGCGGCCTCGGTGGTAGATACCATTGACCCTGGTATCCTGCTTGGCCTGGTTGCGGAGGCTCTCCCCCCGGGGCCTGAAGGCGCTCGGGGGGGTTCCTTGAGGTCGTGCTGGGCTGGCGCGTTGCCGTATTGGCGGGCGAGGATGTGCGGAGGCATCCCTGTGGCACGGGCGTCGAACTGGCTATGCGGACGAGGCGGATGCGGGCATCTGCTGGAGAGGCAGCATGTGTCGGAGTCCCTGTTGTCGGTGCTGTACGCACACTTCCAGCTGTTGCAAGAGTAGTCCGTGGACCAGTCCATGGGTGCACGTAGTCCGCTGAGGGAGCAGTCCGGGCACGTTGGTTGGCCCGAGGTGCCGAGCTGCGTGTTGCGGCGGGCAGCACAATACTGACAGCATTGGAATCGGCACTGTAGGCAAGTCCAGCGTCCTGGTAGGGGCGGGAACGCTTGCTCGTCAGTGACTGCGTCGTCTGGGTGGGGTCGGGGTCGATCCCACAAGGGCCAGACGTCGGCGAACCAGGACTGGCCTGTAGTGCGGACCACCTCCGCGGGGAGGCGAGCGTCGTCCGCATGGCGCTCGATCCACTGGGGCCCCAGGTCCGCTGGGATCATGACCGTGCGCCAAGTGTCGTCCGCCTTGACGTGGACTTGGGTCGGTGCCCAGAGCCTGGTAGTGGTATCGCCATGGTCGTGGTGAAGGATGACCCAGCCGTCGCGACCCGCAACCGCAGGGTCAATAACGCGGTGGCCCACAACGGTCGCCCCCCACGGTAGGTAGGCGCCATCGTGATGCTCGCCTGGGTCGAGCCAGACCTCGACGCCAGGGGCGTTCACACGGGACCGCACATCGCGGACGTGGAAGGCGAGGACGTGGTAGGCGGTCGGCTCCTCTTCCGTCTCGATGTGCTCCCACGTCTCGATGTCGCTGCTGTGAGAGGTGAAGTTTCCGCCGCTCTGCCGTGACGAACGCGAGGCGGATCGCCGTGAGCGGGCATGGCCTCGGGCGAGGGCGGCGGCCGCGCTGATGAGGGACGGCGTACGGCGGTCGTCGGCTCCCGATGTCGTCGATGAGCGGTCTGGACTGTGTCCCAGGGCGACACCTGGCTGATAGGTGTGCGATGGGCCAGACGCGGCCCCAGGGCTGGAGCCGCTGGGGCGCGGCGCTCGTACGTCGGACTGCCCCCGCACGGGAACGGCCTGCAAGCCAGTGTACACCAGGTCGATCAGTGGCTGCGGGTCCAGCTGGAGCGTGCGAAGCGAGGCGCGCGGACGGGGCTGGTTGGGGTCGGCCCTGGTGGCTGCTTCGGTGTCGTAGTGCTGTGTAGCCCATGCTCGCGCTGCCTCTGGCGAGTATAGTGCCTGCGGCGGTGGCCACGCTGCCGCGGTGTCCAGCCGGCGCCAGGTGTTTGCTTCCTGGTCGCGGGCGTCAGCCGCCTCGCGGAGGTCTGGGTGATCGAAGCCGGCAATGTGGAGGGCGTGCGCACAGTCGCCCATGCCATAGGTGTGTGGGAGGGCACGGCACCTGGAGGCAGCTTCGGTGGGGGCACACCAGTCCATGCGGATGAGGAGGCCCAGGACCCGTGGGTAGATGAGGCGCGCTCCGTGAGCCTCCCCTTTCACGAAGTTGTGCCAGGTCTCACCGCGCGGCGGTTTGGTAGCCTCGCACATCCAGAGCGCGATGGGTCCCCAGGCGAGGGTGTCGTCTTCGAGGCTGCAGGGCGGGTGAGGCGGCGCCGCGTACCACGCGGCCAGCGACGGGTGCACACTCACGTACGTGCGGCCGACATTAGTGGCGGTTCGACCTTTCGCTTCACGGCGGGGGCCCGGCAGGAGGTGACCTCCGTTGAAAGCGAGACGAGCCGCAAGGTCGCCGCGGGTCCCGTGCCAGAAGACCGTGGGCGTGTCAGTGGTGGGTTCACGGAGGTCCCACGTGAGGTAGGGGAAGATCGTCTCGCCTGAGTTCCCACCCGAGTCTTCCAGCACCCAAGTGAGTCGGTTCGGGGGCCTTTGCATGATGTCAGTCCACGGCGCCAACGCTTGGAGCGTTGGGTCATGGGTGAATCGAGGATGGTCGTAGAGTCGCAGGGCGTCTTCGATGTCCTCCGTAGTCACGCCACCGTTACCAAGCGCAAAGCCGTTCTGGTACAGGGAGGTGAGGATGCTCGTCGGCGGCACGGGGACCGCTGGGTCGCGCTGGATGGTGCTGCGTAAGTTGCGCGTCGGTGGCCTGAGGTCTGGGTGGGGCGTACCAGGGCCTGGAGGCGCCTGGGGCCTGGCGGGTGATGCGTAGCGTGCTCGCCGTCGTGGTGGTTGGGTGTCCATGTCGGAAGAGGAACCACGAGCATCTGCATGTCGGAAGATGGACCACGGGCTGTCGAGGGTGCGCTCACGTGTTTCACTTGCCTCGGCGTCGGTGGCCTGAGCTGTGGCGTCTTCGTGAGTCGGCGGGTTGCCATAGGCCGCGCCGCTTGTGGGGCCGTCTCGCGGGGACGGGCTGGTCGACCGTGGTGTGACAGACGAGGCTCGCGATATCGCGGCAGTGACTTCAACAATGGCGGCGGTGGTGGCGGTGGTGACATCGGCGACTGCGGCGGCAACTGCAGCAGCATAGTGTTCCTGTAGCAGCGGGTGTCGAAGAGAGTGCACGTGCTGGCTCTCGGGGTCGTCGGGATGCGTGCGCGGCATTGTGTGTGTGGCCTCATCGCGCGGCCTCCTGATCGGTTGGCAACAGCGGAGGCACCACTGGGCCGTGGGTGAGTCCAGGGCGCGCGCACAGATGCGGGCTCCTACGTGTCCGACGGCTCCTTGAGCGAGAAGTTTGGCGCCGACCAGGAGAAGACCGCAAACCACTCCGCCTGTGGCAATAGCTCCGAGTTTGCCGCTGGCCCATTTCAGGGCACCCCAGAGGCCAGACCCGACTGCGCTGGCTCCGCCCGAGACGATGTCTCTGAGTTTGGCACTGGTCCACTTGAGAATACCCCACAAGGCGGGCGCGGCGTCGTATGCCGTTGTGCGTCGGGGCGTAGTGGACACGGATGGGCCTGGTGCCGCAGCTTCACGGCGTCGTCGCTGCCGGTAGCTGGGGTCTCGGCTCGGTGTCGGCAGGTACCCGTCGATCTGGTCCTTGTACGGCATGGCTACCACGATGGCATACGTGGCCACGAAGAGGCAGATGAGACAGCCGCAGCGTCGGGAGGCCGCTGCGCTGTGCGGGGCCTCGTAGGAGCCGCTGGCGTCAGGGCTCGCGTCCTCGATGGGATCATTGTCGATGCCAGCCTGCCAGTGGTCGACGGCGCTGGAGTTGGAGTCAGTCGCGTTAGCTCGGCAGACAAGGGTGCGGGGCGGGGTCCTGCCACCTGAGGTCTGAAGACGCCCAGATCCAGCCAATGCTGCAGCGGGGCTGAAGCCGCCACTGCGCGGGCTGGTGAGAGCTGGAGTGCAGTGGAATGGCTTGTCTCGTCGGCGGCGGTGGCGCCTTCGGCGTCGCTGAGCTGTGCGCTGGGGTCGGCCTGGGCCGAGTTGATGGGCGCACTGCTGTGCGACAGGGGGCGCCCTGTGTAGGGTTCGCTGTCACGGTCGCGCTGGGCCGTGTCACCTGGCGGTGTCGTGCCGTCGAGGTCCTGGGTTTCCGTGTCGTGGATGGAGTCGTTCTGGCTATCGTCCGACACGTGGAACGAGTCCAGGGATATGTTGCTGATATCGCTGGCAGCGGTGTGCTGGAGCAGAAGCGGTTCGGCGTCGGCCGCGGGCTGGTCACACGTGGCGTTCTGGGCGAGGGGGCCAGCTGGCGGTGGTAGGTTTAGCGGTTCCATCGGTGCCGCGGCGAGCTCCGCCTCGACAAGCGGCTGCAGGTCTGGCGGGTGGTGCAGGATCGCATCCGCGAGATACGCCAGGGCGTCTTGGTCGGGCGGAGGGAGGCCTCTTGGCAGCAAGGCGTGGGCCCGTGAGAGGTATGGCGGCAGTGGTGCCGCGAAAGCCTCAGGGCCGACGAGCTGGGCACGAGCGCCCTGGTATTCCAGAAGGAGGCCAAAGTAGCGGGTGGGGTACTCGTGGCTGCCCTGGATACGAGTGAGGTTGCGGTTGGTGCGCTGTCTGTCGGGGCCCGCTCTGTGCCAGATATCCTCGCACATGTCGAACGCGGTGCGGTGGCGCAGGGCGTCGTTTTTCTCCGCGGAATCCTCCTGGAAAAAGTGGTCGTACTGTGGCAGATGGAGCGTCGCCAGGACGTGCGGGACGCAGTCCTCGAGCCATGCCCAGTGCACGTCCTGATGGTCCTCACCTGGTGCCCACGCCGCGGCGCACGGTATGAGCCGTGCTCGGATGTTCATCAGGTGCCAGAAAGCGGGGTCCTCCTCGGGTTCACCCCTGGCGCACAGAGGGGTAGTGGGACTCGTGGGGCTGAAGCGGGGCACGACAGCGGGGCTGAAGCCGCCACTGCGTGCCTGGGCCTTGCCAGCGGCCCTGTCGAGGATATGCTGCACGACGGTCGAGGACAAGCTGAGGACAGGGTACCATCGAGGATATGCTGTACGACAGTCGACCGCAAGCGTCATGTTGAGTGATGGTAGCCCTCGTAGCTGAACTTGCATGCGGTGCGAGGCGTGGCCGGAGGACGCAGGAGTCATCTCAGCTGCGGCATCATCGGTGGTCGACTGCGATGCATGTGTCGTAGTTGACGAGGGCGTGCTCGTAGGAGACATGCTGGTACTCGTCGTAGACGTCGTAGTAGCCGTCGAAGTCCCAGGGGGGCAGCGCGTGGGGCGGGGCCCCTGGTGCTGCTCAGGCCAGGCGCTCGCGGGGGCGCCCAGCGGCCCGGTGCCGCACGGACCAGCGGCGGCGGTGCTGTTCACGATCGGGTCCAAAATGGCGCTGTGATCGTATTTGTAGATGCTGTCATCGTAAAGGTAGAAGAGCGTCCCACGCTCCGCATGTCGCAGGAAAGCCTCTCCTCCGTGCTGGGGCGCACCGCCTGAAGACGGGTGTGCTCCAGCCAGCGAGGGGAGGGCCAGGCCGCAGGCAAGGCGCCACATGATGGCGAGGCCTGGCGGGCGGCGCGAGCGATGAGCCGAAAGCTGCGTGGCAGCACACGTCCTCAAATACCCCTGAATGCTCATGTACATTGCTACAATCACGCCCCCTGCAAGACTACGGGTGTCCCTACACCAGATAGCTTGCGCGTGCTGCTGCCAAAACAGACATGAGGTAACAAGAAAGAGATACGACGCGAAGAGGGGAGCGATGCCTCTGAAGGCGCTTCCTCGGAGGGCTGAGGCGGGCTCTCTGAGGCACCTTCAATAGGGTTCCTGGGTGGCCCGACCCTTGTCCTTGCCTTTGTCGGCCCCTGGGGGCCCCGTCCCTGGGGTGGCCTGGCCTGGCTGGTCGGTCGCACTGCAGGCTGCCGCGGGCTCGGCGGCCGCTGCGGCTTCCTCCTTCTTAGTTTCCAGAGTGGCCGCTTGTGGCAGGTGGATGGTGCCTCCCGTGAGGTGCCCGAGGAGGGTCTGGATGTCGCCGCGCAGTGCAGCGGCGTCGGCGGTTGCCGTCTGTTGCTGGGTGACGACGGTGGCAAGCCCCCGTTCCAGCCCTGAAACGTGCTCCGTGAGTGTGGCCTGGGAGGAGAGAACGCCCGCAAGCTGCACCTGCATGTTATCCACCGTGTTGGCTAGCAGCTCGTGCTGCTGTTCCATGTGCTGGATGCGGGTCGTGGCAGCATCGGGCGGTTTAGAGGCCGATGCGAAGCGCTCGCCGAAGGTGTTGAGTTCGTGGGAGGCCACGCTGTATTCATCACCTGATGAGAGGATCTCGACGTCGACGACGTCACCTGGTACTTCGGCGGCTGTGGCAGCGTCGCCTTCGGTGTGGCCCCCACCTTCTGCCGCCGCCGTGCCAAGCCAGGGGTCGTGGCCACCTGGTCCTGGGGCGGCCGTCGGTTCAGCGGCTCCGTCCGTGCCGTGCGGGGGCGCAGAGGAGCTGCGGCCTGGGGCGCAGGGTGGCCTTGCGTGCGGCGTGGCGTCACGTTTCCCGCTGGAGGAGCGGTGGCGCTTGGCTGAAGGCTCCTCCTTGGGGGTCAGGAGCGGTGCGACGCCCTTGCCTTTGGGCGTGGCAGTCATGAGGTCGTGGAGGTAGGGGCTCTGGGCCGCTTTGGTGAGGAGTGTGCCGGTGGCGGGGCTAAAGCCGCCACCACCGGCTGGCGGCGTCACAGGCTCTGTGATGGTGGTAGGCGTGACGATGGTAACGTTGTCCCGCTTCGGCGCCACCTCAGCCAGCGGGGCCTCGGTGATGCTCCACGGGATGGGGCACCCCGCGACCTGCACCGTATAGGTGAGTGGGGGCCGATGAGCGCGCACTAAGGCAAACTGGGCCGCAGTGGCTGGGTCCCAGGCGGTGTGGTAGACCTCGCAGTCCCATTTAACGGACGGGCCCGTGAGAGTCTTGGCGAGCTGGGTCAGCGTGGCGCGGACGTGCCGCAATGCCAGTGATGCGGTAGCGCGTCTTGGCGAGGGTAGCCTCGCAGCCGCGGATGCTGACAGCAGCGGCCTTGGCGACGTCGGACCCCCGCGGAACACGGATCCCCAGCAGGCCTGACTTGCCGTGCCTGACGACTCCCAGGGCCTTGAACTCCACCGACTTCTGGAACGCGTCTGCCATCGTGATGGGCTGGTCCTCAGGGAACCAAACGGTCTGATACTTGTCGGCGGTGGGCTCGTCTGCACCTACGTTGCTGAGGTCGTAGGTGGCACCGAGTTGCCCTGATCCCGCCAGGACCTTGTCGACCGCTTGGAGACTGACGCCGAAGGTGGCAGCCAGGGACCTCTTTCCGACGCCCGATCCAAACCTGCCTAGGCTTTTGCAGGGTTCGAGGATGGTGACGGCTTTAAAGTTGCCGTGGAAGAGGGCCTTGAAGGTGTCCTGGAGCTGGCTATCGAGCTCCTGGCGGCGAGCGTCTTTCTTGGACTCCTTGTGCTTTTGGCGCGCCTTGTCCTGTGGAGCGGAGTCGCCTCGAAAAGGGCCCTTGGCGCGTGGACCACCGTTCACGGGGGCACCTCCCGAGAACTGGTCCTCGAAGGCCTGGTGCATGGAGGGGACTGCGGCAATGGCCTCGGTCTCGTGTATGGTCGCCCGAATCCAGCAGACGTGGTCGGCAGGGTCGATGGTGGCGACGGCTACCTTTTCCGTGCAGGCGACCTCCTTGGTGCCCAGCTGGTACACGATCACGGGGACGTGCGTGTGGACCACTTTGGGCGCCTTGGGGTGGCGCTTCAGGACGGGGACGGCGAGCTCGGTACCGACGTAGTTGTCGTTTTTCGGGCCCATGACAGCAATCGCGAGCTGACCCGTGGCTCGCTTGCCCTGCTCGAGGTGGTGCTGCAGCAGCCGTTCACCACTCTCGTAGTCGTGGAGGCTGATGCTGGGCTTGTACGTCTTGCCGTCGTCAGGCGAGGTGGGTTCGGCAAGGACAGGGACCTTCCAAAAGGCAGGGTCCAAGGCGATGAATTGGGTGTCCGCAGCCTGAAGACGTGCGGAGCCCGCTGGTGGATGCGATGTGTCACCGCCAGTGCGCTTAGGCTTGCTGCGCTGGTGGTGATCGAGCGTGTAGCTAATCTGGTTGGCGGCGCACATGCGGATAAGGGCGCTGCCAAGCTTCTTCGTGTTGGACTTGTGCATGTCGTACATTGCCTGGAGCTCGTCCGCGTTCAGTTCGGCTAGCCCGTTGTAGGCGGCCGTGGGGCGGTCAGACCCCGCTTGCCTGAACGCTGCGATGCAGTCCTGCTTGCGTTGAAGGAGGGGCCCTTCAGCAGCAGGGCGCGTGGGACGGGAGCTCGGAGGCTGCTTTGAAGAGCGACGGCGCTCCGGCTTCTTGGGGGCCATTGCTGCGGGCACTCTGGTGTGGAGAGGTGACGCGAATCAGTAGGGTCCTGCTGGGACCCCTCCGGTCTCGCGAGGCCTGGGAGTCTGACTCCGAGGCGGGGCGCTTCGCGTCGCGGCTGCGATCTGAGTGCAGAGCACTCTCGAGCCGAGACTAGAGGAGAGAGAGAGAGAGAGAGAGAGAGAGAGAGAGAGAGAGAGAGAGAGAGAGAGGAGAGAGGAGAGAGAGAGAAGAGAGGGAGAGAGGGAGAGAGGGAGAGAGGGAGAGAGAGAGAGAGAGAGAGAGAGAGAGAGAGAGAAAAGAGAGAGAGAGAGAGAGCTGCGAACCCAGTGAAAAAGGTCACGTCGCAGCCCGCTGCCCCAAGAGCGCTGCTGGCGAAGTCGCCCGGGGTCAAGGGGGGCAGGGGGCGCGGGGGGGTCCGACCACGTGTTAGGGCGCCCCCTACCTGAGCCGTGATGCTACAGCGTCGAAATGGGCGAAGCCACTGGCGCAGGTGGAGTTGCCGGCAACGTCGCAGCGCCGGGGCCAGCTAAAAGGGCGCAGGAGCGGAGGGCGCAGTGCCGGGAGACACAGATGACGAACAGGGGGCGCGGCTAGGGATCGCGACGAGGCACGCGCCGCGCGAGCGCAGTGATAAGTGCGACCAAGGCTTCAACTGGGGCAGCAGAGTCACAGAGAGCATCAGGTCGGAGAAGATCGAAACAAAAAGAGCGCGCCGAATTGTTGCGACTGGGGGGGCGGCGAGGCGCGGTCGGGCCCCCGCGCGCGGGGGCCCGCTCCCCGCCGGGCCCGCGGTGGCCTCCAGGAGCAGCGCGCGCGACAGCGCAGCCACATGGACCAGTCGTTGAGAACCGCGGGCGACGGGTTGGTGCGGGTGCAAACAAGGGGTTCCATGGTGGGAATGTCCATCCCCGTGGCCGACGCTCGCGCAGCGTGCGGGTCTGCGCGCGAAGTGGTGGAGGCGAGGGGTCGCGCGGCGTTGGGTCGAGACAGCGCTGGGTGATTTTGCTGGCGACGGGCCAGTGGGCGACTGTCCATGAGGAAACGGTGCACGCAATTTCAAGCTCGCCATGCGGGCCAGGAAAAGCGTCGCAGGTCAGGGGGCGGGGGTGGGGCGGGGTGGTGTGGTGGGGGGGGGGGGCGAGGATGCTCGAGGATGTTAATGATGAGAGACGCGGGTTCGTCCCGCGCAGGGAACTCTCGCGGCGGGCCTTTTCTACCGAGTCCGAGCGAGCCCGCGAGCGCCAGTCGCAATCGAACCGCCATGACGTTAGAAGAAGACGGAGAAGACGAGGCTGGGTGCAGTGAGTCAAGGGACGTAGAGGATGCGTTGTCGGCGGGGGCGCTGCGGCACCTAGAAGTACAGCGTGATCTGTGACTGGGCAGAGTCGAAGCTGAGCTACGCGATATCTTGCGCGCCCGGCAAAAGGTGGCGCCCCCGCTGCGCCGGAGGAAAGCCAGGGGGAGATCTCGCAGAGAGGCGTTGCGGATGCCCGGACAAGGTGCGCCAGCGACCTCAGTCGACTACGCGCGCATAGGCGGGCAGCGCAGAGACGGCGAGGGGGGGGGGGCAGAGGCGACCAGTCTCCGTCGCGCACTGCCGGGGCACGCAGTTATCTTGGAGCCGAGTTCATTGAAGACTGGCGCGGGTCCGCGCGCGGTCAACGAAAGGAGACCTCAACCTCGGAGTGTAAGTCAGTCCGTTTCGACATCCCCCCAAGATATTGGGAAATCGAAAGGGCAAGCAGAAGGGTCAGAGATCAATTTAGGACGTCAACGAGTGCTTCGCATGACGAATGCACTTCAGAGTTTGGTAAAGAGCATGCGCTATACCTTGGTGGGCGGCCTGGTCGTCTTCTCTCATCAGCGAGTTTGCGATGGGCACCGATGACATGGCGGCCCGCGAGTGGTGCCGAGCACGGACATTCAACGAGCTGTTGCCCGAGTTTGGAGAATGCGCGATGCACTTACAGTTCCCGAATAAAAAAGATTGGATAGCGATCTCGAGGCGATGGGGGGATGTAAGTAGTGTATTTCTAGGAACACACGAAAACATACAAGAATTGATCATGGGCGATCCAGCGGGCATCATCAAGTCTCGCTATCTCGGGCACGGAAGGAGCGATGAGGGGACGTGCAATTCAGACGGGGTAATAACGTGAAAAGGGTTACCCTGGCAACCGGGGACCTAGGTGATCGCGCCGAATCCGGTGCCCAGTCAGGGTTCAGCTGCATACTCCCAACTGTTAGTGGCTCGAGGAACCGCAGCGACGAAGTCGGAGCGCGCGGCCACGGGGTCTGCGCTGGGACTCATGCGTGCTTAGATTTAGCCAGAGGAGACGCGACCCGCCTACACCGTAGGGCAGAACGCCGAGCCCGCTCTGCCGAGTGGCTCAAAATACATGACGGCCCCACCGTCCAGGAGAGGTTGGCAGCGGCTCAACTATGGATGCAGCCTGGCAGTTCCCAGCATAACAAGGATAGGACGGATCCGATAGTCGACGACTGGGCCTTTGAAGTCGAATGTGCCACTCGACAGCATTGCGAACCCAGAACACACATGCGCGCGCCTTAGAGCATGGGGGATCGAACCCCCTAAGCGATTATGCAATGGGGGACGAAGCAATGTTATTTGGCTGGAGACTGGCGAGATGGAGGATGTAGCTGACGATTGGAAGGGTGTAGGTAGGCAGCACTTGCGAGGACCGTGTCTGGAATGTCCCTGGAGCGATGGCGGCGAGCGACCAGGTGGCGTTTCTCCGCCAAGGTCAGCAGCGGCAGAAAGAATGGCCGAGGACCCTGGAGAAGTTGAGAGGACCCGATATGTCAGAGAGGGAGCAGAGGAGGACGAGATGCAGCGAGTCCAGGAGTCAGGGGTGGCGGGGGGCCCGACGACGGGATCGCGGGTGCATGCGCACCCGGGCAGGTAGAAAACTAAGTGGATTAACTGAACGCCGATGAGGTACGCGCTGGGTTCAGCAAAAAAGGTGCCTGACACCGATGTAGTGGAGTGGTTACTCAGTGCTGAATCGGATGTCATCAAGCGGGTCAGCGGAATTTTGAGAGCAGGAACAGCACGACATGCTGTCAGGTTCTTCGGAGGCTTAGTCGCCAGTCCGAGTTGCGGGTTTGGCGGGAATAGTCGGGCCCCTACCAGGGTTAGCCATGGACTTGACTACGCGCGATGAAGGCGAGAACCCCTTCGGAATTTCAACTGCGAGCTGGCGCGCGCAAAAGCGAGGCAACCTGTCCAGTGCAAGGCCACAGTGCCTGGGCCACTTTGAATATCATGCCAGGCCGCAGGCGTTTGGGTCAAGTCTTGCCAGCTTCGGGGGGCAACAGGTTTGTCATCATTTGGTCAAGAGAAGGAGGAGGATGATCGGGGAGGATATTGGGGGATGGAACAGTGCTCGAAGAAGAACGAGGGGGAAGAGGAGGGGAACATGATCGAGGAGGATGACCGTAGATGAGGAAATGGGGGGCGATTGAGCAGCATGGCCGAGGAGGATCGACGAGGAGGAAGGGGATCGAGGAGGAAATTGATCGAATATCGAGGCGCGCGCATGACCTCCCGACCCCCCCATTCTTCGGGGGCATGCCGACCTCCGGGCCCCTACCTTTTCCGCCCCGCCTGGTTCTCTCGACAGGCGTTGGGCAGTGGTCGTGTGGGCCCTCCGCGGGCAGGTGCAGAGAGAGGGCACGCGTGTCAGAATTCGGTTCCCCATCTGGATCTGGGCGTCGCTGGAAAATAACGGCTGCAATTCTGGTTAGCGTTTTCGATTTTTGGGGGGGTCGACAACCTCATGAGGAAGAGTCGGCCCCAGGAAATTGGTCGAGATCCGGGGGGGCGGCGTCACGAACAAAAAAAACAACGTCGCAGGAGAGGATTCCCGCCTCCTCAGGCGAGGAGGATGCAGTGCCGACGTCGTGTCGAACGCAACGGGGAACCAGACGGAGGGGGGAGCGCGAAGTCTGCCGCGTGAAGTCAATTTCGAGAAAGCCAGGCGTATTCCTCGTGACGGTGGCGCCTCCTTCGCCAGGAGGCGCCAGGAGACACAGCCGCGTGAATCGATTCCCCCTCGCGTCCGACCTGATTCCCAGAGGATGAAGTGAGACCGATCCCGCTACCCGGCAGTTAGAATCGCCTCGAGATCGATCAGCACGCGCCTTGGCAGAGGTCCGCGGGGCAGCGGTGTCGGTAGCCGTCTGTTCTCCCAGCTCCCTCCCCTCCAGAGTTACGGATCTCCCCAGTTCCCGCAGTAGCTGGTCTACACATGTCTTCCAGTCCCGCCAGTCGCCACGCGGTGTCAATTTCGATCCGATGGATCCGATTCGGTATCAGTTTTGGCCGTCCCGATCCAATGATTCGGTACTGCCCGATGCTCGCATGGCATGGGCGCTGTCGTGCAGCCTGGTGCGGCCCGATCCAACGCACTCTGGGATCCGGCGACGCGACACAAGTTGCAAGATCGTAGAAAATCGTGCCCAGAGCCCTAGACCCCATCTTTCTGTGCAATCTGTCCAGCCACATCGAGCTCTGAGGGTCCCAGGCCCCGAAAGCGAGCGAAAGCGCCCAGCTCGAGCAAAATATGTGAGACGCCAGGATCTCGGGG
>CAUYUJ010020932.1:7500-20000 GCA_963575745.1 Prorocentrum cordatum | reverse complement strand
CCTCTCGCGAGAGGGGCGGAGGGGGGCACGAGGAGGAAGGGCAGCGGGAGGATGGGGGAGGGGGGCAGCTTTCCAGCCTTCTAGAAGTCAGGTGGCTGTCTCGGATTGGTCGCGTCCTGAGAATGTATGTGTTTTCATCCCTTCTGGAAGGCGAGAGGGCTTCTTGGGGGCTGCCCTGTTGACACTGTCCCCATTTTCGCTCGCCGCCGATGCATGCCGTGTTGGCCTGGCCTTGCCTGGACAGGTGCTCTTCTTCGGGGCTTTGTCGTCGGTCGGTCGTGTCTGAGGGCAGCCACCTCCCCAGACATCGCCGCGCCGTGAAAAAAGCCAATGTGGAAGGTGTCTGACAACTCGACACGAACGAACTGGGTACGGCAAGAATGGGTACGATGCCCAACAGCAGGTCCTGTTCATTTTGAGCAGGACTCGCTGTCCGCGCCGCCGCGGCCTGTGTCCATTTGAGAGACAGAAGGCCGCCTGCCCAACAGCGGCCGCTGTTGGTTTGGGACCACATTTGGTGTTGGGCATCGTACCCATTTTTTCCGTACCCATTTCGGGCGTCCAAGACAATGGTCCGTCTCGGGGAGCCTTCGTTGGGCCCCTGGACGGTCATAAAAACAACCTCCGCGTGCCTGGGGCCTCCAGACGAGCCGGCAGCGAGGCGTGGCGCCGCGGGGGGCGGAGGGCGCGCGATGGAGCGCGAGTGGCCGCTTTGGCAAAAGAAGTCTCTCCTCCTCCTCCTCCTCCACCTCCTCCTCCTCCTCCTCCTCCTCATCGTCCATGTCCTCGTCCTCATTCTCCTCCTCCTCCTCTTCCTCCTCCTCCCTCTGCTCTCCTGCGTTCCCCTTCCCCAGGCGTCGTTTAGAGCACGCGCACGTCTCCCACGTGACCGATGCATCATGAGGAAGGGCCGGTGCCCAGGAATGGGTCCAGCGGCCCTGGGTCAGCTGGCCTCCCCGCTGCCAGCAGGCCGCCATCCGGCCGGCCCCCTCTGGCGGGCTGGCTGCGGAGCCACCCGAGGCCAGCGCCATGTTCTTCGTGATCGCGGATCTCGCCAAGGCGGCGCGCCGCGCGCGCGCGCTCGAGTGAACGGGATACAAACACACACACACACACACAGCACACAGCACACAGCACACAGCACACAGCACACATCACACAGCACACGGCACACGGCATACAGCACACAGCACACAGCACGCAGCACACAGCACACGCACACGCACACGCACGCGCACACGCACACGCGCACTCACACGCGCACGCACGCACATACGCACACCACGCACACCACGCACACACACACACACTCAAACTCACATTCACACACTCTCTCTCTCACACACACACTCTCAAGCTCACGCCGTTTCGGCGCACATTTTTTTGGCGCGTGCTTCGCGTCACTTCGTGAACCTCCGAACTTACTCTTGGCTGTTTTTGTCTTTGCGTGGCTGTTCGTATCTGTTCTTTTATGTTCGCGGCTGTTCGCGTGTTCGTGTGCGTGGTTGTTCGTGGCTGTTCCTGGGGGTCGTGGCTACACGTGGGTGTTCCTGGCCGTTCGTGGCTGTCCGTAGGTGTTTGTGGCTGCGTGTGGCTGATCGTTGCAGCTCGTGGCTGTTTGTGGCGGTCCGTGATCGTGGGGGGGCGTATAAGGTCGACCTCGGCTTCGGGGAGATTGCTCTAATGTTTTCTCTTCGTGTCTTTACAGCGTTCTTGTGCATCCTGTTGTTGGGTACCCCCGAGTGTTCCTCGGATTGGCCGGCCCAGGGTCTCATGTTCTTGAGGGATGCTCTTCTGTACTGGATCCGACCGTATGGGTGGGTTTTTGTGCCTCCAACGGTGCGGGGGGCAGTTCCCCAAGCACTCTCCTTTTCGGATGCAACTCCTGGGAGGGCAAATTCAGATTTTGCCCTGGTCCGAAATCCGGTTCAATCCGGCTTGAACTCGCTTAATCCAGCTTAATACCGCATTGAACCCCGCTTAAGCTGGCCGAATCCCGCTCAATCCGAGGCCCACTCTGGCGTAACAGCTCCCCAGTGGGGCTCAATCTTCCTCAGCCCTTCCGACGAAGACCTCCCAGCAGTTGCCTCCCAAGTCTTCATTTCACTGGTAAGACGTACTGTGTCGCCCCAGAAGGACTGCTTCAAGAGGCCACTGGGTCTGTTCCACGAGCCTGCGAGGCGGTCTCGAGGGGGGGGGGCCCGTGCTGCAGCCACAGTGGAGCGCTTAATGAAGCAGGGCACCGAGCCATAACGACGCTCAGCCGCCGCGCTCCCGGAGGAGGAGGAAGAGGAGGAGGAGCAGGAGGAGGAGCAGGAGGGGGTGGTGGAGGAGGAGGAGGAGGAGGAGGAGGAGGAGGAGGAGCAGGAGGGGGTGGTGGAGGAGGAGGAGGAGGAGGGGTCGACGATCGGACAAGATCGCGACGTCGGTCAAGAAGAGGGAGCGCTGACCTCCAGCCACCGGGAGCTGGCGGCGCTCCGCCGCTGGCGCCGGGAAGGTGGAGCCCATGTACCAGTACAGCCTGGAGTGGTTCGTCAACATCTTCCTGCTCGCGATCAAGACGGCCGAGAAGCCGGAGAGGAACCTCGGCAGGCGCCTGCAGGCTCGGCGGGGCGACATGCTTTCGCACGTGCGAAGGAGGGGGCGGCAATGGCGGTGGAGGCCCATGCCAAGAAGCACCCTGCTCGCCTCGAGGGTTCCCCCGGGGTTCCTGGGGTATCGATGGTTCTGCTGTGGAACGCGTGGCGTTCCCACGCCAAAGCTCAATGGACGCCCTTGGGTCTCAGGGCTGGGCTTCTTGCGGTCGGGCCCCTACTGCACCGGCGGGAGTCCAGCCTCCGCCTTTTTCCTTCGCCTCTTGGGGCGTGCACGAGGGCACTGTGGGGCCACGTCGAGGCCACCTCGGGCCGCCCTTGCGGGATGCGTGTGTTGCCCCCTGGATCGTCGATCTCTTCGATGTCTGAGCGTCCCCCTTCTTCCTCCCGGCCCTCCCCCCCCTCTCTTTGCCCGCCGGCCAATTCGCCATGTTTGGGTAAGAAGCGTTTCGTTGTTTCGTTGGTGTTGGTTTGCTTCGTTACGGACCTGGTGCAACTGGATAGAACTGGTCATAGACTTGGTCATAGAACTGGTCCATTAAAGATAGGGTCCGGCATAGAACTGGTCGACATTCTCAAAAGAACTAGAACTACTCATTTTAAACGACAAGTTCTATGTTTGACCCATTTCTTAAACGGACCAGTTCAATGACCAGTTCTATAACCAGTTCTACCCGGTTGTACCAGTTGTACCAGCTCCACACACTTCTCCACGCAAAGGGAAGCCGTGCGGCTGCCAGTACGCGCAATTCTCCGCATCTCGCACTCGGCGTTGCTGTATGCTTCTCGCTCGGCCTTGCGTTGCTTGGGCCTTCGTGTGAGACATGCACACATTTGAAGCAGCTCGTATCAGCAGCATAACCACGTTCACAGGTTTGATATCCTCGTCTTTGTAAGAAGCGTTTCGTTGTTTCGTTGGTGTTGATTTGCTTCGTTGCGGCACTGGTACAACTGGATAGACCTGGTCATAGAACTGGTCCATTAAAGATAGAGTCCAGCATAGAACTGATCGACATTATAAAACCAATTAATTCAGATATTCACTTTGTTTGGTTCATTTTAATCGACAAGTTCTATGTTTGACCCCTTTTTTTTAAACGGACCAGTTCTATGACCAGTTCAACCCAGTTGTGCCAGTTGTACCAGCTCCAAACACCTCTCCACGCAAAGGGAAACCGCGGGGATGCCAGGGCGCGCACTTCTCCACATCTCGCACTCGGGTTTGCTGTATGCTTCTCGCTCGGCCTTGCGTTGCTTGGGCCGTCGTGTGAGACATGCACACATTTGAAGCAGCTCGCATCAGCAACATACCCAACTTGACAGGTTTGATTACCACGTATGTGTAAGACACGTTTCGTTGTTTCGTTGATGTTGCTTCGTTTCGTTGTTTAATTGGTACAACTGGATAGACCTGGTCATAGAACGGGTCACATAAGTGGTCATAGAGCTGTTCATACAATTGGTCCCCCTCTCTGCCCGCCGGCCAATTCGCTAGTTGGTGCCCCTGTCTAGCTTCTCGCTGGAGCGGAGTCCGCCGCCTCGCCGCCGACGGACAAAAAGTGTGCTGCCCCCCTGGGCTGTGCTCTGCTCTGGCCTCCTCCCCCTCCCCCGTTCCCCACCTCTTCTTCGGCGCACCGCGGGGAGCCACCCGCGGCCGCGGTGCGGGAAGCCACCGAAGCGCTCAAGTGCCAGCCTGCGGGGCGGGTGCCAGCCTGCCCGGCTGTGGGCCTCCGTGGGGCCGGGCCCGCCGCCTCCCGTCATCGAGGAGGAGAGGGCCCCTGACCCCCAAGAACGCGGTGAGGACGTGGCCTCACTGAGCTTGCACTATGGATAATAGTTCTGGGCGGTTTGGTTCGGTACACCTGCAGAGAGGCGCCCCTTTAGCCCTGCTGCTTTTGCCCCTGCTAACTCAGGCCCCCTCCTAAAGGATTAGGGGTCCTTTTTTGGTTCATCATTCCGCCTCCTTTGAACCCGCCTCCTCCCTCTCAGGTGGGGAAGGAGCGGCACCACCACCTACCGGCGGAGCCCCGCTCCCAGCAGGGAGGCCCAGGATGCCCCGCCGGGTGTGTGCCTCGAGGTCTCGAGCGGGGGGCTCTTTCTTCGCCGAGCGGGGGGCCGCAGCACCAAGAGGAGGCTCGCCGTCTCCCTCCCCTGCCTCCCCATCCTTTGCCTCCCTCCCTCCTTTTCCTCATCACCGCCCCCCCCCCCCTTGTGCCCTCTTTCTCCCTCCTCCTCCCTCCTCCAACCCACAGAAAGGGAGGGCGCCCACGAGCAGCGTGGCCCCGCGAAGCTTACAGGCACGCCTGCGAAGCAGCTGGTGGTATGGGGGCCCTTGCGGCGCTGTGGCAGAACACCATTCCTTCGGCCACGGCGTGGCGGGTCGCAGCCAGTAAGTATTGCCATCCCACGTGGTAGTGGCTATGTGTTCATGTGCGTTTCGTAATTTGCCTGCTTGCTTGCGTCCCCTATTTGACGATGATGGTTCGAGGCTGCGACTTTGTTTCTCCAAGACGCCCATGGATAATCACCGCCGCCCGCTGCCTTTTTGGGGAAGCGCCTGTGTGGCCGAACGTTGTGGCCAGAGTTCGACCGAGCTATCGGACTGTGTGCTTTCCCAGCCGTTGTGGAAACCCTTGGGGAACACGTGGGGGAGGAATAAGCAGAGGAGGCGAGGGATGATAAGGAGAACGAGGCTTCTTGTGAGCTTCTTGGGGCACTCTTGAGGTCTCCTGGGCTTCCAGAGGGCCTCTTGGAAGCCTCTTGGGGGCCTTCTTGGGCAACTTGAGGACCTTCGAGGGCTTCTTGGGAGCTTCTTTGGCCGTCTTGGGCCGTTTCTGGCCCGTCGGACGCCGTCTTGGTGGCCGCTCTGGATTATTTTGGAGTCTTCTTGGCGCGCTTCAGGGTCGTCTTGGAGAAAATCTTGGGCGTCTTGAAGGCCTCTTGGGCCGTCTTGGGCCCTCTTGGGGCCTTCTTGGGGCCTCTTGGGCTGTCTTGGGGCCATCTTGGAGGCGTCCTGGATCCTCTGGGGGCGGTCTTGGGGGCCTCTTGGCCTGTCTTGGGCCTCGGGAGGCCAAAACGAAGTTCATGCCACTCAAAGTCCTTCAAACATGTACGGAACATATTTGATTTTGGCTTCTTGGGGCCTTCCTGGAGGACCTTTGGGAGGCCTCCTGAGGGTTTCAGGCCTCTTGAGGGCATATGATTGGGCCATCTCAAGGCCATCCTGGGCCGTATTGGGTGCATCTTGGGCCGTTTTGGAGACATGTTGATTCCATCTTGGGCTCTTTTGGGGGCCATCTTGGCCGTTTTGGAGGCCATCTGAGCCATTTTGGAGAGGGAGGCCACTGGAGACTGGGCTCTCAGCACGGCCGGCGGGTTGGACCGATTGCAGGAAGGACCCAAAGACTTGCTAGGCATTCGTCACGCCGTGCACCCCTGTGGCACGCCAAGCGGATCCATTGGCTTTCGGTCCATCCCGCCACCGCGCGCTGGTTGTAGGTCAGAGGCGGCGGCTTGGATGTCTGGGGGGATCTCTCGGGAGGCATCTCGGAAACTTCTGGGAGGTGGTCTCGGGGTATCTTGGGGGCAGCTCGGGGGCCTCCTGGCGGCCTCTTGGAGCCTGATCTGGGCCTCTTTGGGGGGCGGCCTGGAGCTTCTGGGGGACGCTTGGGGGCATAGTGGCGGTCTCGGGGGCCATCTTGGGGTACAGGGCCCTCAGTATCCTTGGCATCGCTCGGGCGTGTGCATTTTTTTCTCGGCGAGGACCATCGAGCGAGAAAAACACGCACAAAACCGAACAACGCACAGAGAATGGACGTCCGAGCGACGGCAAGTGTCGGTTCATGCCTCCCCCTCTGGCGCCCTCTTGTGACGCCGCCTCGGGACGTCTTGGTGGCTCCTTTGGGCCTTGGGGCCCTCTTGGGCCGCCTGGGGGCCATCTGGGGGCCCTCTCGGGCTGCCCTGGCGCGCCCTCGAGGGTCTCTTGGGCCGAGTCTTCGCCGCTCGAGAAGCCCACACGGCGACAGCGCCCAAACCCTTCCAGATCAGTAAACAACGCATCGGAGGTTGATAGACCTCCTACCCTGACACGTCGATTAGCGAATTGGACGTGTTCGGTTCGCGAGAGGGCGTCGCGGCCGTCATTTTGCGGGTCCAGGTGCGTCGGTTTCGGTCCCAGGCAGTTTTCACGAAAGGGGAGGTTTACTAAAGGGAGGTTTGTCCACCGCCGAATGCAGGATTTGGGCTCCTCGGGCCCCGCTTGGGGCGCCTCTGGGAGCCCTCCCAGGGCGTTTTTGGGGGCCTCTCGGGCCATCGTGAGCCATCGCGGGCCTCTTCGGGTGCTCTTGAGCCGACTGGCCCCCTCGTGGGCCGCCTCGGTGGCTTCTTGGGGCCTTCTTGGCCCGGATAGGGGCCTTCCTGGCTCCGGAGAAGTCGTGCGGAGCACGCCGGGGGCTCAAGAGACGGGGTCAGTGCCAACGGGGGTCAGCCAGAGCACCGGAGCTTGCAGCATCCTGCAGAGCCAGGGGTGCATGGACGAGGGTGCGGGTGCAGGATCCTGCACCATTTCGCGTGATCCTGCAAGGCCTGGCTGGCCCGGGTCTGGATTCATCCGGGGCAAGCAGGTCACCGACACGCCCTGGCACGCCCCAGCTCGCGGGAAGCCCCAGAACGTTCGGGATTTTGGGTCCAGGCCGCGAGATATTCTACCACTGGGGACGGGACTCGAATAGAGACCACATGCGAACCCGACCCCTACCTCCCAGGAGGTCCAAGGGGGGTAGGGGTAGGGTTCGCATGTGGCCCCCTACCGAAGGGCCTGAGGCCGCTTCAACTAGTGCCTCAGGGCACGGTGGCGGATACTTGTGGCGTGTGAGCTCGCTGGTGCGACAGCTTGTCTTTCCTCGTTCTTGCTTCGGCGGGTGTCCCGATGGTTGCCGCCTATTTGTAAGGGAGTTGACGCCAGTCCACGTCTTGACAAGACGCCTTGCCTGAACGCACCCACCTGGCAGGCCCTGCAGGACCAGTTCATCAAGCTGCTCTACGAGAAGGTGTGCGACTCGCTGTTCGCGAAGGAGCTTGCTCGGCCTCCGATCGTTGCGTGCGTTTATGTATGCATGTATGCATGTGTGTGTGTGCGTGCGTGCGTGCGTGCGTGCGTGCGTGCGTGCGCGTGGCGGCAGTGGCAGAACAACTTCGGCCCTGGGGGGGAAACGGGGGTAGGATGGAGGATAACAGTAGGGACGAGAGAGCGTAGGATGAAGGGAAAAGGGATTTTGGGAGGCAGGTCGGAGATAGGAGATGGGAGAGACGGAGGAGGAGGATGATGATGAAGAGAAGGAGGAGGAGGAAGAGGAGGAGGAGCAGCAGCAGCAGGAGGAACAGGAGAAGCAAGAGGAGGAGGGAGAGGGAGAGAGAGAGAGAGAGACAGAGATCGCAACGATTCGGAATGCCGAAGTCCGTCTGGCGCGAGGACTGCGAGCGCCCCTCGCGCCAACCTCACGTGGCGGGAGGTGCCGCGTGTGCGAGCAGGGAGTGGGGAGACTGCCCTCCCCCTCGGGGCGCGGCCCGTGGGGAGCACGCCTGGAAAGCGGAGGCGCGGCGTGGCAGGCAGGACGAGGCCCGCCCCCTCTCTGCACACCCGGCAGCACAGGGAGACGCCGCCTGCACACAGCCGGGCGGCGCCGTGACAGTGGCGGCGCCGCCTCCTGGACCCCCGGCTCGGACCGGGGGACGGCGCAGCGGGTGCCGACAGCTCGCGGAGCTCGCCGGGAGGGGGAAGGCGCGAACCTCGGCGTGCCGCGCGTGTGGAGCACCGAGGAGGAGCGCGCACGACTCCGGAGGAGCGCGCACGACTCCGGCGTTCGCGTTCGCGTTCGCTTTCGCTTTCGCACGTGGAGCACCAGGGAGAGCCTGGAAATTGTCCTGGAGGGGCGCCCCAAGGGAATCGGCAGGTCGGAGGGCCTGGTGGAAGCCATCCCAAGCAGGCTGTGTTCAAGGGGACCTGTCTGGCAGAGGAGCCGACTGATCTTGAGTGTGCTGAAGAGACTGGGCGAGGTGGTTGGCATCGCTGATGCAGCGCGTTGATGCTGGCGATAGGGACCGACTCCCGGCCACCGCCAGGCTGCCGACAGGTTGCTGGGAGGGGCTGTGTGAGAGATTGCCTACGGCCAGTCTGCTCGGCACCCGGAGTGCCGAGCCTTGCGGCGGCGGCGGCCCGTGGCCGTTCGCTGCCCCGGCCCCCCGCGGTGGGAGGAGGACGAGGTGGTGGTGGTGGTGGGCCGGTGACGGTGGCCTGATTTTGTGGACCGTGGTCGACGAGACGGAAGAGTGACCTTTCGCCGGAGTGACCTTTGGTGCGGGAACAGATGGGCCCCCAGATGGCTGAAAACGAAGCGGTAGCAGCGGCTTGCGCGCCCAGGTTTGGTCTCCCCCCGGCCCCCAAGAAGCCGCGCACCAAAGGTCACTCTTACCCAGGGTCACTCTTGCGTGTAGCCGATACATTGGCTCGCGTCGTGAAGGTCGTCTTGGTCGCTGTGGTCGTCTCTCATATGATCTTGTGGGAAGGGAGACGAGGGACCTACGTCATCACCCATGGAGGCGGCCCGACCAGGTCGATCTTTTCCATCGAGGTCGTCGAGCAGGCCCGACCAAGGATCATCGAAGTAGTCGGGGCCTGGTCGGCCGTCGGAATGGTCGGGCCGCCTGGTGAGCCTGCTTGCTCGTGCCCGCCTTGGCCGGTGGTGAGAGGGGTGGGTTTCATTTGCTGAGCTCTGCCCTAGAATAGCCCGTGCTTCTGTCATGCAAAGGAAGCGTCTGGTTACGTCGGTCGTAAATGCCGACAGCCGTGCTGCGTAAGACGGCTGCGAATTAGCGTCACCACGTGGCTGTTTCGGTGAGGCCTTGTGTTTGGCCGTGGAGGCGTGCGCCGGCAGTGGCGATATTGTCGGCGTGTCGACAAAAACCTTTTGCGATTGGCGCGGTACTCCTCCCATTGGTGCCATTGATATACCTTGCTTGCCCAGGTGGCTTTCGACTTTCTTGGTTTTGTTCATGTCCGGCCTGGCCTGAAGGACTTGGTGGATCTCAAGCCACAGGTCAGCCTGAGCACCAACGCGAGGCGATCGTTTACCAGCGAGGAGTTTTTCGATTCCGTCGACGAGACTTCGGTTGCCAACGAAGATGCGAGCGGGCCGTTCAGCCGTGGCGACGAGCTGAAACATGGTCAATGCCGTGTTTTTTGTCTGAGCGGACCGAGTGAGACCGAGTGCCCGCGCAGAGTGGTTGGGCCGATGGTCGAGACCGTAGTACGCACCGAAACCAGCCCAAGCGAGAAGCGGGCGGGCTTGGTTGGGGCAGGTTCCGTCTGTGGCAGCGTAGACCCGTCTGGCTCCGCTCTCGTCGGCGAATTCCTCGCAGGGATCTCCGCCAGGGCCCTTTTTGGCGTCGGCCGCGGGGCGGGCCGCGGGAGTCCGTCCTCGGTGAGGGCGGCCTGGAGATAATGGGGTTGGGAGACCCTTTACAGAAAGCCGCAGTGTCTGGCGTGAGGCGGCAGGTCTCGCCAGCGTTGCTCGTTGATCATGGTTGGCCAAGCGCTTCTGGATTATCCGCAATCGAAAAGTAGCAGTTTTTGGCATGAAAAACAGAATGAGCCCTTCTCGCTGATCGGTTGCATATCCAAACTATTGTGGGTTCTGGCGTTGTTCCCCACATCCTAATGGGGTTCTTGCTTTCTCTGGACACCCCGAGTCGGCCTCTTCCTCCTCACCGCTCCTCCTCACACACACCATCAGCATCGTCATCATTCATCATGCCATCATTTCATTTCATCACCGTCATCATCACCATCATCATCGCCATCATCACCGTCATCATCACCATCATCCTCTACTTCCGCACTCATTCACGTTTTCCCTTTTCATTCATCACCATGTCATGGTCCCATCATGATCATCTGGCATTATCATCATCGCCGTCATCATTACCGCGCACACCATCATCGTCATCACTACCACCATCCCATGCTGATGATCGACCAAAGAGGCCTCGTCTGTGAGTGAATTGCGAGGGCTTCTCGAGCGGGAGCCCCCTCCCGATGGGGTCCGCATTCCACGTTGGTAATCCGAGCGGGTCATCGGATTCCTGTAACCGTGTTCACTTTTGGGCTTTCCTGCTTTGAGTATGGAGGAAATCTCGAGCGGGAGTTGGGTCTGTTAGTGAGTTGTGAAGACGTCTCCCTCTCTATGGGATCCGTATTCCATGTTGGTCATCCGAGCAGGTCATCGGATTTTTGTATCTGTCGTGACTTCTGGAGTTTCCTGGCCTGAATATGGAGGAAATCTCAGGCGGGAGCCCCTTCCCGATGGGGTCCGCATTCAATGTTGGCAATCCGAGCGCGTCATCGGATCCTTGTGGCTGTCGTCAGCTTTGGGGTTTGTCCGGCCTGAGTATGGAGGAATTCTCAGGCGGGAGCTTCGTCTGTGACTGAATGAAGAGGAAGTCTCAGGCGCGAGCCCCCTCCCCGTGGGGTCCGCATTTCATGCTGGTTATCCGAGGTCATCGGGATTGTGTAACCGTCGTCGATTTTCGGTTCCTCTGGACTGAATCTGGAGGAACAGGCGGGAGCTTCGTGTGCGAGCGAATTGCAAGGAAGGCTCAGGCGGGAGCCCCTTTCCTATGGGGTCCGCGCATCACGTTGGTAATCCGAGCGGGTCATGGTAATCTCGTAACTGTCGTCACTTGTCGGCTCCTCTGGATTGGTCTATGACTGAATGAAGAGGAAGTTTCAGGCGTGAGCCCCCTTCCCTATGGGGTCCGCATTTCATATTGGCAATCCGGGCGGGTCATCGGGATCCTTGTAGCCTGTATCTGTCGTAATTTTTTGTCTCTTCTGGGAGAAGTCTTAGGCGGAAATTTCGTCTGTGAGTGACTTGCGAGGAAGCCTTAGGCGGGAGCCCCTTTTTCTATGGGGTCCGCAGGTCATCAGAACTTTGTAGCAGTCGTCATATTTCGGCTCTTCTGCATTAAATCTGGAGTCCAGGGCTGAGCCGGGGCAGGTCGCGGCAGAGTTGAATTTCGTGCTGCCCCCCGCTTGAGCGCGGCCGCGACTAACTCGGCGCCTGCGGGGTTGTCCCAACGGCTTGCTCTCGTGCCCTTGCGGTTCGCGGGGTTGTCCCTACGGTCGGTGCCCCGACGGCTTCGCGATTTTGGCTATCGGAGAGGGCGCCCCTGCCGAGCGTGGCGGCGAGGGCACCGACGAACATCGGCACGCGCCCACTTGTCAGGAGGAAGAAAAGGTGCATGAGGAGAAGGGGCGGGATGGAGATGCGGGGGGGGAGAAAGAGGAAGTGGAGGAATAGGAAGAGGAGAAATTCAACAAGGAGGGCGAGCTGGAAGAGGAGACGGAAGACGAACAAAAACAAGGATGATGAGGAGGAGGCGCAACAGAGGGCGAAATGGCGGGTTTCGGCCAGGGCGAAGAGGGAATAGCGAAGGGCAGTCTACATCGATTCGCATGTGGGGTCCTACCGTCGGACTAGTTTATGACGGACCATGCAGAACGCTCTAGGTACGCGCGCGTGGGATATCTGAATTGACCACAATCAGGACGTCACCGAGCCACCTTGGTAGTCAAAATGAACCCATCGTGGTGACCATATGAGTTCCAGGGTGAATAGGTTTGTGGGGTGGATGTTCCATCGTGGGCAATACATAATGCCCTACGCGCGCGCGTAGGATTTGTTTTCACAATCGGCCAGCCGCCATTGTGGAGTGCAAAAACGTTAACTGGCAATTGCGACGGGCTAGATATTCAACTCAAGCGGGCTTTTGTTCATGTATTGTGTCGTGGATCCTACAGAACTCCCTCCGCGCGCGCGTATGGAAAATCATATGTTTTCCACGATAGCT
>CAUYUJ010020932.1:0-2500 GCA_963575745.1 Prorocentrum cordatum | reverse complement strand
CCAGACCACTCCCCGAGCACTTTGGTCGTGGGCCATCTGTTTTTTTCGCAAGGGGAGGAGGGAGAGGAGGATAAGGAGGAGGACGAGGACAAGGACGAGGTGGAGGAGGAGGATGAGGACGAGGACAAGGACGATGATGATGAGGAGGAGGAGGAGGAGGAGGAATAGGAGGAGGAGGAGGACGAGGAAGAGGATGATGATGAGGAGGGTGAGCGGACGAAGGAAGAGAGGATGTGGAGAGGAGGAGGAGGAAGGAAGAGGAGGAGACGAGGGGAGGAATAGAAGGAGGAGGAGGAGAAAGGGGAAGGGAAGGAGAAGAGTGCAGAGGAGATGGGGAGGAGGCAGGGGGCGGGACGGGGCAGGCGGGGGGAGGGTGGGAGGGAGTGACCAGGATGATGAGGAGGAGGAGAAGGAGGGGAGGAGGAGGCAGTAGGAGGAGCGGAGGAGGCACTCATGGGGGAGGAGACAGAGAGGCGAGGTGAGGAGAGGAACTGGGTGGAGCAGGAGGGCGTATGAGGGAGGGGGGGGGGGAGGGAGGGAGAGGGAAGGAGAGGGGAGACTAGGGGGAGGGGCGGAGGGAGGACCAGAGAGGAGGAGGGAGGAGGAGGAGGAGGAGGAAGGAGGAGAGGAGGAGGAGGGAGGATGAGGAGGAGGAAGAGGAGATGTGGAAGAGGAGAAGGAGAACCACGAGGAGAGAGGGGGAGGAGGAGGAGAAGGGAAGTAGGAGGAGGAGGAGAGAGGAGGGGCGGAGAAGAGGAGGAGGAGGTGGAGGAGAGGCGGAAGGAGGAGTAGGGGGAGGCACAGGAGGGGGGAGGAGGAGGAGGAGGAGGGGAGGAGGATGAGGAGGAGGAGATGAGGGCAGAGGAGGAGGAGGAGGGGGAGGATGAGGAAGAGGGGAGAAAGAGGAGGAGGCTTAGGGCTGAGGAGATGGGGAGATAGGGAGGAGGGAGGGCGGAGGGAAGGGAGGGGGGGGGACGCGAGGGGGAGTGGTCGGGAGGGACGCTGAAGGGGAGGAGGAGGAGGATGAGAAGGATGAGGAGGGGGAGGAGGTCAGTGAGCAGTCTCAACCACAGCCGTCGGCGAGTCAACGCCATGCACCTTCGCAACCTCCCGATCCTGAGACTGAGTGACGCGGAGGCCGTACGAGGCAACAGCAGCGGGGTGTCAGGAGGGTCCGGCCTGGCCGCCGTAGTCGGCGATAGTTATCTCCTTGACAGCAAGCGACGACAACCTCATTTGTTCCTACCTCGGTTCATTCCTATGTAGGTGTTTGGGGGCAGCAATAGTCATCAGGACGCCTTGCCGGCGTTCGCCCCCGGACCAGAGGTGCCCCTCCACAATAGGCATGCTCAGTCCGAGGGGGTTGGCACAAACATCACAAGCAGCCTTCTATTTTGTGGCAGTATTTTGAGGGTATTCTTTGGCACTCAGGCAGATGTCCTTGTGGTATGTTTCGATTGCATTCTTTGGCCCAGTCACCGTCTGGCAGGCAAACTATTGCTTATCAGCCGACGTCTCTCCAGAGCTCGACTTCGGCATGCCTGTGGTGCTGGACGTGCACATCGAGGGACACCGATCCCTTGGGCAACTACACAGAGGTGCGGGCCTCGTGCAGCAGCATGGTCGTCGTCGGTTGTGGAGACCAAAGTAGGTTCCGCCGTCCTGCGAATCACTCAGTGCTGTGGTCGCGGGGGCGGGGGGCGCCACGTAAGAAAAATGAAAGTGGGCTCTGCTGCCGTCATGCGCAGTGCTGTGGCCGCGGGGGCGGGGGGTCGGTTCCGACGCAGCGGGTGGAATGCTCTATTGCGGGTCTCCACGTGGGCTGGGGTCGCATCCGTGGAATGGGTCACGATGCGCATGCCCGCCGCGTGCTGAGCAAGAAAAGGGTACGGTGCGTTGTTAATGCGGCAAGGCGGGTCTGCTGAGCAACGCATCTCTGAACGCGGGGGAGTCGTTTCTACCTCGTGCGTTCCTTGGTTTTTTGGCGAAGCCGTAGCCATCCAGAGACGCCTTGCTGGCGTGCGTCCCCGGACCAGAGGTGCTTTTCCACAGTGGGCATCCTCAGTCCGATGGGGGTTGGCACAAATCTCACAAGCAGCCTACGTATTACTTTTTGGCAATGTTTCGACAGTGTTATTTGGCACTCGGGCAAATGTCCCTGTGGCAGATTTCGATTGTATTCTTCTCGCAATCATCATTTGGCAGGCAAGATATTACCTCGCTGACCAAACTGAGACCTGCGCCGCGGTCGGGCCTGACGCGTCGCCGATGCGAGCCTGATCACTGCCTGGAACAAACTCCTTCCGAAGTCTGGACCGCTGGTCCGCAACCTAGGGCCGAGGGTCCCTGACGTTGGCCATCCAGGCCCGCACCCCTCCTGACCAGATGAAGCATGGAGGCGCCACAGGACTTCAAGAGAAGCACATCATCCCTGCCTTTATTGATGAGGAGGCCAGTTTGCACAACTATGGCCATGAAATCCCCAAGGAGCCCCCGAGAT
>CAUYUJ010020931.1:132639-147651 GCA_963575745.1 Prorocentrum cordatum | reverse complement strand
TGAGGCTGAGGCTGAGGCAGGCTGATGCTGAGGCAGGCTGAGGCTGAGGCTGAGGCTGATGCAGGGTGAGGCTGAGGCAGGCTGAGGCTGAGGCCGAGGCTGAAGGCAGACTGAGGCTGAGGCTGAAGCGGACTGAGGCTGAGGCTGAGGCAGGCTGAGGCTGAGGCTGAAGCAGGCTGATGCTGAGGCAGGCTGAGGCTGAGGCTGAGGCTGATGCAGGCTGAGGCTGAGGCAGGCTGAGGCTGAGGCCGAGGCTGAAGGCAGACTGAGGCTGAGGCTGAAGCAGGCTGAGGCTGAGGCTGGGGCAGGCTGAGGCTGAGGCAGGCTGAGGCTGAGGCTGAGGCAGGCTGAGGCTGAGGCTGTGACTGCGACTGCCGTTGCCACTGCGACTGTCATCGCGAATGCGACTACGACTGCGAGAACAGCAGAATTCTACATCTGGATTCTCATCCGAATCTTAAGGGGAATGCTTCCAGATATGCTCCTACACATCGCTGTTAGGTTGCTTTGCCGGGATAATTTGTTTCTTGGCTCAACTCGTTCCCACTACGCTTGCACCAATTGTCAATCGAGGCTTCTTCGTTGGAGGCAGTCATTTCAGTTTCCCATTTCGCGCGCTTAGATGGGTACGGGCATTGAGAAGAAAGGTATAGATACATGTTGTGCAGCCTTGTCGCTGCGCCAGTCTGGCAGGTTCACTTGATGGAGGAAGTCTGGCACGACATCGAACGCGAGGCTGCTCGCCAGCCGACGCAGCGTCATCCAGCAGCTGCGGCGTCTCACGAGGGGCTCTCCGGCGAGTCCCATCGCGGGCCGCTCCTGCGGGCGCACCGCGCAGAGCAGCGACACCGTGGCCAGCTGCACCGTCGGGGTCCCGTTGCCGTGCACCTCTCGCCGCTGCCCCTGCACGGGCACTGCATGGAAGCGAGGAGGAGGGAGGATGAGGAGGAGGAGGAGGAGGAGGAGGAGGAGGAGGAGGAGGAGGAGGAGGGAAGGAGGAGGGAGGTGGAGGAGGTGGAAGAGGAGGAGGAGGGTGTGGATGGAGGAGGGAGGAGGAGGAGGGAGGAGGAGGAGGAGGAGGAGGAGGAGGAGGAGGAGGAGGAGGAGGAGGAGGAGGAGGAGGAGACCCTCCTGGCACAGGAGCAGGAGGGCCTGCACGCTGGCCCAGTGCCCCATGGTGGGCCTGGCCCAGGGCTAGGACGAGGAGAGCTGTGCACACGCACACACACACACACACCACACACCACGCACACACACACACAGCACCAATTCACACACACACACACACACACACACACACACACATCACACACCGATCCTGGCCAGGCCCATCCCGAGCCCCTGAACGGTGCATATCCCTCCCTGGCCAAGCCAGGAGGGCGTATGCATCGACACGGACCCCAGGTTGGGCTTGGCCAGGATCGGTGTACGTGCACAGCTCTCTTTCTTCTAAGGGCTAGCGGTGCTACGTAGCTGCCAGTCTTCGGCCTGTCTCTTCTTCCCTCGGGCAGGACGGCGCCAGTTTTCTGCAGGAGCAGCGTGTGCGGTCTGACGGCTATAGAGGCTGTGTTCAGGCCCATTGTTGGGCGGCGCGCTCTTCACTGGCTGCTCCACCTGACTGTCCCCAAGTAGTTGGCAGCTTGGACCTGCAGGCGTTTGGTGTCGTTTCAGCTTACTCACCAGCAACGCGAGAACGGACATCGTATTGCCGTCCAGCCTGAGAGCGCGAGAAGGGATAAGGGGCAACGCGAGCACGGACGCGAGAACGGCCTCGCAGGTATCTGTAGTGAGGTGCCGCTTCTGCGCCACCCTTTGCATTAGAAGGCGAAGGGGCAGGCTGCTGGGTGCAGCAAGCCCAGTGGCAGGTACGATGCTTGTTCTTTTGGTTGGCTTTGGAACAGCTGTATGGCTCTGGCTACGAGCACGAACAGCTGATTCACACTGTCCATCGCAAGCTCGGGCAGCTGCTTGCCGTGCATCAGGAGCTCGACATGGCACTTGATTTGCCGGTGTGCAGGTCCGCCAGCGAGTGAAGCATCGCCCGCGTCTGAGTGGACATGCTCAGCAGGGCTGGACCTAAACGGTGATTTTGGCGATTTCGTGGGCCGTTTTCGTTTCGACTTCGTTTTGCGGTAAAGGCGGATTCGAGACAAAAGCGAGGGAAAACGAAAACAAAACGAAAACGAAAAACACCGTTTAGGTTCAGCCCTGATGCTCAGAGGTTATCGAAGGGCGTGTGGAAAAGCACTCCACGGAGTCGCCGCGTAGCCTGCTGGGCTCTTCGTCTGCGCGGGCGCTGCTGGTTATACGAGACGCGCCGCACCCAGCTGCGCCTGGAGCAGCAGGCGCGTGGCCTAATCACGTGATGACGTGGTCGCAGAGATCCCCTCGACTTCTCTGGCCACTGCGCACTTCGATGCCGAGGAGGGTGCTCGTCAACAGCATCTTGCTGCAACGTCTTACTGGGAGGTTGGATGCCAATGCACATGACGCGGCCGGCCGAGGCGAGAACTGGATACACATATGTGGTGGATGTCTTTCCTGCGCTAGGCCCTTCTATGGCCGTGTAGGGCGGGTTGCCGCATGCGTGTCCAGCGGGTGGCGTCCAGATGTTTCACATGTGAACCCAGCCATGTGTGTTTCCAGCTTCCTGGTGCATGGCTGATACTTCTGCGCATGTGTTGACGTCTGAGGCTCAGATTCTGAGCGAACTGCTGCTCGTCATCTTCGGAAGCCTCTGGACCAGATGTGGGCAGACTGTCGGACACTTCTCCAGATTTTGCGAAATTTAGTGTCCGATTTCATTACCACAATTCGGGCTGGAATTCCAACCTACAGCGTTGTTCAGACTGCGCTGTCCTAGCATGATCGCTCCTTTCTATTCTGCGTCTGCGAAGTCCGACAGATGCTTGCTCGGCATCTTCTGGGGCATTCGTTAATCTGCAGTCTATTCGCAGCCGCATGGAGTCTCGCAGAGCCCCAGCAGGACGCCCTCAACAACCGTATTCCTGTGAATGTGCAGGTCAGAGGCCCTAAGATGTTGACGTGGTCGTTCTCTGACTTGCTGCCTCCCGTCTGTGATCAGCATGCGTCGCATCTGTCGGACGCATGCGTTATTGTTTTCCGCCGGTTGGAGCTACTGGAGGCTTGCATCCAATGCGCCGGCGGTGGTAGGCGGTCGATGCCGGAGACGAGCTCGTGGAGTCGGATCAACGCCCCTACGTTCAGAACCCGGTCGTCGCTCCTGCCTCGCGGTCTCGAGAGTATGATTGGGCTTCATATCCCCCCATGTCCCGCAGTGCGGGGTGCGGATTTGAACAGACAAGATCTCTGGGGCCTCAGATACGCCGTGTTTTCGATCAGACAAGATCTCCGGGAACGCTCCTCCACCCCTCCCTCCTCTTCCCTCCCTCCCTCCCCCTGCCCTCCCTCCCTCCCTCACTCACTGCCTCCCCCCTCCCCCTCCCTACCTCCCCTCCCTCCCTCCCCTCCTCTGCGCCTCCCCCTCAATCCTTCGTCCTTATATTGAGAACTAGACTGGAGGGCCGCTAGTCTCCTGAAGTCGGCTCTTGTTGTAGCGCTGCGCAGACTCCTCGTTCGCTTCGCTCCGAAATCCCCAGTGTGTAGCAATTACACGGATGGTGGGCGGCTCCTCTTCAAAATGGGGCTATTGCTTGAGAGCCCTGCAAATTGTACGACCAGAGCTTTGAAATCGTGCATCGCGGGTGCGTGCGTCAAAAGCGACCGTGGCGCGCAAAGCGCCTCACTCGATTCGGAATCGCATTCTCACGTTACAGCGCTCGCTTCAGAGCAAGTGCGCGCACTCTCGAACGTGAACTTCCATGCTGCAAGAACCGCTCACCTCTGCAACCCCGACGCATTGTAGTCGCACGTTACCTTGCCCTCCCCCATTGGGAATGCACTGCTGGGCGGGAGCGACTCGGCCCATGGGCCGCGAGTTCAGCTTTGCACAATGGGGGGGGAGAAGGGGGGTCGGGCCAGGGTGTCGGGCACAGTGTGCCTTGTCGCATCAGCCGCTTCACAGCCGTCGCACGCACTCTTCAAACTTGAGTTCGCACGTTGACGAAAGCGATGCACGGCAGGTGCACGCACTTCCTTCTCACAGCCACATATGACACTTGTTCGTTTTCAATGCACGCCCTAGGCCGAGCCGATGATGTGCGATCGAATTGTGCTGCGTTCGCGTGCTCCACGCCCACGACAAGCCGAATTGCCTCTTTGCCGGGGCGCTCGTGCGATTGGCATCGGAACCCCATTCGCACAACGTCGGCGCACGTGCAAACCGCGCACCAGCCCGCTGCGCTACTGTGAGTCGTCCCTCGGTACCCGACCTTTGCACAGCGACGCCAGTCACTACTCCACCGATTTCTGGAATAAGAACGAAGCAGCCATACGCCAAACGCGGGTAGGCAGGCAGGTGCAACCAGGCAAGCGTGCGAGCAACGCGCCAAATGCGCGCGAGAGCCAACAGACACGCCAAGCGCGTGGGGAGACAGCTCCGACGCGCCAAGTGCCAACGGAGAAGGCCCAACGCGTGGAGGCATGTGGAGGCATCCTGGCCACCTTCCAGGGAGCACTCGCCTCGGCCCGTCCAGACCGATGTAGATAAGATGCTTACTGCAAGTTCCACCATCGCTGGATCTGTGGAGGGCGATCAGTGGAGAGGAAGCATGTTGCCAAATACTTCCCAGAGGTCTCAAACATGTGTTAAACATGCTTTAAACATGTAGAACATATGTTCAAAACATGTCTAGAACATGTCTGGACCTTTGAACACATTGTAACTTCAATGATCGGACTGTTACGGTGTCCATCGTCGTGGCACCCACAACGCTGGATATGTGACTACGCCGGCCAACGTCGACGCGTCGAGGCCCGCTCCGTCGGCAGATGGGCGCGCGCTGGCAGGTCTCGCTGGGGCGCAGAAGCCGTCGGCTGCGACGCGGCCGACTCCCCCCCAAAAAAACACAGCCGGGGGTGGACAGAACCCCCAGCAGGGACACGCCGATGCGTGGACTGTCCGTTCTCGGTTCTCGAGGTGGCGCCGTGGCCGCCGTGTTCCAGGCTCGCGCCCGCCAGTTTTGGGCCCGAGGTCGCTTTCACTGGACCGCGTTTTGCAAGAGGGAGGCCTGTCCATCCCCGACACGGCGCGCCCCCCCCCCCCCCCCGGCCCCTTCCCCCCCCCCCCCCCCTTTTACTGTGCGAGTCGGCGGCGGGCGAGGGGGGGAAGCGAGGAGAGGCGGGCCCTCTCAGAAGGCTCGGCAGGCCCCCTTGCCTTCCGAGAAGCTGTTTTTAAGCCTTCCCCGAAGAGACGCGACGAGCCTCTCAGAAGGCGCGAGGACGTCTGAGAAGTCCCGCCGCCGTCTGAGAAGGCCTTCTCCTTCTCGTTTCCCCCCCCCGCTCGCCGCCGAGCAAGGGTGAACTCGGGGCCCGTGGGCCGAGTCGCTTCCGTCCAGCGCTGCATTCCCAAGGGACGAGGGGGGCGAGGAAACATTCGATTACAATGGTGTCGTGTGTGCGGTTGTGAGCGCTTGTTGCAGGATGCGAGTTCGCGTTAGAGAGAGCGCGCGATGGTTGCGAAGCGAGCGTTGCCACGTGCGCGTGCGATTCCGAGTCGAGGGAGGCACTTTGCGCGTCACCGTCGCTTTTTTGTTCGCACCCGCTGCTACTTATACGGATGGAGGGCGGATATTTTTCAATACTGGGTTATCGTTGGAGATGTCCTCGACCAGATTTTCCTACCTTTGTTTGCATTCCGTTTCATTTGAAGGATGTGGTTTTTTTTGGCGGTGAAGGGGTCGGAGGGTTGGTTTGCCCACCACCAGCATGTTCTCCGTGGTTTGCTTTCGAACCGCCATTGGCGCCAGCAGCGATTCCTGGAGAAAGTGCAAGGTATCCGCTCCTCGTGCCTCTTTCAGGAGGAGAAAAAGCACACAGACACAATTAATCGTCGATTCCCCCGAAAATCTGGGAAAATATGGGAAGTGGGGGGGAATATTGGAAATTATGGGGATTTTTTTTATTTGTGTGTAGTTATTTGTGTGTCCCAGGGCCACTTCATTCTTGTGCGGAGGGTTCCGCGGACCGATCTTCCACCGCCGATCTCGTTGTCCCGCCCACTCGGCGCGGCGGAGGGGCGAGCCCCCGCCCGAGCTTGCTGCCTCGGCCGGGCTGGTTGCCCGCATATCTCGCCGCGCGGGCAGGAGTTCGCCTTTCACGCAGTGGCTGCGTTCCGGCGCGGGTGCATTCAGCGCGGAATTGTCTTCGCATGATTTTTCCATGGCTTGTGTAAGTTGTCATGTTCTGCCGATGCGCCGTCTATGCGCGGCCTTTTCCTGTCCTTTTCCTGTCCTGTCCTGTCCTCCGCTCGTCTCTCGCGGCCTCTCTCAGACCCCTCTTCATTTCGTGCTCGCCGCCGCCACTGGTTCCGAGAGGGCCTCATCCTTCAGGCTGGGATGCACGTCCACGGACGGTCGGCTCTTGACATGCCACGTCCCACCAGCGGTGGTTGCGGACGGGTGGGGGGGAGAACGTGGCGGTCTTGCAGACGGGGGGCAGCTCCCAGCGCTGAGGCGCCGCTCCAGGCGGCCGGCGACGGAGAGGCTCATGCCGTCCTCCAGGCTGTGCTGGATGTGGTGCGGTTCCAGGTCTGCCAGCTCCACTCCGACTACGAAGGGGCCGTCTCTTGCGCCCAGGACCCCAGGTCCGCCGCGGGGTCTGGCACACTGCGGGCCCAATGGTGTGCCTAAGTATTTGACAAGCTCGACGGGTTCGGGTCGCGTAAGTCACCGCCCATCGTGCACAGACATATGTTGTAGATGGCAAGCTCACTCGTTGCCAGGGTGCCGAACTTTACAGGTGCGCTGCCGCTGATCGCCTCATAGTGTTGGACTGCCACGAGGTGGCCAGGTCAGCCGCCAAACATGGGGCCTGCCAGGAGGCCCACATAGCTGACTGCAAAGTGCTTGACCACGTCCCCCTGGGCTGCTGAAGCATGTTGAGCTAGGGCCTCACACTCTCCCTGAGCTCCGTGAAAGCTCTGGGAGGGGGGGGCGGGGGCCAGTCGTCCGTCGTCGACATCGCCGAGGGTGGAAGGGCGGGATGGACGGAGGGTGACTGGGCGCGCACCTATAGTTCAGCAGCGCTGTAACACATAGTCCCCCGAGCAGTTTGGCCAGAATGCGCCCGCCATGGAGCGTATACTAGAAGAGTTCTCGGTGCGCGCGTCGCCCTTGGGGGAGGGGCGACGCACACAGAGTAATCTCAGTACCATTCTGCCGGGGCCCGCCCAGAGAGGCCCCCAAGAGCCCCCCAGGAGGCCCCAGGGGGGCCCCCGAGACGCCGCCGAGGAGCCCCAAGAGACTCCCGAGAGGTCCCCGAGGGGCCCACCGCGCAGGGCGCAGCCCCTCCTCGACATCGTCGCCCGTCGTCGACATCGCCGAGGGTGGGAGGGCGGGATGGCCGGAGGGCGACCGGGCGCAGGCGAGTGGAGCAAGGAGGCCCACCCCGCAGGGCGCAGCCCCTCCTCCGGGGGAAGCGGCCTGGGCCCTCCTCTGCGGCCACGGAGGCCCCCCCCGGGCACGGAGGGCCCCCGTGGCAGGGCCGCCGCGGGGGCCCACTTGCTCTCTGCACCGGCTGCAGCTCGGTCGGCCACGCGGGGGGCGTCGTGGGGGCCGGCTGGGCTAGACGTCAGAGTGGCCTTTCGCCGGAGGGACCTTTAAGTGCGGGCCCAAATGGGTCCCCCGATCGCCGAGCGCGCTGCGCTAGAAGCGGCTTGCGCGCTCGGGCTTGGCTCCCCCGCGCCCCCCGAATGCCGCGCACCAAGGGTCACTCTTACCCAGGGTCGCTCTTGCGTATAGCCGATCGGCGTGCGTTCGTGCCGGACTGTTCGGGGGTCCGCTCCGAGGGCCGCGAGCGGCACTCGGCCTGGGCTTCTGCGAGGTAAGCACCCGTCCCGCCGTGGCGGGCGGGTGGGGGCCGCGGCCGTTCTTGCAGATGCCTCTCGGGAGTTCCTCGTTGCGCAGCTCGGCTTGGATACCACTCCCTCCCTTGGACCCCCTCCCAGCACTGTTCAGGGGTGCAGGGTCGACCTCGTCCGCGGGCTTGCCTTACTTGGATTCGCCTTGGGCAGCGGGTCCTGGACAAGAGGACAAGGGAGGCCGCCGCGTCCGAAATCGGATGATTCAGTGAGGTTCAATATGATGAATTAATTCTTTCTGGTGTATGAGCGACTGCGATCGCTTCCTCAGCGGCTGTGGTGCCCTGGAAGGATAAGGGGTATGTCCTTTACAGCAGGGCGTGTCGCCTGAGTGGCCGACCCACTGGGCGCTCGTCCCTAAAGGGGGACGCAGTGCGAAGGAAAAGCGGTAAGACGAATGAGGGGCACTTGGGACGGGAGGTTGTACTGCAGCATCGTTCCTGCATCCTGGGATAATTATGGTCCTCCTCCTCCTCCTCCGCCTCTTCCTGCCTCCACTCCTCCATCATCCTCCAGAGTAATCTATCTGCCTCTTCCCTCCTCCTTCTCCTCCTCCTCCTCCTCCTCCTCCATTCCCCTCCGTCCTCCTTCCTTTCCCTCCTCCTCCTCCTGCTCCTCGTCACTTTCCCTCCCTCTTCCTCCTCCTCTTCCTCCTCCTCCTCCTCCTCCTCCTCCAGCCCCCATTCGTCCTCCTTCCTCTTCCTCCTCCTCCTCCTCCTCACTTTCCCTCCATCTTCCTCCTCCTCCTCCTCATCCTCCTCCTCCTCTCCTCCTCTCCTCCCTCCTCCTCCTCCTCCTCCTCCTCCTCCTCTCCCCTCTCCTCCCCCTCCTCCTCCTCCTCCTCCTCTCCTCCCCTCCTTCCTCCTCCTCCTCCCCTCCTCCTCCTCCTCGCTCTCCTCCTCCTCCGCCTCACTTTACCTCCCTCCTCTTCCTCGTCCTTCCTCCTTCTCCTCCTCCTCACTTTCCCTCCCTATTCTTCCTCCTCCTCGTCACTGTCCCTTCCTCTTCCTCCTCTCCCTCCTTCTCCTCCTCCTCCTCCTCCTCCTACTCCCTCCTCCTCCTCGTTCCTCCTTCTCCATCCCCCTTCGTTCCTCCTTCCTCTCCTCCTCCTCCTCCTCCTCCTCCTCCTCCTCCGCCTCCTCGCACTTTCCCCCTCTTCCTCCTGCTCCTCCTGCTCCTCCTCCTCATCATCATCATCATCCTCACTTTCCATCCCTCTTCTTCTTCTTATTATTCTTATTATGCTTATTATTCTTCTTATTATTATTTTCTTTTTTCTTCTTCTTCTTCTTCCTCCTCCTCCTCCTTCTTCCAATCCCCCTGTCGTCCATCATTCCTCTCCTCCTCCTCCTCCTCACTTTCCCTCCCCTATTCTTCGCTCCTCCTCGTCACTTCCTTCCTCTTCCTCCTCTCCCTCCTTTCTCCTCCTCACTCCTCCTCCTCCTCCTCCTCCTCCTCTTTCCTCCTCCACCTTCCCCCTTCGTCCTCCTTCCTCTCCTCCTCCTCCTCCTCCTCCTCCTCCTCCTCCTCCTCCTCCTCCTCCTCCGCACTTTCCCTCCCTCTTCCTCCTGCTCCTCCTGCTCCTCCTCCTCATCATCATCATCATCATCACTTTCCATCCCTCTTCTTCTTATTATTCTTATTATGCTTATTCTTCTTCTTATTATTATTCTTCTTTTTCTTCTTCTTCTTCTTCTTCCTCCTCCTCCTCCTTCTCCATCCCCCTTCGTCCTCAGTCCTCTCCCTCCTCCTCCGCACTTTTTCTCTCCCTATTCTTTCCTCCTCCTCGTCACTGTCCCCTTCCCTCTTCCTCCTCTCCCTCCTTCTCCGTCCTCCTCCTCCTCCTCCTCCTCTCCCCTCCTCTTCCCTCCTCCTCCATCCCCCCCGTCGTCCTCCTTCCTCTCCTCCTCCTCCTCCTCCTCCTCCCTCCTCCTCCTCCTCCTCGCCCTCCGCCGCACTTGCCCTCCCTCTTTCCTCCTCTCCTCCTGCTCCTCCTCCTCTTCATCATCATCAACATCACATTTCCATCCCCTCTTCTAATTCTTCTTATTATGCTATTCTTCTTCTTATTATTATTCTTCTTTTTCTTCTTCTTCTTCTTCTTCCGCCTCCTCCTCCTTCTCCATCCCCCCTTCGTCCTCAGCCTCTCCCCGCCTCCTCCTCACGTTCCCTCCCTTTTCTCTCCTCCTCCTCCTCTCCGACCTCCTCCTCCTTCTTCCATGCTCATCTTCTCTTCCTCCTCCTCCTCCTCCGCCTCCTCATCCTCATCCTCCTCCTCCTCCTCCTCCTCCTCCTCCTCCTCCTCCTCATCATCATCATCATCATCATTATCACCATCACCATCAGCATCAACATCGTCATCAGCATCATCAGCAGCAGCATCATCAGCATCATCAGCATCATCATCATCATAATCATCATCACCAGCATCATCATCATCGTCATCATCATCAGCATCACCATCGTCATCATCGTCATCATCGTCATCATCGTCATCCGCATCATCATCATCATCAGCATCAGCATCATCATCATCATCATCAGCATCAGCATCAGCAACAGCATCAGCATCAGCATCACCATCATCATCATCATCGTCATCATCATCATCCTCAGCAGCATCATCATCATCGTCGTCATCATCAGCATCATCATCACGTTTCCGACATCTTCCCCATCCTCCTCCTCCATCCCGTTTCGTCTTCCTTCCTCTCCCTCCTCCTCCTCCTCGTTCTCGATGTCCATCCCTCGTCGTCTTCATCCTCCTGGTCATCCTCCTCCTCTTCCTCCTCCTCACTTTACCTTCCTCCTCTTCCTCCTGCTTCTCCTCCTCCTCCTCCTCAATTTCCATTTCTATTCCTCATCCTCCTCCTCCTCCTCATCATCATCCTCCTAGTCACGTTCCCTTCCTCTTCCTCCTCCTCCTCCTCCTCCTCCTCCTCCTACATGCTCATCCTCCTCGTCAATATCCCTCCCTCTTCCTCCACCTCCTCCTCCTCGTCACTTTCCATCCCTCTTCCTCATCCTCCTCCTCTTCCTCCTCGTCACTTTCCCTTCATCTTCCTCTTCGTCGTCCTCCTCCTCCTCCTCCTCAATCCCTCTTCGTCCTCCTTCCTCTCCCGCTCCTTCCCGTCCTCCTACTCCTCCTCCTCACGTTCCCTTCCTCTGTTTCCCCCTCCTCCTCATCCTCCTCCTCATCAACATCCGTCATCCTTCGTCCGCCTTCCTCTCCTTCCTCATCCTCCTCCTCGTCACGTTCCCTCTCTCTTCCTCCTCCTCCTCCTCCTCCTCCTCCTCCTCCTCCTCCGCCTCCTCCTCTTCCTCCTCCTCCTCCTCCTCCTCCTCCTCCTCCTCCTCCTCCATGCCCCTCCATGATCGTCGTTCCTCCTCCACGCTCCTCCATGCTCGTCATTCTTCCTCCACGCTCCTCCATGCTCGTCATTCTTCCTCCACGCTCCTCCCCGCCCCTCCTCATGCGCATTCGCATCCTCCTCCTCCTCGTCCTCCTCCGCCTCCTCCTCCTCCTCCTTCTCCTCCTCCTTCATCCCCCTTCGTCATCTTTCCTCTCCATTCTCCCCCTCTTCACCCTCAGCCTCCTCACGTTTCCGTCTTGTTCATTCTCCTCCTCTTCATCCTTCATGTTCATCCTCCTCATCATCAGCATTTCCCCTCGCGCGTTCTCCTCCTCATCCTCCTCCTCCTCCTCCCCCTCCTCCTCCTCCTCCTCCTCCTCCTCCTCCTCCTCATTCATGCCCCTTTGTCCTCATTCCTCTCCCTCCTCCCCCTCGTCCGCCTTCTCCTCCTCCTCCTCCTCCTCGGCAATGTCCCTTCCTCTTCATCCTCCTCCTCCTCATCGTCCTCATCCTCCTCATCCTCATCCATGCTTCTCCTCCTCGTTACGTTCCCTCCCTCTTCCTCCTCATCATCAGAGCAGCGCGCCCCCCCCCCAGGCCCGAAGGATGGCGGACCTGCCAAGTGGCGCGGGCAGTAGCACCGCGCAAACACAGGGGAATGGGCCAATCGGGGCGGCAATAACCGTGCGTACGATGCGGCGAAGTACGGCGGCTGCAGGGGCGGTGGCAAGGGCGGCGGCAAGGGCGGCGACAAGGGCAGCGGCGCGGCGCCCAGCGCAGCGCCCAGCGCGGCGCCCAGCGCGGCGCCCAGCGCATCATCAGTTTCCCTCCCTCTTCATCCTCCGCCTCCTAATCCTCCTCTTCCTCCTCCTCCTCGTCACTCCCCCCGTCCTCATCTTCCTTCTCCTCTTCCTTCCTTCTCCTCCTCCTCCTCCTCCTCCTCCTCCTCCTCTTCCTCCGCCTCCTCCTCCTCCATCCCCCTTCGTCATCCTTCCTCCCCGCTCCTCCTCCTCATCATCCTCCTCATCCTCCTCATCATCACTTCCCATTCCTTATCCTCCTCCTCCTCCTCCTCCTCCTCCTCCTCCTCCTCCTCCTCCTCCTCCTCCCCATCCTCACCATCATCATCAACAACATCACCAGCAGCATCAGCAGCATCAGCATCAGCAGCATCAGCATCATCATCCTTCGTCCACATCCTCCTCCGTCGTCCTCCTGTATCTCCGCTCCCTCCTCCTCCTCCTCACTTACCCTCTATACATTCCTCCTCCTCCTCCTTCTGATCCTCATCCTCCTCCTCCTCCATGCTCCTCCATGCGTCTCCATGCTCCTCCATGCTCCCCTCGTTCCTCCTCCACGCTCCTCCCCGATTCTCCTCCTCCTCCTCCTCCTGCTTCTCCCCCTCCTTCTCATCCTCATCCGCCTCCTCCATCCCCCTTCGTCCTCCTTCCTCGCCGCTCCTCCTCCTCCTCTTCCTCCTCCTCCTCCTCCTCCTCCTCCTCCTCCACAGCATCATTATCCTTCATCCTCCGCATCACGCTCCTTCCCTCGGTATCCTCCTCCTCCTCGTCAGTTTCCCTTCCCTTCCTCCTCTTCCTCCTACTCCTCATCTTCCTTCTCCTCCTCCTCCATCCCCATTCGTCCTCCTTACTCCCCGCTCATCTTCCTCCTCCTCCTCCGTCTCTTCCGCCTCCTTCTCATTATCTTCCTCCTCCTCCTCCGCACCTCTCCCTCCTCCTCCTCCTCCTCCTCCTCCTCCTCCTCCTCCTCATCATCATCATCATCATCATCCTCATCCTCATCCTCTCCTCTCCTCCTCCTCCTATCCCTCCTCCTTCTCCATCATTCGTTCTCATTCCTCTTGCGTCACTCGTCTCCTCGCTCCTCCTCCTCCTCCTCCTCCTCCCTCACTTCCTTCCCCTTCCTCTCCCCCCTCCTCCGCCTCGTCACTTTCCCTTCCTCTTTATACTGTTCCTCCTCCTCCTCCTCCTCCCCTCTCCTCCTCCTCCTCCTCACCTCACTTCCACCCCCCTCTTCCTCCTCGTCCTCCTCCTCGTCTCCTCCCCCTCCATTCCTTCATCCCCCTTCCTCCTCCACTTCCCCCTCCTCATTATCTCCCCCTCCTCTCCTCCTCCTCCTCACTGTCCCCCTCCCTCCTCCTCCTCCTCCTCCTCCTCCTCCTCTTCCTCCTCCTCCTCCTCCTCCTCCTCCTCCTCCTCCTCCTCCTCCTCCTCCCCCCTCCCCATCCTCACCATCATCATCAGCAGCATCATCAGCATCATCATCAGCATCAGCATATTCCGTCCTCCTTCGTCTTCTTTCGTCTCCCTCGTCCTCTTCCTCCTCCTCAATTTCCCTTTCTCTTCCTTCTCCTCCTCCACCTCCTCCTTCTCCTCCTCCATGCTCCTCCATGTTCCTCTTTCCTCCTTCACGCTCCTCCATGATCCTCTTGCCTCCGCCACGCTCCTCCCCGCTCCTCCTCCCCTCCTTTTCATCCTCCTTCGTGTTCCGTCCTCTCCATCCTCCTCTCTCCTGCCTCGACTTTCCCTCCCTCTTTCTCCTTCCTCCTCCTCCTCCTCCCCTCCTCCTCCTCCCTCCTCCTCCTCCTCCTCACTCCTCCTGCCTCCTCCTCGCTCCTCCTCCCTCTTCCTCCTCCTCCTCCTCCGTTCCGCTTCGGAGGTCGGTCTCTTTCAATGGGAGGCTTTTCTCTTGCCCGCCGCTTTCCGCCTCCTCCTCCTTTTCCCTCCTTCCCTCTCTCTCCTCCTCCTCTTCCTCCTCTGATACTCATCCTCCTCCTCTCCCTCCTCCTCCTCCTCCTCCTCCTCCCTCCTCCTCCTCCTCCTCAATCTATCCTCCTCCTCCTCCTCCTCAATCTCCTTCGTTCTCCGTCGTCTGCCCTCCTCCTCCTCTCCTCCTCCTCTCCTCCTCCTCGTCATTTCCCCTTTTCTCTGTGTCCTCCTCCCTCTGTGTCCTCCTCCGTGTCTCCTCCTCTCTCGTCCACTTTCGAGCCCCTTTCATCCTTCTCCTCCTCCCCCTCTCACTTTCCCCCCCCCTCTTCCTCCTCTTCCTCGTCCTCCTCCGCCTCCTTTATCCCTCTTCGTCCTCCTTCCTCCCCGCTTTTCCTCCTCATCTTCCTCCTCCTCGTTTTCCTCCTCCTCCTCCTCCTTCTCACTTTCCCTCCCTCATCCTCCTCATCCTCCTCCTCCTTCTCCGCATCCTCCTAATAATATGCATCATCATAATCAGCATCATCGTCATCATCATCAGCATCATCAGCAGCATCATCAGCATCATCATCATCATCACCATCATCATCATCATCATCATCATCATCATCATCGTCGTCATCATCAGCAGCAGCATCATCATCACCATCACCATCACCATCACCATCATCATCATCATCATCATCACCATGATCACCAACATCATCATCATCATCATCATCATCATCATCATCATCATCATCATCATCATCATCATCATCATCATCATCAACATCAACATCGTCATCATCATGCATCCATCATCATCATCATCATCCTTCCCGTTCTCATCCTCCTCCTCCTCGTCCTCCTTCCTCTCCCCTCCTTGTCCTCCTTCTCCTCCTCCTCCTTCCTCACTTTCGCCTTTCTCGTCCTTCCCCTCCTCCTCCTCCTC
>CAUYUJ010020931.1:97639-130139 GCA_963575745.1 Prorocentrum cordatum | reverse complement strand
GAGCGAGGACCCAACACCACAGGCTGGTTGGACAAGAAAGGTCTTGGGTGTTCTCTGGGGGACCTCGTGGTTGCGTGGCCACTTGCCGAGCCCGTGGGCCGAGGGAGGCAGCTGCGGGGGCTCGGGCTTCCCGAGCCGGGGCCTCGGCTGGGTCTCGGGGGGGGGGGGGGCGGGGGCCGCTCGGAGACCCCAGCGGGGGGGGGGGCGGGACTTGGGGCCCAGCTGCCTCTTGGCTTCGGCCGTGCGCAGGGGCCCCCGTTTCGCTGGCGCGGCCTCTCCTGGTGCAAGCCCACCGGGGCCACCCGAGCAGCGGCCTGCGCGTCCGGAGGGGGCCTTTGTGTCCGCGGCCCCCGCGAGAGCCGCGCAGCCAGGGCCGCTCTTGCCCAGGGCCGCTCCTCTGCGTGCAGCCGCCGCCCGTCGGCCAGGCGTGCCAGACCTCCAGCGCACTGCAAAACAAAAAAGCAGGACGACTGGTTTCCCTAGATCTCGGCGTGGGCCCTCGGCGAAGGTTTTTCCGATGGATCTCGCCCCCGGCGCCCGGCGTGGGCCCCGGATGGCCCTGGGACCCCTCGCCAGTGGGACGGCGCGAGGAGGGCAGCCACCCGAGAAGGCACGGGCGGCACGGGGGCCTCCTGGGAGGGCTCGCAGGCTCCTCCTGCCTCGGCCGCCCGCTGCCCCGGTGGCCTATCGTCCCTGGGAGCTTCTGGGGGGGGGGGCCCTCCGCGAAGGGCGCCGCGGACGTGGACCCGGCGGCGCTGGCGAGGATGGTGGCCGCCGGCTACGTGCGCAGGCTGCTCGGGATGCAGGCCCGGCGCTCTCGGTCACTTGTCGCCCGAGCACGGCCCGCTCCAGAGAGGGCCTCTTCGAACCCCACCGTCGAGGGTCCGACGGAGCAACCATCTCTTCCCTAGTGGAAGCCGGCGGAAGGCCTTCCAAGAGATGTCTCGTCGGCGTCCCAAGCCGACAGAGGCAGGCAGAAGTTGACATCTCATCGGCTTTCCGGGAGATGTCGACATCGCCCCGCGACTCATGCCTGAACCCCCCACCCCCTCTGGCCAGAGTTCTTTTCTTTCGTCCGCGGGGAGTCCACCTTCGCGGCGGCCCGTTAAACCTGAGACCCCTGGCGGATTCCGCGCGCGTATTGCCATAGGTACCCTTGAACCCCTCCTGCTAGAGTGCACCTAGTACTTGAGTAGAACTGGTACCATCATGTGTAAACGCGCAGCTGCTCCTAGAGTGAACCTGGTCCTGCAGCGCAACTAATTTATCAACTTGCGATCGAGGCATTTAAGGAAGCAGTATAGCTGCTAAGCCTCGTGACTTAGGAATCAGGAAACACTGTAGGATCGCGACTTGGAAGCACGGAAGCAGAAAGCAATCGCGAATGAGGAATAAGTTGACAGTCTATACAGTAATGTAGAATTCAGAAATAGGACACATAGTAGCGTGCAAGTAATATTAGTACAGTTCCTGAGTACAACTACTATTCGAGTGATGCTGCACTCCTTTTACAATATGGGCTCTCGCGCTTTTCCTCTTCTGGTTGCGTTGGGGGGATTGGACCCCGCGCGCCAGCACCCCCTTCCTCCAGAATTTCTGGCAGGGGTGAACCCCTGTGCCCGAACCCTTTGCCAAGGATTTGTGTTTGCTTCCGCGGAAGCCGGACCCCCCTTGGGCTCCTCGGCGCGCCCGGGAATGCTTTCCTGCCGGATGGCCCGCCATGGGTCCTGTGTTGGGGTCGCCCGCGTGATATGTCGACAGCGTTTGGCTCGGGGGGTCCAGAACCGCTCGCATGTTCGTGCTGTCGCGCTCGCCCGTGTTGCAACTTCGTCACGTGGTGATCAGTGCTTGGCCTTCCGCGTATCCTCGGCGGCCCATCCAGAAGTGATTGAGTGCTGGGAGATGCGTCGCAGCTGCGGAAGAAGAGAACACGCTTGGCCCTCTCCTTGTAGAACTACTGCGCTCCGCGGGGGGGGGATGGAGTTCGGGGCAGTATGGGTATAGGGGTTACAGAGCAGGCGCGCAATGGCGCCCTGACATCCCTCATGGAAGGCGCGGTGGCCCGCATGCGAGCGAGCGCTCCCACTGAGTCCGGCGGTATTTTTGGGGGGGGCACGATCCGCGTGAGGGGTGCTCCGAAAGGGGAGGAGGGAGCGCATGCGGGCGCCATCACCGGAACTGTAGGTGGAGCTCCCTGTGGTGCGCGATTCGCGTGTGGTGCGTGCAGAGACCAGCGGATGCTTGGATGCGAACTCGCCCACTGGAACTGCAAGTGGAGCTTTCTGTGGGGCACGATCTGGGTGACGTGTGTGCCGAAATGAGAGGAGGGACCGCATGCGGGCGCCCTCACTGGACCTGTAGGTGGAGCGCCCTGTGGGGCACGATCTGTGTGATGATCGTGCCGACAAGGGCGGAAAGACCGCATGCGGGTGCCCTCATTGAAATCATAGACGGAGCTTCCTGTGGGGCACGAGTCGTGTGAGGGGTACGCCGAAATTGCCAGAGACCGCGCATGCGGGCACCCTCGCTGAAACTTCAGTTGGAGCTCCATGTGAGGCACGATCCGTGTGAGGGGTGGGAGCGCACTCGTCAGACGTACGTGTGCAATTAGTGCATCCGCGCCTCAGACCCGTTCGACAGATTGATGTTCCGTCGTCTCGGAAAAGGAGCACCTGGTTGTCGTGTGCCGTGTGGTATGCGTTGTGTTTGTGTTTGCAGGCCTGGTACCTCGCATTTTGTGCGTTGTTAGTTTGTGCGTGTGTCGTTCACTCTCCGCAGTTCTTGCGCCGTCAGGTCGCACTTCCTGTGTATTGCAGGTTGCGTATGACGCGTGTGCGTCCGTGCAGGAGTGCACGTGCTCGTCTGTGCGCGTGCTCGTTCTTGTGTTTGCTTAAAAACTTCTGCTCGTCGCCGTCCCCCTCCGCCTCCCCCCCCGCCGCAGAGAGTCCGGAGCGAAAGAAGGACGTACACGTACATGAATCCACGCTGGTTTCGAGAGTTCGCATTGCCCGAAAGTTCGTATCACGCGGCCGGTCTCGCAGATCGAGGGGCCGTGTTCGTGTACATAGCTGGGCGCGTACGTCATTTGTGGGCTCCCTAGAGAGATGCTTCTGGCTTCCAGGGAGCGGCCGGCGGCGTGCCTCTGGTCCGGGGGCCGCCGCTCTCGACAGTGCCGGTGGCGTCGCCCGCGGAGTGCAGCTCGCCGCCGCCGTGCCGCGGGCAGGCGGCCGCCGCCTCCCTTCCTCTCCTCCTCCTCCTCCTCGCGCGAGCTCTCCTCCTCCTCCTCCTCCTCCTCCTCTTTGCCTCCTCCCTCCTCCTCCTCCTATCCTCCTCTCCTCCTCCCTCCTCCTCCTCCCTCCTCCTCCTCCTCCTCCTCCTCCTCCTCCTCCCCTTCCCTGCAGTGGTGTGTCCAGGTCCTCTCCGAAAGCCACGCGCCGCTCTCTCTCTGCCCTCTTGGCCCTCTTTCTGGTCACCTCGTGTGGCAGCGTGGCTCCTCCCGCTCCTCCTCGCCCCTGCTCGTGCTCGCTCTCATGCCTCCTCCCCCCCCCCTGTTGGTCTGCAGGATTATCTGTGTCCTGCACACCCCCGGCAGCGCCGTCCAGCGTGACGGTCTTTCGAGGACTCCCGAGTTCCGAGTTCCCCCCCCCCCCTGCTCCCGCGCAAGCAGTCGTCGTTAGCAGTCGATGGTCACAGATGTCGCTGGGACGCGATGTAGGATGCACAGTCCACCCGCATAGTAAGGACGGTTAGCCTTTCCAATTGACCCACGCATTCTTGCCTCCTCGGTCCATCCTTCGCCACTTTTGTTGGCCGCGCCCCGCTTGAAAAGCTTCGACATGGGTGTCCAAGGCCCTTGCATCCTTACTGCGCATCCTTACTATATGGGTTGGATATATCGCCCGCTCAGGAGCAGCTGTGGGTTGTGCCTTTTTTTCCATTGGATGTCAGGCGAGGGCCCGGCGGGAAAACATCCAAGCGTCATTCGGCAACGATACTCCGAGTGCAATAGGATACCCCAGTGTGGACCCCAAACAGCAGTTTCTTGCATCCCCGATGTGAACCCTACCCAGTGCAATCTACGTGGGTGCGCAATCCAACTCAGGGGATGGAGTCTACTATGTTTCACGTGCGATGCAAGCGACGACGACGACGACGACGACGACGACGACGACGACGACGACGACGACGACGACGACGGCGGCGGCGACGACGACGACGACGACGACGACGACGACGCCCTCCCGAGGGGCCGGCGGCGGCTCTCGCCCTGGTGCCCGCTCCCGCCGAGAGCAGGCCGCCGCCGCGCCGCCGAGGGGCGGCAGAGGCGCCCTCCCCCGCGCGCGGCCGCGCTCCGCTTCACGGGGAGGGGGGGGCGAGGGAGAGGGGGGGATCCCCCGAGGGGGGGGAGGAGGAGGAGGAGGAGGAGGAGGAGGAGGAGGAGGAGGAGGAGGAGGAGGAGGAGGAGGAGGAGGAGGTGGAGGTGGAGGAGGAGGAGGAGGAGGAGGAGGAGGAGGAGGAGGAGGAGGAGGAGGAGGAGGAGGAGAGGGAGGAGCAGCAGGAGTGCTTGGGCCCGCGGAGGCCGCGCCGTGCGCGACGGGGGGGGAGAGAGCCTCTGCCACGCCCTGGGCGGTCCTCCCGGGCCCCGGGCCAGCCCTCGCTCGCGCCCGAGCGTGCTGGAGGCTCCTCCGCGCCCTCGGCGGTCCTCCCTGCACGGAGGGGGTCGTCACGGAGAGGATCGAGGCCCGCGGGTCGGGGTGCTGCTGCGTGGTGTGGGCTCAACCTTCCACGCACGATGTCCAGATCGCTTTTCGTAGCCCGGGACCGTGGGCAACTGGATGCACCAGCGGCTCAGCTGAAAAGTGATAATGTGCGTGTGTGTGTGTGTGTGTGTGTGTGCGTATTTGTGCACATACATAAATCCGCCACCGTGCCGCGAGGCACGAAGTGAAGTGTCCTCAGGACGAAGGCGAGCGAAAGTCTGGACTCCCCTCGGAGTATCCTGCACACTCGGGAATTCCCCACGATTCGGACGACGACGACGACGACGACGACGACGACGACGACGACGACGAGGACGACGAGGACGACGAGCACAGAGGGGGGAACGACACGAATGACGAGGCGACAGGGGAGTGGACACCCACGGCTGCCAGGATGGTGAGCTCACGCGCTCTGTGCGCGTGGCGTCAGCGAGCCGCCGAAGCGAAGACATCGTGAGCGTGGGGAGATCAGGGCGGGACCTCGGCAGGTTCAGGAGGGAACAAACACACACAGACACAATGAAGCGACAATTCCCCAGAAAATATGGGAAGCTATGGGAAGTGGGGGAGAAGACAAAAACCCAGAAAACATGGGAAAAGATGGGAATCCCGTGATTTGTGTGTATATATTTGTGTGTCCCAGGGCCCCTTCAAAAACATCGTGAGCGTGGCGAGATCCGGGCGGGACCTCGGCAGGTGGCTGTGGCCCCCTTGCCTGGAGAGGGGAGGCTCGCCGGGAAGAGCATCGAGGTTCGCGGGCCGAGCGTTTTGGGGCACTCCGCTGCCTCCCTGGACATCCGCGAGGCTTCTCGTCGCGCCGGCCAGACTCCCTCTCGAAGTCCTGGCCGAACGCGCGCCCCAAGAGAGGTCCCTGGGCCGATGTTCCAGGGTCGCCGCGAAGAAGAGGAGGCCCCAGGGAGGGGGACGCGGAGGGAGCGAGAGGGAGCGAGGGAGTGGAGGCAGCCTTTGTCAACACCTTTTCCTCCTCCCGGACCACGTTTTGATTGTTCAATGCGGGCTCCCCGGGAGCTCTGGACCACTTCCCAGGGACCGACTTCTCGGCTTGGCTCGTTTTTTCACGTCTCTGGGGCCTGGCGAGGGCCCCCCAGACGCCGAAAACGATGAGAATTGTTTGATTTGATTTCTTCAGTGAGTTGGAGGTCTGGGATCACCACCACCCCGAGCCTATACCCCGTAGTTTTCGCCGTTTGGGACGATCCGGGCACTGCTGGATCGCCCTCGGCGAGGCGCAGCTGCTGGGGCGCACCCCGAGGCATGCAAGCCGCCGAAAACGGACGACAACGTCCGACAACTTTTTCCCAGTACAGCCAAGGCTCCAACATAGGGGGCACTTCGGGCTCAGGAAGAGCTCGGGTGTTCGAGCCGCTCCTCAAGTTTGTGTGGAACTTGTTCGTGGCCTCGGCCCACCGTGGCCAGCAGCGCCCCTTATTGACTTGTTTCGGCCATGCGTTGTGGGGGGGTCAGGGGGAGGGGGGAAGGCTCCTTGGAAGCGCCCCTGCTTCTTGGACGGCGAGGGCCTTGGCTAGAGATGTAAGGCCAGCGCCTTCTAAGCAGCAGCCTCCCTCTAAGAAGTCTTCCCCCCCTCCCCCATACCCACTTTGGCGCACCGCCAGTTATTATGCGCTCCTGATGGTCGCGCGACGACTGCGCAGTCAACCCGCACTGCAAGGATGAGCGACTTTCCAGGGCCACCCTTGCATCCTTCCCCGTCGGCCCATCCTTGGACGCCCTCGCTGGCCGCGCCCCGCTCGCAAAGTGTCGCCTTGGCCTTCCAGGGCCCCTGCATCCTCAGCGTGCGTCTTTTATTCATACGTGTTGGCTGCATCATGCGCTCCCTCTAGTCCCGTGTTCCTGGCGCGCCGTTGACGGCAACACCAATTCACCCTCCCTCCGGGACTTCGCCCCCGGCTCCTGTCCATGGCGTACCTTTCCCTGTGCAAGGTCTTCGGCACCGCCTGTATTCCGCACCCTCCGGCCGCCTGAGGCCCCGCCCACCCGCGCCCTGTCTCCCCAATTAGTGCTTCGCGCGCCCCGCGTAGCTCTTAACCGGAAGGGGCCCGCTCCCGACCCGCCGACCAAACAGTGTGTTGGAGATTTGGGCGCCGATGCCTCTGCAGGAGCCCCTGGGCCCGAAGGTGCTCAGGAGTCAGGAGGGGAAAAAACACACAGACACAATTGATCGTCGATTCCCCGGAAAATACGGGAAAATATGGGAAGTGGTGGGGAAGACAACAGCCCAGAAGGCATGGGAACATATAGGGGAATCCTTTGATTTGTGTGTATTTATTTGTGTGTCCCTGGGCCCCTTCAGGTGCGCCCCCTCGCGGCGGCGGGCCCCCCCGCGGCCGCGCTGGCCTGGGCCTCCCGCGGGGCACCGGAGCCGGCCGCGGCCTTCTCCGCGAGGAGCGCCCGCCCTGTGCAGGCCGCCGCCGCCGCCGCCTCCGGCAGGTTCGCGTCGCGTCGCCTGGCGGCGACCCCGCCAGCGTTGAGTCGGGCGTTGCCCCCTCCAGGGGGATTTTCGATGAAGAATACAAAAATATGCCAGACATGCCCCAAAAAGGTAACAACAAAAATATGCAAAAGATGGTCCCCGGACCATTTTTGGATCATGTTTTGATTGTTTCGGGGGCATTTTTGATTTTTCGTCGAAAATCCCCCTGTGTGGGGGACAGGCCCGACGTAACGCCAGCGGCGTTCAGCTCCGAACGCCGCGGGCGACCCAGGATCGTTCGACGCGGAACGATCCAGGCGTTTCGGAAACGGCCGATCGTTCGAGGTTGCACGGTATCCCCGCGGTGTCAGAAGCCAACGCCGAAGTCGGCACGGCACGAACCTGACGTACGGCATCATGAGGGGCAGCGGTAAGAGGGGGAGGAACGGATTGAGTAGGGCCCAGGGTCAGAGAGCGCCATTCTCTGCAGGACCACCCAAAGAAGGACGTCAAAGTGGTCAAACGCCTCGCCTGTTAAGCCGACGGGGATGTGCAACGTCTGACCATTCGCCTATGTCCAAAGTTTTGGCTCGACGCCTGGCGGCAACGGTTTTGGGGGAGGATTGGCTCAGGGGGGAACGCACCGACCCCCAATCGCCCGTTTAATCGCCGATAGGGCTCGGATAGCCCCAGCCCTCAGGAGCGTGCGCATTCGCTGCAGGGGGGCCCATCGCCGATCCATTGACGAGGTGCGGCCGATCCCAGGTCGAGGTTTCCCCCCCTGAGCTGGTTTTCCCTGTCGTTGCCCCCCTCACAGGACTCTCCACCGCAAGGTCGGCACAGTCGAAACCCAGACCTCCAACGTACTGAAAGCATCAGGACGGAAAACTGCCGGGCCCAGTGTCAAATATAAGCTGGGCCGAGAAACTGGCCCCTGGGAAGTGGTCCAGAACTTCTGTAGGTGACTCCGCATTAAGAAAAAGAAGTTGTCGGAGTTCTTGGAATGGGTGCAAAGACTGATAGCAGCCCCTGTCCATTATCAGGAGGTCTCGCTGTCGGTGTCGTCGCGGATGTGGTCCGTCTGAGACACGTTCGCCCGTCCAATAGCGGCCGCTGTCCGTTCGAGGAACTTTTTTTGGTGGGAATCATGTATGCTTTTGCCGTGCCCGTTTCTGGCGTGCCAACAAGATGTCTTCTGTCCTTCTCCTCCTCCTCCTGCCCTTCTTCCTCCTCCTGCTCCTCCTCCTCCTCCTCCCTCCATCGTCCGCTGGGGTCCCGCGGGCATCTGCGAGATTTCTGGCCACCACAGTCTGCAAATAGGTAAGTACTGTTCACAATTCAAAGACGATTGCCTAGGGCCACCCCAGAATCGTAGCACACTGGCAAGTGTTAAGTGCAATGTGGAGAGGTTGAGTTCTGGGGTTGAGCCCAAGAGTGGGAGCCCCATCCCTCCATGAGTCCCAGGAGCCACCCCCCTCTTTCGGTGTTTGCACTCCTGGCTGACGCCTCGCCGCCCCCTTATCTGCTGGATAGAGCCTTGGTGGCTTGGATTCCGTTCTCTGCATTGACCTTGGGCTGATCAAGTCGGGTGCTCTGGGTTATCGCATGACCTCCCCCACTGATGCCCGGACCCCCCCACCCCTCCGACGGATTTCTTGTCTTTCTTCCGCGGTGGTTGGTCCCCTGCCTCCCACTCCTCGTACGCGGCCTGTGTCCCACTCGCGGCTCGCTCCTTCGCGCGAGCCCAAGCTGCAGGCGGAGGGGAGGAGGGAGCCAACTGAAGAGTCTGGGAGACACTGGAAGGTCCATCTTTGCGTCGGCCCGTTAAACCTTGGACCCTTGGCGGCGCGTGGATTCCATTCCTTCTTCCGCGCGCGCCTTGCCATTGGAACCCCTGAACCCTTCCGATCAGAGTACGACTAGTACCTGAGTGTAACTAGTACTAGCAGCTTTGTCGTCGTCGCTTTCCGAAGCAATCGGTTAGAGTTGTTTGCCTTCCTCGTTCTTTGGCGGAATTGGTTCGTGTGGGTCGATTGGTGTCGCCGTTCTTCGATGACACTGACGAATGGTGGTGGTCATTCCGTATTGCATTAGAACAAGATGCTACAGTGCAGCTAGAATATAGGAGCACAACTTTAGTTCAAGTATTTTTACAGCACTGCTGCATTACATTTGCAATCTGGGCTCTCCTGTTTTTTCTCCTCTGGTTGTGCCGGGGGGGGGGGGGAAGCCCCGCGCGCGAGCACCCCTGCGGCTGAGAGTTCATTCCTCTTCCGATTTTCGAAATATGAAGCGGAGGTAACCCCCGTGCCCGAATTCTTCGCCAGGGATTTGTTCTCCCGCGGGAACCTGACCCCCTGGATTCTTCGGTGCAACCCAGAAGTTCTTTTCGGATGGGTCCCCTATTGGTCCTACGTTCGAGTCGGCCAGGTGATGTGATCCGGGGGTGCTTTCAATTCGGCCCCCTCCCGTTCCTTCGGGTTTGGTTGGGGCTGCTGGACTTGGACGTCCTTCCTCCGTCTTCTTTTCTTCCTCCTCCTCATCATCATCCTCCTCCTCCTCCTCCTCCTTTCTCCTTTCTCCTTTCTCCTTTTTTTCTTCTTATCCTCCTCCTACTTCTCCTCCTCCTCCTCCTCTCCACCTTCCTCCTCTTTCCCTCCTTCTTCTCCTCTCCTCCTCCTCCTCCTCCTCCTCCTCCTCCTCCTCCTCCTCCTCCTCCTCCTCATCATCATCATCATCATCATCATCATCATCATCATCATCCTCATCCTCATCCTCATCCTCATCCTCATCCTCATCCTCATCCGCCTCCTCCTCCTCTTTCTTCCCTCATCTTCTTTCTTCTCCTCCTTCTCGTCATCCCCCCTCAGAGCAAGGGGTCGAATGATGTTTGACTCTTGGGCTGCCCCGAAGGCCTCCAAGACGACCGAAGAGGGCCCCCACGAGGGCTCCACCACGGACCCCTGGGATCAGCTGGCGGCACGCTGGAGGCTGAGCCCCCCAGCAAGGCTCCCTGGGCGTCTGGAAAAGGCATGCGAAAACGCCGCGAGAGCGCCCAAAAAATCCAAGAACCTGGGGACCTTGAAAAGACATTTGATAAACTCCGTGCAGAGCCCTCAAAGGGACCCGCAAACACTCCACCTCGCGCCTCGAGGTAATTACTCGGTGGCGGATTGGTAGCAGGCACACCAAAGAAGTTAGCGGCATGCCAGCGGGTGCCCTACGGGATCTTGTGTTCATTCCCATTTGATGGGCGGATTTCCCACCACCACTACCATAGGTAGGGCGGGGGAGAAGGGAGGATGGGGGAGGTCCTCCTCCTCCTCCTCCTCCTCCTCCTTCTCCTCCTCCTCCTCCTCCTTCTCCCCCTCTTCCTCCTCCTCCTCCTCCTCCTCCTCCTCCTCCTTTTCCTTTTCCTACTTCGGGTATAGCCAGGACCCCAGGTAAGGGGACCCGGTTAGTGGTAGGGCCCCGGAGCCCCTAAATTTGCCAGAATCACTAAACCATGTCTGCCGTAGCTGCTGTTTTTTCGGGTGACGGCTATTCCGGTTAGTGGAACGGGGCGGGGCGGGCGTCCCCCAGTACGCATCACTAAACCAGGTCCCATGAAACCCAGTCCTGCCAACGACAACCTATGGCAGCGGTGGTGGGAAATCGGCCCATCGCCAATGGCTCACTTTGGGGTCCTTCCCCCGATCGGCGCCTACACTGAAGGTCGCGGACGCTGTGAGGATTTGGCGAACGTGTCGGGCCGATGTTGGGTTGCGGCCAGCTTTCCTGGGCCTCCGTGTTCCTGATGTTCCCCTATCAGTGCTTGTACTAGGGGTCTTCGTGGATGGTTGAGGCGGCCTCCTGATTCCCAATGGGTCCAGACAGGCACCCAAGAGGTCTGGTCCTCCAGCATAGCCCCCCAACGGTGGCATCCAAGGGGGGCCTCTGGATGCCGCCGTTGGAAGGTCTCGAAAGGCCCTGTCGTGGTACCTCAGGGCTCTCGTGTGGCCGCCTTGGGGCCTGGGGCCCTCCAAGACGGGCCTTGAAAAGTCCCAAGAGGGCTTAAGAAACCTCCAAGATTGCCCCAAGCAGGCCTCTTTAGGGCCTCCAAAGGACGCAGAGGGCTGACTAGAAGGGCCCGCGAATTCTAGTCAGCCCTCCCGGAATCCCCAGCAGACAGGGGCTGGAATCGATGACGATGACGAGGGTCATGGCAATGGCGCTGACGACGACCACGAAGGCGAGGATGATACAGGCAAAGTCAGCGGTGACGATGACGATGATAGCGGCGATGACAGACATGATGATGAGGATGGCGGCGCGGATGGTGGTGGTGATGATGGGTTGGCGAAACAAGTACAGTCAAAAACCCTAATTAGGACGCGCGACTTTGCTCAGGGTACCCTTGCGTCCTTGCTCTTCCTTGCTCTTGCGTCCTTGAGGTTTTCGTCGTCCGCCGCCCCAAAAATCCCGGCTTCCAAGGGTCTTGCGTCCTTGCCGCGCGTCCTTGTTAGGGTTTTTGACTGTAGTGCATGGTTGCCGAGGGCACGGCTGTCGTGGTGACGAGGGCGAAGCCCCCCCGGTCAAACTGATGTGAGGGTGCGCGGGCCTGGCGGGTGGAGAGCCGCGGGCCCCTGGGCAGGAGGGGGCCGGCCCCGTTGATCCAGGAACACGATTCTCCTCCTCCTCCTCCTCCTCCTCCTCCTCCTCCTCCTCCTCCTCCTCCTCCTCCTCCTCCTCCTCCCCTCTCCTCCCCCTCCTCCCCTTCTCCTCCTCCTCCTCCTCCTCCCTCCTCCTCCTCCTCCTCCTCTTCCTCCTCCTCCTCCTCCTTCTCCCCCTCCTCCCCCTCCTGGATCCAGGAACACGGTTTTATCCCCAGGCATGGTTCCACAGCATCAACATGTGATTGACGCCTGAGCCGTCTCAAAACACGAGCGGTTCCCGGCACAGTCTCTGGCGCCCGGAGGGCTCCGCAGGCTTCCGCCTGTTCTCTGTGCAAGTCCCGCTACGCTGCTGCACGAACCCAGCATCCAAATCTCTGCTTTTGCCAAGGTTTCTGTGGGTTCTGCGGTTTCTGCGCGTTCCCGCATTCTTCGCGGAGCCAGTGTCAGAGAATATAATGTCTTGCCAGGGGCGTCTTCGCAAAAAGGCCAGGGTCCGCTGAAACCCGTGCCAGTTGCCTGACGGTTTTCACAAACGTCTGGGCTTCCTGGATCATTGGGTCCAGTCTTGCTCAACCAAGACAGGGCAAAAAACATTGAAAGAACCATTCTCACTTGTTGAGGAGGGCAGACCTAGAATTTCAGTCGACACTCTTGGGGCCCCAGAGGGCGGGCAAGAATTCGTGGGCCCTTCTAGTCAGACCTCTGCGTCCGTTGGGGGCACTCTTGGGGGCTTCATGCCCAATCAGACAGCCCTGTCGGGGCCCTTTGGTGACCCTCTTTGGACCCTCTCGGACTTTCCAACGCCGTGTAAGACCCAAGGAGTGCCCCCCACGGTGGCATCCAGAGGGCGCCCTTGCATGCCACCGGTGGGGAGACCCTCTTGGATTATGTCGGGCGTGTCCCTACAGGGGGATTTTCGGCGAAACATGCAAAATACCCAAAAATGCCCCCAAATTGACAAAAAAATGCTCAAAAACTAGTCCCCAGACTATCTTTGGATTATTTGTTATTATTATCCGTAAGGGCTTCGCCCCCTGCCGCCGGCCCCCTCTCTCGGAGAATGGGCCATGGAAGAGCTAAGTCATGAGGCTTTGGCGCTGTCGTGCAGCAGTATCGGAACTTCATGCGAGGCCGATTCGCAATCGGCAAAACCAACTGATCACAAGAGGGGTTACCACACAGGGCGATTGGTAAGACGTGTATGGTTTACGAGCTTGGTTACCACACCTTGGGATTAAAGGGCCGAGGGAGTACTCGCAGTTTGGGTTACCACGCCTTGCGATGGATGTGCGTGAGGGGTGGCACCGAATTTCAGAAATGTGGCAAATCCCCTGTGTTTTTGGACCCTGACCCCGCGGATCTGCGTGAGGGGTGGCACCGAATTTCAGAAATGTGGCAAATCCCTGTGTTTTTGGACCCTGACCCCGCGGATCTGCGTGAGGGGTGGCACCGAATTTCAGAAATGTGGCAAATCCCCTGTGTTTTTGGACCCTGACCCCGCGGATCTGCGTGAGGGGTGGCACCGAATTTCAGAAATGTGGCAAATCCCCTGTGTTTTTGGACCCTGACCCCGCGGATCTGCGTGAGGGGTGGCACCGAATTTCAGAAATGTGGCAAATCCCTGTGTTTTTGGACCCTGACCCCGCGGATCTGCGTGAGGGGTGGCACCGAATTTCAGAAATGTGGCAAATCCCCTGTGTTTTTGGACCCTGACCCCGCGGATCTGCGTGAGGGGTGGCACCGAATTTCAGAAATGTGGCAAATCCCCTGTGTTTTTGGACCCTGACCCCGCGGATCTGCGTGAGGGGTGGCACCGAATTTCAGAAATGTGGCAAATCCCTGTGTTTTTGGACCCTGACCCCGCGGATCTGCGTGAGGGGTGGCACCGAATTTCAGAAATGTGGCAAATCCCTTGTGTTTTTGAACCCTGACCCCGCGGATCTGCGTGAGGGGTGTCGATTTCGAGCCCCCCCAGCAATTCAGACAACGCGCCCAGGGGGTGCTAAAAGTTTCGTTTGGGCCTCCCCCCCCCTCGCGCGGTCAGTCAATTAGTTACAGTAACCAGCAAGAAGCAGAACTGTAACACTGGAAACTGCAAGCTACAACTGGCACTGGAAACTGCGAGCCCGCGCCTACAGCCTGGTGGCCCCACAAGGGGGCCGGCGGATTTGGGGGGTATTTTCTATGTTTCATCGAAAATCCCCCTGTATGGGGGACAGGCCCGACTTAACTCTTGGAGCTTTCCAGGGGTCCTGCTGGAGCAATTTTTTGTTCGGGGGTGGAGAGGTACTTTCGGGGCCGGCAGCACGGCTCTCTCGTCTCTCAGAGGCACAGTCGAACAACTCATTGGATTTGGTATCGTTCTTCCTATAGTGCCATCATGCTAGGCGGGAATGTGCCCCTATATTTTCTTACCTCCAGATTCCTTATCGTACGTATTTTCTGCGCTGTCTCGCGCGGAGAGCGAGAGAGAGAGAGAGAGACGAGTAAATACTGATACACTGATACACATAGATGTACATGTATACACCGAACGAGCGAGAGAGAGAGAGAGAGAGCGAGAGAGAGGGAGAGAAAGAGAACCGCGCACACACAACACAAACATATAAGGAATGTGAGAGCGACAGAAGTTCGCCAGGATCTGCTGCCAACACGGAGGCGGAGCATTTGCTCAATTAAGACCTTCGTCATCACCTGGTGGCGTGAAAATGAGCCCTCTGTTGGGAGTGGCCTCGGGATTCGGCAAGTGTGGCCATTGCGTGGCCTCGGGCGGTTGGGCTCTCGGCATAAGACCCTGCCCCCAGCGAGAGTGCTTATTGGCGTTCTGTACTGTTGCAGTCGGACCCCGTCGCGGCTTCGCCCCGTCCGGTCTCAGCTGACCTTCCGGGCAGGTCAGAGGTGTCTATGCGGTTCCCATTTGCGCTCAGGAGGCCACTGCTCTCTGGAAGGTCAAGACTGACTACCTACCAGACCACCCCAACCCAACCCGAAGACCCCAATTTCGGGTTGGGGGGGGGACGGGCTCCATATGTGTTTTTTCGATGTTCCCCGACCCCCCAACTGGAAATGGAGGGCAAATCGGGGCCTTCGGGTTGGGCAGGGGTGGTTTGGCAGGCGGCCAAAGACAGGGCTCGCCCCCGAGGAGCAGCCGAGCGCAGCGCCTGACACGGGCGGCTGCCTCGGGGGGCACAGGCGGATCGTCGTGCGGGGGCCCTCGCCGACCCCCGCACCCTCTCGTCCTCCATATCCACCGCCTGGAGGGTCAGTTTTCGGAGCCTCGGCAGGCGGTGGACATGGACATGCTCGGGCCCCCGGGGGCCGAAATGTTACCCACATCCACCGCCCGCGGGGGCACCAGGACGTCGGTTCCCAGGCGGTGGATATGGGTAAATCCCCGCCTCGCACCTTCGGAAACTGGAGCATACACATTACCAGTGGCGGGCTGTTTCTCAATTCCAGGACTTTTCCGAGGGTCGGGGGCGGCGTCGGGGTGGTGTGGTGTATACTCTTTCCCTGCATGCGCTTTCCCCGTTTTCCCCGTTTGCGAGTTTCAGTGCGGGGCGGGAAAAAGCGTCGGTGTATAGAGGACCCTTAGCGGTACACATGCGAACCCTACCCCTACCCCCCACGATTTCTGAGGGTGAGGGTGGGGTTCGCTTCGTTCGGGAGCTGGTAGGGTTCGCATGTGGCCCCCTTAACCCTGCCGCGCTCCTGCCACGGCTTGGGGCTGGTCTGCTTAAGGGCACGCCTCCGGGCAGCGCCGGGGGTGTGCCCGCAGACTGCCCCAGCCCAGGGTGTGACCTCGCCCGGTCGGCTCCCCAGAGACGGGGCCAGGGCGAGGACAGCTCCGCTGCAGGGCGTTCCGGAACGCTCTCAGAGTGTTCCGGAACGCTCCGAGGAGGCCGCGGCGCCCAGCACATTCTCCAGGGCCGCCGGATCTCAGATCTTCCCGATGTATCCTCGTCCGAAGTTGTCCGCGTCGTGGCTTCGTCTTGCCCTTCCCTCTCCCAGGCCACCAGCGTGTTGAGCGAGTTGAGGCGGAGGTTTTTTGTCATTCTCGGCGTCTGGAGGCCCTCGCCAGGCCCCAGAGCCGCTCACTAGATTCCTTCGGGGGGAAAGCCCTCGCGTGGTCCCCTTGGCATCGCTGGGACGTGTGCGTTCTCTCTCGGCGAGGACCATCGAGGAGCCTCATGGGTCACCGTGCGAGAAGATGCACGCACGAAGCCGAAGCCGAAAAGTGCACGGGGCATGAACGCCCGAGAGATGGCGAGTCCCTGGGGCGCGGTCCAGAGCTCCGGAGACTCCGAGCGGTGGGGGCGTTCGCTAAGGAGTGTGCCCACAGGGGGCCCCAGACCCTGGAGGATCCCTTCTCCGATGACGGCGGCGGTGATCTCCATGGCCGGTCCACGATCGGAGTTCCACAGGCTTCCAAACCTTGTGATTCCTGAGGTCTTCCGAATCACGTGGCCAGTGGCAGTGATTCCTGAGATCCTGTGATTCCTGAGATTCCTGAGATCTGGACGTGGGCAGTTCTTCCCTTCCTTCTTCCCGTGATTCCTGAGCCAGTGCCCTCGCCGCACCGACGAGGCCGAGGCACCCGATGTTCTGGGCTTGGCGGCGGGCCCCCCGCGGCTTTCTGCGCCGGCGGCGCCCCCCGCAGGAGTGCCAGGAGCCGCGTGGCAGCGAGCAGCGTGCGCAGCAGGCGCGGGCGGGGGCCCGGGTCTGCTGGAGGCGTGCGCTCGGCCTCGCAGGCTTCCCTGACCCCAGACCCCCTCGAGCTTTGAAAAAAGCACGACGGGAGGTTTTTCACTATTTTTGGCCTTTGGAGGCCCTTACCGGCCCTCGGGACCGTCAAAAAACGACTCAGGACGAAAAACCGGTCCCGGGGAATGGGTCGAGGCCTCGGGGGGTCGACGTCATGAAAAAATCATGTCGGGGGTCTGGGACTCCGGGTCTGCCGCACACTGGCTGATTCCCCGCGGCCTGGAGTTGAGGAGCGCGAAGGGAGGGGGTCGTCTGCGCCGACCTTGGCGCGTACGTTTAGCGGTTACCCACGTAAGGTCGCTCGTGAGCGCGCTCGTCTCCATTCGAGCTTGACGCGCTGGTGGCCCGCGTAAGTCACCGCGTGAGGTCGCGGTGCCATCTCGCGTAAGACCCGTTTCTTTCGTCGCTCAATTGTTTCGGAAGTGCATCCCGAAGGATTCGAAAGTGTAGGGCGGACATCGCCGCCTTAGACATGTGGGGCGGCTATTTCCGCAAGCGTATAGCAGAAGCGCCGACGGCAGAGTGGGGCAGAAATCGGCATCACAGGAGTTTGAGAAGGAAGTGGGGGGTGAAATGTCCGCCCTATACCTGCGAAATCGCCCAAGGCAGGGCGGACGGCCAGATGCTCCTCGAAAATTCTGGTCAGAAGCCACCCCAGCAGAGGTCCGTGGAGCAGTGGCATCGGTGCTTTTTCTGTCCCCCCATGACAAGCGAGGTCACCCGCGGGGACGGGAGCGAGATCGAATGTGCCCCTTCCTTCGCAGCATCGAGCACCCAGTCGGCTCGGCCCCAGTCGTGCAGAAAGGTTTGGCAAGTGCGTGCAAGAGCAAACACCTCCTCTTCAAGCACGCTGAAAGGAACCGCCCGCCAAGCATCAATATCATCGGCGTAGAGTGCCCCTATCAGAAATCTTAGAACAAAAGACCGGAACACGAATTGAATCCAGAGTTCGCTTAAGAAGATTAGCAACAAAGTTTTCTACGGCTTGCTATGCTGCGCCGTCGAACCCTTGGTTCGTTAGGTGGCCCTGCCGTGGGGGCGAATATTCGCTCGCGGCGAAAGGGGGCGCGCAGAAATTGGTCGGGCAAGGGGCCGTTTGAGGCCATCATTGGACCCTCATCGGTTGTCTTGGGCGCCTCTTCGGCCGTCGTGAAGCCATCTTGGTCCGTCCTGGGGCCGTAGTGGGCGCCTCTTGTGCCTCCTCGGGGCGGTTTTTGGGGCGTTTTGGGCCGTCGAGGAGCGTCGGCGGGCCGAAAAAGCGAAAAGCGTCAAAAGCTTTCAAGCACCCAGGCAGGGATTTGCGAGGTTTGCCTCTGGGGTTAGGTCGGGCCTGTCCCCCTACAGGGGGATTTTGGACGAACAATAAAGAATATCCAGAAAATATTCAAAAGATACCCAAAAATACTCAAAAAAACGTCCCCATATTATTTTTTGACTATTTTTGAAAATTCCCCCTGTAGAGGGACAGGCCCGACTTAACTCTGGGGGCCCTTGTTGGGACGCTTCCCGGAGCTCTCTTGGGGTCTCAGGGGCGGGGGACCTCTGTGCCCTTCTCTGGGCCATCTTGGGCCCCTGGGCGCATCCCGAACCATCTTGGGGCCATCTGGGCCGTCGTGGGGGGCTTTCGAGGCCTCCCCGGAGGCCTCCTGGGGCCCACTGGTAGCTGCCTTGGGGTTTTCTGGGGGCCCAGCACCGGACCGGAACTCCGACCAGATCAGTTGTGTGTGTGCATAGGTGCTCATGGTATGAGCACAGCTCGAGAGAGAGAGAGAGGGAGGGAGGGAGAGAGAGAGAGAGAGAGAGAAAGAGAGAGATAGGGAAATAGAGAAAGACACAGAGATGACGTGGACGACGACGAGGACGACGACGACGACGACGACGACGACGACGACGACGACGACGACCACGACGACGACGACGACGACGACGACGACGACGACGACGACGACGACGACGACGACGACGACGGCGGCGGCGGCGGCGGCGGCGGCGGCGGCGGCGGCGGCGGCGGTGGGCATCGCAGAGAAGGGCTGGGCGGGCGTTGACGGCACGTTCGCTCTCTGGGAGGCGTCGTTTGTGGGTCAACTCGTGGGGGCGGGCGGAGCGTGTGCATGGAGCCCGGGGGGCTTTCTCGTCACCGCGGCCGAGCGCAGCTGGGGAAGCGGGTGCGTCGGGGCCCAGGGAGGTGCCCGGGGAAGTGTCCTGGACAATCTTGGCAGTGGGCGCGTCTCGGGTGTAAAGCTGTGACTCTGGACCCGTGGGGTGGATCGTCGATCTAGGGTTAGGTCGGGCGTGTCCCCCTAGAGGGGTATTTTCGACGAAAAATAGAAAATAGTTTAACAATATTCCAAAATGGTCAAAAACGCGCGAAAAAATAATCCCCGGACTATTTTTGGATTATTCTTTGATTATTTTTGGGGTATTATTTATTTTTCGTCGAAAATCCCCCCGTAGGGGGACAGGCCCGACTTAACTCCAGGGGCTCCACGTGGGGGAGCGTGGCTCGCGCTTTCGAGGCGGCAGTTTGGGCCTTCCGCGGCCTCTGGGGGGCGGCCCGAGCGCCCTTGGGAGCGTGCTCGGCGAGGCGCAGGCTGCAGGTGGGCACCTCGCTGCGCGGAGATCTCCAGGAGCCGACGCAGCCATCGCAGGCCTAGAGGTCGACACCAACACCAATATCGGCGGTGTGTCTCCACCAAGGGAAGAAGATCCCGATCTCGGTGATGGTGGTAATATTCCGGCTGCCAAGGTGACCGAAATATTACCACCAACACCGAAATCTAGGATCATCTTCTTCCTGTGGAGGCAACACCTTGTGTTGGTGTTGGTGCTCATGTACAGGCTTCCAAAACCATCCAGGGGCGCGTCGGGATGGGCCTGTCCAAGCGGATATTTGGGCCTCTGGCGGTCGCGCCGAGCGATCCCAGGCGCCGCCAGAGCGCTGTCGGCGTGGCGCAGCTGCTGGAAGGCATGCCTCGGCGAGCAAGCTCTCCCAGGAGGCGACGAGACCGCTTCGAACGGCGATCCGGGAGCCTCGGCCGTGGGGAGAGACGTCGAGTTGGGGGCTCATCCAGGGATGCGTCGCGATCGGCGTTTGGAGGCGGCAGCTCGGTCCTCGAGAGCCCTTGCGGGCGATCTGGGCACGCTGGGAGTGCCTTCGGCGAGGCCCAGCTGCTGGCATGCATCCCGCGGAAAGCGTATTTCCAAGAGCCGGCGAAACCTGGGCTTTGGGGTGAAGCACCGGGCCAGCTAATTATCCAGCCCTCGGCGAGGCCCAGCTGCTGGAGGGCATTCCGCGGCGAGCGTACCTCGAAGAGCCGCCGAAACTCGGTGAACGCCTATCCTCGAATCTCGCCACTCGGGTAGGGCCCGTCGAAGTGCGCGTTTGGATCGCGGTCCTCGATGGGATGCGTCGGAATCGGAATGTAGAGGCGTATCCAGCCGTTTGCACGAGAATGGCTCTGGAGGGCGACAGAGAAAGGAAGCTCACCAATGCCGGTCCTCGTCCTCTTTTCCCTCCTCCTCCTCCTCCTCCTCTTCCTCCTCCTGCTTCTCGTCCTCCCCGAAGTGAGATTGGCGCACGGGGATCCCGTGTTCTGTAGGGGGCGCAGCTGGACTCGAAGATATTTGTGGAGCCTCTAGAGGAATGGACAGAGTCGAGGACTGCTTGGGAAGCTCTAGAGGGCCTGCGGATGTGGAACGCACGTTTGGAGGATCTAAGGGGTTCTAGAAGCGTCTCTAGAGGTGCCTCCAGAAGGGCTTCTAGAAGGGCTTCTAGAAGGGCCTCTAGAGGGGGGCGCACGCGACTTTAGAGAGGGAGAACGCTTGCCTCCAGAGGCGTGAGCCTAGATGTGACATCTGAGTCTTCAAAAGGTCAATGCATTGGACCCTGGGCGTTTTCTTGGACCCTTTTTCTGCCGCCGACGTTTCGTAGATCTGGACCTGGGCTACTGCTGAAGAACACGCCCGGAGCGAAGTTCACCTCGTCAGCTGAAAACGTCTTCCTTCGAAACAGGGGCGTGCCTCCTCGAGCCGCTGGGCGTGGCTGTGATCGCACAGCGCGCGTCGCGGCCTGAGCCTCACGGTGGCCCATCTCCGAGGCGGCCCCGCGAGGGCGCGATCTCGAGGGGCGCGGGGCACGCGCCGCGGGGCACCGCCGCGCGAAGCGGGCCGGCCTGGGCAGCTGTGGGCCGTGACCTCACGAGCGCCACGGCGCCCACACCCACCGCGAGTCTCAGCTCGAGGAGGAGGAGGAGGAGGAGGAGGAGGAGGAGGAGGAGGAGGAGGGAGGAGGAGGAGGAGGAGGAGGAGGAGGAGGAGGAGGCCCGGGCAGCAGAGCCGCCCCACTCTGGGCACGTTCGTGGGCTCGCGGCGTCTCTCCAGCTTCGGGGTGCGCTCCACCGGCGGCGCCTCGCCGGGAGCGTGCTGGGGCCGCTCGGATCGTCCTGGTCGGCCGAAGTGTGATTTGAAAACCAGGGGGGCAACGCTGGCGCGAGAAAGGGATCAGGGGGTCGAGGGGGGGTCTTGACCCCGGATCCCTCCTGCTTTGGGCGGGAAGTGCCGCCCTATTTTTCAGGGTTCTTTGATGCCGATGCCCGCCCTGCTTTGCCGTTGGTGTTTGCCGTTGTTGCTTCCGCCATGGTTTTGCGGAAATGACCGCCTTACCTTTTTAGAGGCGGAAAGTTAAGCGTTATTCCCCACATGTTTCGTGGGGTTCTGGTTTTCTTCCCTGCCGCGTCGCACCCGCGTCTCCTCCCTCACACCTCCCTCCTTCCTCCTTCCTGCCCTCCTCCACGGCACAGCTCACAGCACAGCTCAGCACAGCTCAGCACACCACGTGCACGGTGTGTGGGCTTGCATGTACGTGTGCGCGTGGGCAAGCACAGCTCAGCTCAGTACAGAGACGCAGCTGAGCACAACGACGGCAGGCGTGGCAATGTCTCGATAACAGAGGGGGGGCGCGGGGGGTGCGGTCTCTATCCGTTGCAGGCTCGCACGGCGCAGCAGGCGTGGCATTTTCTCGACACCAGCGGGGGTTGCACCGGGGGTTCGGTCTCTATACGTTGCAGGCGCGCAGGGCACTGCAGGCGCGGCACTTTCTCGGCACCAGAACGGTGCGCAGGGTGTGCGGTCTCTATGCGTTGCAGGCGCGCAGGGCACGGCAGCGACACCAGATGGGGGTGCATTGGGGGTGCGGTCTCTATGCGTTGCAGGCGCGCAGGGCACGGCAGGCGCAGCACTTTCTTGATGCCAGAAGGGTGCGCAGGGGGGGCGGTCTCTATGCGTTGCAGGCGCGCAGGGCACGCCAGGCGTTGGAATTCTCGACGCCAGAGGGGGTGCGCGGGGGGTGCGGTCTCTATGCTTTGCAGGCGCGTCAGGCACGGCGGGCGTAGCACATTCTCGACGCCAGAGGGTGTGCGCAGGATGTGCGGTCTCTATACGTTGCAGGCGTGCAGGGCGCGGCAGGCGTGGCAATGTCTCGATCACAGAGGGGGTGCGCGGGGGGTGCGGTCTCTATGCGTTGCAGGCGCGGAGGGCACGGCAGGCGCGGCATTTTCTCGACACCAGGAGGGTGCGCAGGGGATGCGGTCTCTATGCGTTGTAGGCGCGCAGGGCCCGCCAGCGACTCCAGATGGGGTGTACTGGGTGTGCGGTCTCTATGCGTTGCAGGCGCGCAGGGCACGGCAGGCGTGGCACTTTCTCGACACCAGCAGGGTGCACAGGGGGTGCGGTCTCTATGCTTTGCAGGCGCGCAGGGCACGGCAGGCGTGGGAATTTCTTGACACAGGGGGTGCGGTCTCTATGCGTTGCAGGCGCGTCAGGCACGGCGGGCGTAGCATGTTCTCGACGCCAGAGGGTGTGCGCAGGGGGTGCGGCCTGTATGCGTTTCAGGCGTGCAGAGCGCGGCGGGCGTGGCAATGCCTCGATAACAGACGGGGTGCGCGGGGGGTGCGGTCTCTATCCGTTGCAGGCTCGCACTGCGCAGCAGGCGTGGCATTTTCTCGACACCAGTGGGGGTTGCGCCGGGGGTTCGGTCTCTATACGTTGCAGGCGCGCAGGGCACGGCAGGCGTTGCACTTTCTTGACACCACAGCGGGTGCGCTGGGGGCAGACTCGCAGGGCACGGCAGGCGTAGCACATTCCTCGACACCAAGGGGGGTGCATAGAGGCGGTGGTTCTCCCCCCCTTGCCTTGCCCCCCTGGCATGACTCTCCTCACCCCCTGCCTCCTTCCCTCCTGTGCTCCTCCCTCCTCTTCCCTCTTCTCCCTCATTTCCTCCTCCTTCCTATTCTCCCTCCTTCTCCCTCTTCGACCTCCTCGACCTCCCCCGGCGGCCGCTTTCCTTTGCCCGTCGGAAAACCTTCGCGGGCTTTGTGCAACGCAGCGGGGTGCCCGCAAAAGGCGGCTGGCTCCTCGGAAGCAGAATCCTCTCTCTTTCCTTCCGTCCCTCCCTTTCCTCTCCGCCCTGTCCCTTTCGCCCTCGTTTCTCCTCCCTCACCTGGTTTTTGTCGCCCCTATCCTCCTTCCCACCCTCCCATTCCGCCCCTCCCTCCCATTCCGCCCATCCGCGTAGCAGGCGTGGTATATTCTCGTAACCTTAGGGGGTCCGCAGGTGGTGGTCGCTCAGCGCGGCCGCCATCCGAGCCGGTCGTCCAGGGCGTGGCAGGCGTGGCGTTTTCTCGACACCATAGGGGGTGCGCAGGAGACGGCCACCAACATCATTCTCACATGCTTCACTTCAGCTATCATCACTCCAGCCATCGTGTAAGTATGTGGGGTTCCTCGGTAGCGCAATTGTTCCACATCGTTTGGGGTGCATTTTCGACACCGTTTCAAGTCGCCAAAGTACGGCGGATTTGGAGTCAGGGGATGGCTGCAGGCGTGAGGTGTCAGCTGGAGGCCCACGCTCGAGCGGCGGCCCGCCCAGGCTCCAGCAGCCAGCGCTCGAACCTGTAGCGCGCCCCCCAAAAGGGCGAGGCGGGAGTCCTGCCTCGATGCAGGCTCAAGGGTTACAGTCGGGGCGCTGAAGAAGGAACCCTTTTTGTTGGGGAGGGGCTCCGTATTCCTCGATTGTTTCGCAGCTTGCCTTAGATTTTCCTTAGGTTTTCGATACGAAATCGAAGTTTAACTTATGGAAAATAGGGGCCTCGTTCATTATTTAGGGTTCCTTAGGTCAACGCCCCGACTGTATAGTGGTCCGCTCAACCCACAGATTTTTCTGCTGCCTCGTCTCGCCTGCTGCCTCGTCTCGCCTCACCCGTCCAGGAGAACGCTCCTTCTCGAATTGCCGCTGCCGCTCTCTTCATCCCTCCCCACGAGGGGGGAGTACAGCCTGAAGCGCGCGTGGATAACCCAGGAGCAGCAGGAGCAGCTGCGTATATCACTCGGCTCTCGCTGCTTGGTTATCGTCCGTTTCTTTGTCCGAAGCCGGACGCGTGCGTGCGCTAACGATTTCCAGTTGCGGTCGTATTCGGCAGTGGGCAAATTCGGATCGTCCCTCCCCCGAGAGAAAGCGCGAACAGGATAATGAGTAAGGGGAGGAGGAGGAGGAGGAGGAGGAGGAGGAGGAGGAGGAGGAAGAGGAGGAGCAGTAGGAGGAGGAGGGGGAGGAGGAGAAGGAGGAGGAAAAGGAGGACGACGACGACGAGGAGGACGAGGAGGAGGAGGAGGAGGAGGACGAGGATGACGAGGAGGAGGGGGGGTGAGGAGGAGGAGGAGGAGGAGGAAGAGGAGGAAGAGGAACAGGTGGAAGAGAAAGAAGAGGAGAGGGTTGGGAGAGGGAGGAGGCCGGGACCACGAGGAGTAGGGGGATGAGGAGGAAGAGGAGGAAGAGGAGGAGAAGGAGGAGGAGGAGGAGGACTGAGGTGGAGGGAGGAGGAAGAGGGATGAGGGATGGAGAAGAACAGGGAGGCGCCCTATGAACTTCTTACGTCTGCGTGCTCCCCGACCTGCCGACTCTGCGGGGGCGCCAGTGGACATCTCGGCCGAGCTCTGTCCCCCTCAGGACGCCGTGGTCTGCCTTTCTTCGAGTAGAGGATCAACTACATAATTGATTTACCCCGGAATTGATCTCTCGTCGCATCTGGAAAGGAAAAAGTAGAACGCTCGTGGGCTGCTACGTGTTCCTTCGGCGATTCGACCAAACATTCTGGGGTAGATAAAAATTTTGCATTTGCTGTCCTGCTCGACTTCTTGGGGGGAGGGCGCCGGCCCCGGCCGGATCGGCAGGCCCTTGGTGTGCCGCAGGCCCGCGTGCCCACCCGCGGTGGGGGCCCATGCCAAGAGACACCCTGCTGGCCTCCAGGGTGCCCGGGGTTTCCTGGGCTTCGACGGTCGGGGCGGACGAAAGGGGGTATTGTGAAAGGGGGGGTTACGAAATTTGCTGCATGCAGCTGGTTTCGGCCTCACCGAGGGGCCCATTCCTCGATACATAGCCTCCTCCGGCGCCGGGAGGCGCCGGGAAAATCAGCTACGTGAGCTGATTCTCCAACCCCCCCTTTGCTATCCTCCCCTTTCGCCCTTCCCGAGATGGTCTCGGTGCGGAAAGCGTAACTTTCCCACGCCAAGAATCCATGGGCGTCCTGGGGTCTCAGGGTTGGGTTTCCGGTGGAGGTTTCTTGCGGAATGGCCTCCATTGCACCGATGCCGCGGCTCGTCCTGCAGCGCCCTCGTCGCCACGGCCGGATTCTTCTCGAAGTTCTGGTCAGCATGCACCCCAGGAGAGGGGTCCAGGGCGTAGCGGTGCCACCACTTTTTCTGCCCCCCCTGGGCGTGATTCGTGATCCCCGCGCGGATGTGCACCCGGTCATCCTCGTGGCCGCAGTCATGCAGGCGATCGGCGTCTCTAGGCCGCAGTCATGCAGTCATGCAGTCTAGGCCCAGGATTTTCGCGGCCGCAGTCATACAGTCATGCTGTCATGCAGTCATCCTCGCGGCCGCAGTCATGCATCCGATAAGCCATTTTGGCTCTAGGCGGAGGAGTTGCTCGTAATTTTCCATCGGCCGGAGGGACAGGGCCCGCCAATTTTTGTCGCTGCGGCGGGCGCACCGGGCGGGGAGTCTCCCACCGAGGGCGCAAGCCCTGGTGCACTCCCTTGCTCTGTCGGCAGTCAGCCGGGCATTGATTACCTCCGTAGCGTGGGTGGGCAGATACTGCCAGCATATCCCAGCATGTATGCTTCTACGATAATATGTCGATGGCGAAACAATGGGTCGAGGAGAGGTGGCCCAGGCCCGTCGTCTCCGCGAGGCAGGACGTCCATCGGCCGCGAGACACCGGATTCTTCCGGCCATCGACTCCTCGGCCGCTGCCCCCGCCGAAGCATCTGGTATCGCTGTGTACCGCGGCATGGCGCCCTCCAGCAGCAAGAGCAACAAGGCCGGCAAGAAAGCGGAGACGGCAGAGAAGGAGAAAGAGAATGGGATTCCCTGGCCAACGCCACACGTCGCCTTAGGAGGAAGAGGAGGGGAGGAGTAGGAGGTCTTTCGGTAGCTTGTCTGTGGATCCTGCAAGCGATCTCGGTGGCATGCCGCTGGGCCGCCATGGCTCGCTCGTCGTCGTTTTCCGTGGGCCCGCGCGCCTGCATTGCCAAGAGGTTCTGAACTACAGTTGACGCTCATGTGTAACGCCCTGGAGCCATGGGAATGCGCACGCACGCCTTCTGGATGCATGATACATGCGAGTGCATATACACAAACAATGTGTCCGAAGCGTGATGCGCGCCCACGCGCACACATGTAGCTCACACGTGCCGGTGCATAGGCAGACACCTACGCTCTTACTATGTAGAGAACACACAGACACCACAACGCACTTTCGCATAGCCTTCCGCGCACGCGTTCGTACATGCACGCGCACATCTGCCACGCGGCGAGCGCCACCTGCACGCAGCTCAACAAGGCTGCGGTGCGGCGCGACGATCGGGCCAGTCGGCCTCTGCACGCGCGCCGTCGACTCGGGCCTCGGCCTTCGGTGCAGCGCCGCGCGGCGGAGAGGCCGTGGCAGTGTAGGGCCTTCAGTCGCGCCCGCTGGGCACCGCCTCTGTGACCACGCACCGCCGCCAGCGGTGTTTCCTCCCTCCCCTCCTCCTCCCGTTTCTTCTTCTTCTTCTTCATTTTCCTCTTCTTCTTAGTGTTAGTGTTATTATTTTCATTATTACTAGTAGTATTATCATTAATATCATTCGCATTATTATTATTACTATTAGTTTCTTGTTTGTCTTAGTGTTCATATTAATCTGGTTGTATGTATGTATGTATGTATGTAGGTAGGTAGGTAGGTAGGTATGTATGTATGTATGTATGTATGTATGTATTATTACTATTATTATTATTATTATTATTATTATTATTATTACTACTACTACTATTATTATTAGTATGCTTAGTTGTCTTCTTCTTTTTCCCTCCTCCTCCTCCTCCTCCTTTCCTCCTCTTCCTCCTGCCCCGAGGGGGACCCCAGGGATCTCCTGACGCTGGCGGGGAGCGCTGGGCCCGAGGGGCGACGAACCCCGCTCCACTGGGGGATGACCGCCAACAGCGCGGTCCCCTGCCCCCCTGGAATCGCTGGGTGCGCCGTCCCTGCACGGTCAGGGGTTCGCCCCCGCGTGCGGGTCACATTGCAACCGGAACGGCCACTTTACAACCAGATGGGGCACTTTACATCCAGCATGGGTTTTCCCAGAAGGGCACTTTATAACCAGGAAGGCCACTTTACAACCAGGCGAGTAAACGCACATGAGTGACACATGTTCTTCAATTTCCGAAACCTCCGTTGGTCCACGTCAGGGATATATTAAGGACATCGCATTGGAATCCAATCTGGATCCTTCCTTTCGAAGCCACAGGAATACGACTGGGATCCACCAGGACCCAACTGTAACTCAACAGAAACCTGTCCCCTTTGGCTCACATTGTGCCCCGAATGGCGTCCCAGTGTTACCTTTGTGGTATCCAAAAGGGAACTCTTGGAGCCACATTGAAATCTAATAGAGATCCTCCCGCTACAGGCTGGTGACGGGCCTGGGCGGTTTAAGTTTTTATATCTACGCCATGAGTCGATACCTTTTTTTGAGCCTCATAACCTCTGCCTGCAAATCCTGCTTCTTCTGGAGATAGAGAACAATACACGTTCGCAGCAACAGACGCAGAGGAACACGCGCGCGCCCAGGAGAGCGGAAATGTGGCCAAGAAGTTGTTGGCCACATTCTATCAAATCCACGCGGGCTTCATATTTTTGCATCGTGAACATATGTTGTCCTCGCGCCTCATCGTCTGGCAACGACGCAACCGTATGTTTTCGCATGTTCGGAAGCATGCGCACCCAGGAAACCGAAATGTGGCAAAGAAACGATTGATACATTTCTAGCAAATACATGTGACTTTCCAATGGTATTTTTTTTGCATCCCAAACCACGTTTGCCATCGCGCTTCACCTTCTGGAAATAGCAAGCAACACCATCTGTTCATAATTGCGGAAGCATGCGTACCCAGGAGGGCGGCAATGTTGTCAAGAAGTTGACGGTAAAGTTCTAGCCGATACGAATGTATTTCCATGTGTGTGTGCGTTTGGCTTCACAGGCAATTTTAATCCTCGCGCCCCATCGTTTGGCAGTACCAAAACCGTATGTTTTCGCATTCGCGGTCGCATGCGTACCCAGGAGGGCGGAAACGTGGAAACGAAGTCGATGTCAACATCCTAACGAACACATGTGGATTTCAAATTGTTGTTTTTCCATCGAACATCATGTTTGTCCTCGCGCCTCATCGTCTGACAATCGCGACAATCGTATGTGTTCGCAATTGCGAGCATGCGTGCCCAGGAGGGCGGACATCAGGCCAAGAAATCGATGGTAACATTCGAGCCCCTACGTGAGGATGCCAATGTGTTGTTTTCGGCCTCGCTGACAACTTTCGTCCTCGCGCTTCGTCGTCTGGCAACAGCAAAACCGCATGCTTCGCATTCTCGGAAGCATGCGTACCCAGGAGGGCAGAAATGTGGCCAAGAAGTCGTTTGTGCAACTCTAGCCAATGCGTGTAGATTTCAAATTGCGTGTTGTTGCTTATTGCTGTTTTGCCTCATAAGCCATGCTTGTCCTCGCGCCCCATCGCCTGGCAATCGCAAAACTGCATGTTTGCGCAATTGCGGAAGCATGCGTGCCCAGGAGGGCGGAAAGTGCCCAAGAAATCGTTGGTTGAGTTCTAGCCAACGCATGCGGACTTCAATTTGACGCGTTTGGGCATCGCGAGCAGTTCTTGTTCTCGATTCGCACAAATCTCAGAGCGTTCAGGCGTCCGGAAGCCTCTGCAAAGCGCCCAGGCGCTCAGAAGCCTTTGCAAAACGCCCATGCGATCATAAGCCTCTGCAAGGCGCCCAGGCGCTGAGACGCTTCTGCATATCGCTCAGGCATTCAGATGCCTCTGAAAAAGCGCTCGGACGCTCAGAAGCCGATGCAGAGCGCTCAGGCGCTCAGAAGCTTCTGCACAGCGTTCAGGCGCGAAGCCTTTTGCAGAGCGCTCAGGCAAAGCTGTCAGGCGCTCGGGAACCTCTGCAAAGCGCTCAGACGCTCAGATACTTTGGCAGAGCGTTCAGACGCTCAGGAGCTTCACCTGCCCCTGCAGAGCGCGCGCGCGCGCGCTCTTCTGAACGTTGGTTGTACAGTGGCCGCTCTGGTTGCAAAGAGCCCCGTCTGGGTTGTAAAGTGGTCGTTTTGGTTGCCAAGAGCCCCGTCTGGGTTGTAAAGTGGTCGCTCTGGTTGTAAAGTGGGCTTCTCTGGTTGTGAAGTGGTCGTTCTCGAAGGAAAACCAAGGAATTCGATCCTTTGCTGGATGTCAAGTTACCTATATCTATTTTACAGCGTCATTCGGGTCGTAAAGAGACCGAATCTCGTTCGCCCCCCCCCTTGCTCGCCGTGCGTCAGGGCGTGCCTGGCGGCTCGTCCTCCCCTGTCGTCCGCCGCGTCGTGTCGTGTCGTCCGTCGTGTCGTGTCCTCCGCCGTCGCCGCCTCTTCTCTGTCGTGCTGAGTCGTTTCGGGGCCCTGATCCTGGGGTTTTTAGAGGCACCCCCTCGGCGGCGCAGTTTCCCGTGGGCCCCCATCCGCCGCCACGGTTGGGGCCTCCTCCTGTGGGAGTCGTTGTTGTCGGGGTTCCCCCCCCCCGCATCCAAGGTTCCTCGGTTTCGCCCGGGGCGTTGGCCCACGCGTCTCGTTGAACAGGGTCGTTTTCAACATGTGGTTTTGGCTTCAGCGCCGCGCACATTCGTTTTCAACATTTGCAAGAGCTTCACGTATTGAGGGCGGGTGGTTTTCAAAATGTAGTACTCGCCTTAGCGCAACGCACATTCTTTTTTTCAAAAATGGCAAGAGCTTCACGGATTGAGGGCGGTTCTTTTAACAAATTATACGAGTTTCGTGGATTCCAATGATCGACGTGCCAGAAACAGTGTTTCAGAAGGATTCACGATTATGGGGGCGCAGCAGTCATGAGGCGTCGCGGTGTTGAAGTCCCAGGAATGGCGTTCTGACACGAATCCGGATCGTCAAAACGCAACAGCCAGGTTTATCCGTGGCGTGGGAATGCCGAGACCAATGCTGTGGCATGTTTCAGGGTCTTCAATCGGGTGTTTTCCAACGAGGCAGGTGCCTCCGTGGAAATGAACCGTCGTAGGGGCCTTTGAAGAGGGAGCTTGGGGGAGGGTTTATTCCAACATCCTTGGTGGCTCTTGGGTTTACACTGGTCCCTCTCCTCCTCCTCCTCCTCCTCCTCCTCCTCCTCCTCCTCCTCCTCCTCCTCCTCCTCCTCCTCCTCCTCCTCCTCCTCTCCCCCGTTCCTCCTCTCCCCCGTTCCTCCTCCGCGAGCTGGCGATGCTCGCGGACATCGGCATGCTCGCGGACATCGGCGTGGCGGCGGACGTTGGCCACGGCACATACGAGAGTAATGCGTAGATGCGTGCTGCTGGTGGAGTCTTTGCGGTGAAGCAATACATCCGAGGCCGAGGTTCGGACTTCCACGATGGAGGAGAGTGGCCCTCCAGAGTGGGGATCGACTTGTTTTGCGTGCCGCGCGGGGACCCAGTCGCCAGTGGCAAGCAGTGGCGTCGGTTTGTTCTCGTCACCCCCACCAGCATTGAACCGTAGCCGCAGCTGTGGGACGTACCAATCGGCTTCTCGTGCCGTCCTGTCAGAAATGGGCCGCATGAGGAGCGCGAACCTCCGCGTCTCGAATGGCTGGCGCGCCTTAGCCGCCGTCGCCGCCCGCGCCGCCAGGGGCGACGGTCGCCCACAGTCTAAGCCAGTCCAGCCCCACACCGAAATCCCCGATGCAGGGGGAGTAGCGGACCCCCATTTGCTTGGCCCAGCCGAGAATTGGACCCGAAGAGGGATGCCAGCAACACCAGGATGCCATTGGCGAAGAGCACCTCCGCCAAGAGTACAACGCTGCACTAGCCATTGCAGGCATCCCGCTGGATCACATGTTCCGTAGCGTCCCGTCAGAGCACTTGCCCAACCCAGGGGTTCACCAATCCTGCCTGAATAGGCAGCCTCGGCGGCCTTCGTGTTGGCTGCTTTGGCGGCCTCGAGCTTCGCCTCCAGTTCGAGGATCTCGCAAACCGTCGCCTCTAGGTTGGCCAGAGTTCCTTACGGTGCCACCACGACTTCGACCTGCTTGGCGACTGGGTTGGTGCCAACCTGCTTTTCACCGAGCTCTGGTGCAGACGGCACGGCGCCGTTGGCTTCCTCGCCGCGCAGCGGCGCAGCGGCCTCGACAACCGAACCGACGCACTTCTTGCCCTTGGGCCTGCTCTTGTCCTTTGTCCTCTTCCCCAGGAGCTTCGTGGAGACGACAGTGCAGGCCCTGCCGTCGTCCTGGCCGAAGGCCTGCGCATCCGCAGACGAGGCCTGCGGAGGAGTGGCCAAAGCAGACTTTGCTGAGCGTGCCGAGCCTGGACGCAGGCTCAGCCTTGCCCATCTGCCGCAGCTGCTGCGCCGCCCCTCGGACGAACGGCGCGGCCTCCGACTTTGTCCCCTGATTTCACCACGTGGAGGGCTCCTCCAACTTGTCCGGCGTGAAGTCCACCTCCAACGCCTCCGCGTGCGCCGTCGAGATGGTGGACGCACTTTCCAGCGCACCACGCGCAGCTGCTAGTGCCAGCTTGCCCATGGCCTCGGCCGAAAGGCCCAACTCCGACCCAGCATGGGCCGCTCTGAAGACCTCCCGCATCATGGGCAGCTGGAGGAGCACCTTGCCGAGCGCAAGCGCAAAAGGTGCGGTAAGCAGAACCCTCAAGGGCAAAGCCGCGGCCTGTCTCAACGCCCAACGGTTTGGGCCAAAATGGCTACGGAGGATGGCGGCGGCTGTAGGAGGGTGGAGGGGAGAGAAGGGAGCAGAAGACGGGCCTCAGCAGCTCTTCCCGTGATTTCTAGGTCCGCGGTCCAGGCCGCCATCGCACATGGCATTGAGAGCGTCGCCGCACATGCGCCTGAATGCCTGGAGTGCGCTTCCGATGGGCTGCACTCTGTCGTTTCTGATGCGCGCGAGGCGTTCCTCGAACTCCTTCTCGCGGGTGCGGAACTGGTTCCCGTACTCTTTCAGGCCCTTGTATTCGGCACTCGTTTGCCTCATGCCGGCCTCATCGGCGTAACGCTCATGATGGATGTTCCAAGCCCTCTGGATGCTAGCTGCCTCCGACCAGACACCCCCATTCTCTGACTTGGACTCTTCCTCCTCGCTGATCTGCCCCATGCGCGCCTGCCTCACTGATGGGCGCCTCCGCCCGCTGCCACTGCTCGTCCTTCTCACACGCGTCGGCCCCATCTTCGCTGCTGACGCCGTCGGGCCCCCGATGGCGGGGCGCCCGAGCCCGCTGTCACTGC
>CAUYUJ010020931.1:20000-95000 GCA_963575745.1 Prorocentrum cordatum | reverse complement strand
GGTGCAAGCGCGAGGGGGGCCGGGGGCCCGGCCTCAATGCCCCCCTCCCCCGAAGGCTACGAAGCCCCACCCGTGAGGAGAAGTCTCCCAGCCCGCCCCGGAGTAACGCCGAGAGCTTGCCCGGGGAGGACCCCTCAGCGCCCCCAGACAGCCAGCCGAGCCGGACTGTCAGGCCCCGCCGCCTCCCGGGGAGGCCTCCCCCCTCTCGCTGCCCCCCACCCCCTCGCTCGCCGCCGAGCTGCCCAGAGGACCCCCAGCGCTGACGAGCAGCCCCGCCGCCTCCCGAGGAACACTCCCCCCTCGCGCTGTTTCTCAGGAGGCCATCGTGACCACTACAAAGAGACAGGAGTAGGGTGGCCTTGGAGGGGCGACGAACGAACGACGGCGAGAAGAAAGGGCTTCGAGCTCCAGAACAGAACTGCGCAGGAGACCATCCGAAGCCCCAGGAACCAGGGGAGGCCACAACGCCACGACGACACCCCCCTCCGCTCGCCGCCGAGCCGCAGCGCCGGAGGCCGGGGGCTCGGGCTCGGGGAGCGGGCGTCGAGGCCCAGCGGCGTCGCAGCCCGAGGGCCACGCCTGCGGGCGCGGGGTCCCCGAGCGAGCGCTGCCGCCCCCCCACCCGGCTCCACCTGCTCGCCGTCGTCGTCGTCGTCGTCGTCGTCGTCGTCGTCGTCGTCGTCGTCGTCGTCGTCGTCGTCGTCGTCGTCGTCCTCTTCCGACGTCGCATTCCTCAGCTTTTTTAATTCGGGAGGGGAACAACACACAGACACAATGAGTCGTCCACTCCCAGGAACACGTGGGACAAATATGGGAAGTGTGGGGGGGGGAAGATATAGTCCCAGAAAATATGGGAAAATACGGAGAATCTGGTTATATGTGTCTATTTATTTGTGTGTCCCAGTTCCCCTTCACTCTTCCGACTTTGCATTCTTCAACTTTTTAACACCGAGACGCTCAGGACCTTAGCGTCGCCTCTCTGGGACCGTGTCGGGGCGGGTCATCCTCGTCGGGCCCTCCCACTGCTCCGATCTGCCCCGCTCCTCACCCTCCCCCTCTCCCTCCTCCTCTTCCTCCTGGGCCTCCTCTCCGCTCCCCTCCTCGTCCTCCTCTCCTCCGCTCCTCGGCGCGATTGGTGGACTCAAGGCAAGTGCTTTTCAAAGCGGGGCTCTCGCCCGAATGGCGGGCGCTCAACATTTCTGTAGTCCTGGAGTTAGGCAAACGTTTGGGTAAAGCTCGGCGGCGAAGAAGTTCCGAATAGCCAGAGCGCGTGTGAACGTTTCGTGAACTCCCGAATTGGTTTCGAGCTTGTTCCGATGAGATCCAAACTGTTGCAAACATCCCCAAAGTTTGAAGCTTGGTTCGAGCTGTTCCCAATTGTGTTCAAGATTCTCGACCTCTGTTAAAGCATATGACTTGTCGAACTCCCCCTGAACGGCAGGACTTTGTTCGAACTCTCGCTTTCCTTGGTTTCCGAACTCGAACTTCGAACTTTCCCTCCGCCCGAACCTAAGCCAGAACTTTCTTTCTTTCCCAGGAATGACCACCTTTGCCCACCTCAGCCAGTTACAACGCTGGTCTTTCAAGGGGGCGGCCCTTGCAGTGAACAGGAAGGCTTGTAGGGACTTGTGAGGAAGGGATTTGGGGCGGGAGGGTGTATTGCAGCATCGCTGATGCATCTTGGCTGTTCTGTCCTCCTCCTTCTCCTCCTCCTTCTTAACTGGGCCCTCCATCACATCTTCCTTCCACGCAGGAGCACTCCATCCTCCTCTTTTCTATCTCTCTCCCCCTCCTCCCCTCCCCTCCTTCCCCCTCTCCTGCCTTTCCCCTCCTCCTGGTCCCCTTCGTCCTCCTCCTCCCTTTAACTAGCTTTGCTGCTGGTCCCTCCTATGTCCTCCTCCTCTTCCTCCTTCTCCTCTTCGTATTCCTCCTCCTCCTCCTCCTCCCTCCTCCTCCTCCTCCTCCCCTCCCTCCTCCTCCTCCTCCTACCTCTCACTCCCCCTAAACCCTACACCCCGCCCCTTTCATGTTTCCTCTACTTCTCTTCCTCCTCCCCCCTTCGCTCTCGCCATCAGGCGGGAGGCGACCGCTCGAAGCAATACGCTATATTCTTCGATGTGTTTTTCCTCTCTCCTCTTCATTTTCAATTACTGGTTGCTTCCTCCCCCCTTCCCTTCGCGTTTCCATCAGTCGTCCTCTCCATCCCCCCCATCCCTTGCTGTTTTCGGCTCGCCGTGTTATCCGTTCCTTTTTTTCATACGGCCGGACCGAGGTATAAGATCGACGTCGTCTCGGGGAGGGTACACTAATATCATGTGTGCGCGTCGTGTGTCCTTGTGCATCCTTAGGAAGGGTACCCTCGGTGATCTCATGGTCTGAGGCATCTCGGCCGGCGGACGCTCTCATGCTCGTGTCCTAGGTCTGGCTGCGCTCTGGCTCCACCCCACGCGCGCCCCTCCCAGCGGGGCGCGCGTGGGGGGGAGCCAGAGCACAGCCAGACCGCCGCCTCGGCAGACCGCCCCTGCTGGCGCACGGGGCGCCCCACCTCGGCAGATACTCCTCAGGCGCGGGGCGCCAGCACGAGGCGCCCACGAGGCGGCACGCGCCGCAACGTGGCGAAAGCCCAGTGTACCCACCCCTCCTCCTCCTCCTCCTCCTCCTCCTCCGCCTCCTTCCTCTCCTCCTCCTCCTCTCCTCTTCACTCCTCTCCGCCCCTCCTCACTCCTACCTCCTCCTCCTCCTCCTCCTCACCTCCTCCTCCTCCTCTTTTCTCCTCCTCCTCCTCCTCTCCTCCTCCTCCTCCCTCCTCCTCCTCCTTGCCCATCTCGTTGCCTGCCCTGCCCGGCGGGCCCGCGCGGACATGAGCTGGTACCCTCTGGGGCGGCCTGTCGCACGACGACGATCTACCCGGCATTGCAGATCCAGTCGGTTTGGCTCTGGCGAGCGTTCGAGGGCCCCTGAGGAGGAGGAGAGGAGAGGAGAGCAGGAGAGGAGGAAGCGGAGCGGAAGCGGAGGAGGCGAGAGGAGGAGGAGGAGGAGAGGAGGAGGAGGTAGGAGAGGAGGAGAAGAGAGGAGGAGGCGGAGGAGGATGAGAGGGGGAGGAGGGGGAGAGGAGGAGGAGGGAGAGGAGGAGGAGAGGAGGAGGAGAGGAGGAGTAGGAGGAGAGGAGGAGGAGGAGAGGGGAGGAGGAGGAGGAGGAGGAGGAGCAGGAGGAGGACCAGTGCAAACCCAAGGATCATCAACGATGTTGTAGTAAACTCTCCCTCCAAGCTCCCTCGTCTTTGGCCCCGACAGCGGTTCATTTCCATTGATGGAACTGCCTCGTTGGAAGACACCCTTTTTTAAGACCCTGAAGCATGGCAAAACATTGTTCTCGGGATTCCGACGCCACGGATCAACCTGACTATTGCGTCTTGGCGATCCTGAATCGTACCAGAACACCATTCCTAGAATTTCAAGACAGAGAACCAACGTAAGTGTTGCACCCGCGTAATCCTGAATCCTTCCAAGACGCCTCTTTTGGCACGTTGATGGTGGGACATCAGTGAAAGTCTTGCCAATGTTTACAACGAGTGTGCGCGTCGCTCAGGCGAGAGCTGCATTTTGAAAAGGAACTCCCTTCAATCCGTGAAACTTCTGCAACTGTTTTAAAACGAATGTGCGCCGCGCTAAGGCGAGAGCCACATGTTGAAAAGGAACCGCCCTCAATATGTGAAGCTCTTGCACATGTTTAGAATGTGCGTGGCGCTAAGGCGAGGGCCACATTTTGAAAAGGACCCGCCCTCAATCCGTGAAGCTCTTGCACATGTTTAAAAGGAATGTGCGCGGCGCTAAGGCGAGAGCCCCATTTTGAAAACGACCCGCCCTCAATCCGTGAAACTGTTGCCAATGTTTAAAGGGAATGTGCGCGGCGCTAAGGCGAGAGCCACATTTTGAAAACGACCCGCCCTCCATCTGTGAAGCTGTTGCCAATGTTTAAGCTTCAGAGGCATACATTGTGAGGACGTCTCAGGCGAAACGCCCGACCCGCTCTAAAAACTGACCTCGGGGTGCGAGGAGGAGGAGGAGGAGGAGGAGGAGGAGGAGGAGGGCCCTCTACGGCGAACGGGCTGTGGCGAATTGTCGGAGCCCCCCCGGGCGAACGCCAGCTACAGTCGTCTACCGTGGATTTCTGCACAGTTCTGACCTCACAGGTGGGTCCTCAAGGCCCCGACTGCCACAGGAAGGCAGCGCGCACGGAGCGCGGAGTGGGCGCTATTGCCAGGCCGATGCGCAGAGAAGAACGCTTGAGCCCACATGGTTGCGGGAGAAGGATGACAAGACTTAGGAGGGGGAGGAGGAGGAGGAGGAGGAGGAGGAGGAGGAGGAGGAGGAGGAGGAGGGAGGGAGGAGGGAGGAAGAGGAGGAGGAGGAGGAGGCGGATGAGAAGGAGGAGGAGGAGAGGGCCAGTGTAAACCGAAGGCCCATCAACCATGTTGTAATACCTCCTCCCTCCAAGTTCCCTCTTCACAGGCCCTCACAAGGAGTCATTCCCACTGAGGGAAGTGCCCCAGGGGACAACCGTGTGAACATCCGGAAGCGTACCAAAATACCGTTCTCAGGGCTTCAACGCCACCAGCCAACCTGATTATTGCGTCTTGGTGATCCTGAATCACGCCAGAACGCCATTCGGGACTTCAACCACGCGAATCAACGTAACTGTTGCGCCCTGGAAATCTTGAATCGTTAAAAACGCAGTATTTGGTACATTAACCATTGCAAGCAGTGAACCACGTGGAAATGTTTGAAACGAATGTGCGCGGCACTAAAGCGAGAGCCACAGTTTAAAAAGGAGCCGTCCTCGATCCATTCATTTTTTACAAACCGATTGTGCGCGGCGCTAAGGCGAGAGCCACATTTCGGAAAGGTGCCGCCCTCAATCCGTGAAGCTGTTCCAAATGTTTAAAAACGAATGCGCGCGGCGCTTAGGCGAGAATCACATTCCGAAAGCGATCCGCCTTCGCTCCGTGAAGCTCGAGCAACGGTTGGAAACGAATGTGCGCGGCGCCGAGGCGAGAGCCACATTTCGGAAGCGACCCGCCCTAAACATTGGCCTCGGGGTGCGAGGAGGAGGAGCAGGAGGAGGAGGAGGAGGAGGAGGAGGAGGAGGGCCCTCCGTGTGTGACATGCTTGCCAGCTGTTAGGCTTGAGGTTCGCCGGTGGTACGTAAGGGAATCCCGGGCGGAACGCCCAGCCCGCCCCTCCGACCTGGCCTCGGGATGCGACAGGGAGGACTTAATTCATAAGAGAAGACATGGAGGAGGAAGAGGAGGAGGAGAAGGAGGATAACGAGGAGGAGGAGGAGGAGAAGGAGAAGGAGGATGGGAGAAAGACGAAAGGAGAAGGGATGGGGGGGAGAAGGAGGAGGAGGATAAGGAGGAGGAGGGGGAGGAAGAGGAGGAGGAGGAGGAGGAGGAGGAGGAGAAGGAGGAGGTAAGCGAGGCCATGCCGACGGGCATGTACAAGATCCCGAAGGAGGTCCTGGCCTGGTTGCCGAATGGAGCGGCCCAGTGGCTCCCTGGCCACGGCATGCTGACGTGGGGTCCGAGAGGCGACGAGGAGGAGGAGAAGGAGGAGGAGGAGGAGGAGGAGGAGGAGGACGAGGAGGAGGAGGAGGAGGAGGACGAGGAGGACGAGAAGGAGGAGGAGGAGGAGGAAGAGGAGGAGGGGAAACTGGTGAAGAAGAGGGAGTATAATGGAGGGGGAAGGAACAAATACTGTCCCCCCATCGTTTTCCTACCCTCCTTTCTCCCCTTCCGTCTTGTTTCCGTATGAATAGTTCCCTGTCGCACAGGCAGACGTGTTGCTAGGGCGGGCCGGGCGTTTCGCTTGAGACTTCCTTACCAGCCATGATCCAGAAGCTGGGAATTTGCAGCGGCTTCACGGATGGAGGTCGGGTTGTTCTCAACATGTAGTTCTCGCTTTAGCGCCGCGCACATTCGTGATACACGTTGGCAAAAGCTTCAATGATGGAGGGCGGGGCGCTTTCAACATGTGACTCTCGCATTCGCGCTTCGCACATTCGTAATAAAAACTTGCAGGAGCTTCAGGGATAGAGGGTGGGGCGTTTTCAAAATTGGACTCTCGTGTTATCGTTTCACACATTCCATTCGTGTTTGAGTTTTTTTTCAACAGTTTCACGGATGGCGGGCGGGCATGTTTCACCTTGTTTTTTTTTGTCGTGTAGCCGCGCATTGTCGTCTTAATAGTTTGCAGCAGTTTCAAGGATGGAGGGTGGGCCTGTTTCGAAATACGGCTCTCGCGCCAGTGCCCCGCGTATTCGTGATACACGTTCGCAACTGATTCGCGCGGTTGAAATGTTAGTAACTGTGTTCCCGCATGGCTTGATGTTGTCAGGATCTTTTAGTCACGTTGAACTGTGGCGTTGAATTCTTAAGGATGGTGTTCTGACGCGATTTAGGGCTGCCACGTCGCACGTGTCACGTTGATTCGCGGCGCTGAAGTCTCAGGATGTGTGTTCTTGCATGATCGAGGAGCATTTCCCACCATGAAGAGATGTTAGCCAACATGGGCCCCAAACAGTGTGTGCTTCTGGCAATGACGTGTACAGTCTATGTGATGCGAGCAGTTGTGCAACCTACGTGGTACAACCTATGTGGTGCAAGCACCTACTTGCTCAACTTGAAGCTGTCTTCTCCACTGCTCGTGCAAACATCCCACCCTCCCACCCGCAATTTGGCCGCAAGTCCTCTTAAGACCGTGACGGTAGGCACCAAATGGCAATTGTCAGTGACACAGACGACGACAGCGACAACGACGACGACGACGCCACCGACACCGACTACGACAACACCGACGACGTCTCTAACGACTTCGACGACGACGACAGCGACGACGACGACGACACCGACGTCGACGACGACGCCGACGCCGACGACGACGACGACGACGATGACAACGCCAACGACGACGCCGACGCCGACGAAGACGACGACGACGCCGACGACGACGATGACGACGACGAGAACGACGACGACGACGTCGCCAACGAAGACGACGACGGCGACAACGACGACAACGACGACAACGACGAGGGAGGAGGGAGGACGGCGACGACGCGAACGACGAAGAAGGAGGGAGGACGGTGACGCCGACGACGGTAACGACGAGGGAGGAGGGAAGACGACGACGACGACGACGGCGACGAAATAGGAGAGACGACGACGAGACGCCGACGACGGACGACGACGACGACGAGGGAGGAGGAAGCACGACCACGGCGACAACGACGACGGAAACGACGACGACGCCAAAGAGGACGACGACGACGACGAAGAAAGACAGAGGACGACGACGGTGACGACGACGGCGACGACGAGTGAGGATGGCGGACGGCGACGACGACGACGACGCAAGAGCGCGCGCGCACGCTTTTGTTGAAAGTCCGTGTTGCGAAACCCTGTGCTTTTGTATGTTTTTTGGAAACTCGATTTTGAAATCCGTCCGAAACCGAAGGTTTTTGAAGGATTTCGGCATGCGCGCGCGACCACGCGCGCGCGTGCACATCGTCACATTTTTTTGCAGAGGATTCTCGCGACGGCACGCGCGCAAGGGCGTTCGAAAGATTTCGACATGCGCGCGCGCGAAGTCCGTTTGGTAGTATGTTCTTCAGTCTTGGAAAACCCATGGTTTTCTAGAGAATTCGCAGGAGCGCGCGCTTAAGCTCTTGTTGAAAACCAGTGTTGCGAAGCCTTGTGTTTTTGTATGTTTTTGGGGAACTCGATTTTGCAATCCGTCCGAAACCTAAGGCAGTTGTGAAGGATTCCGGCATGCGCTCTCGATGACGCGCGCGTGTGCACTTCGTCCCATTTGTTGCAAAGGACTCTTGGACATTTTTAATTGTTGATAAACGAGTGCGCGCGCATAGTAGTTTTTTGCCGAGGATGGCGGGGGGCTCGATACGGGTTTGGCTGGGATTATCTTAACTCACAGATAGGATGGACATTGGGTTCGGGTCCTATGCGTTTTGCATCAGTTCCAGGGGGGTCTTTCAACCCGGGGGGGGGGAGAACCTATTCTGTTTTGAGAAAGGGGATACGATTTTAACAAACGAGCAAACATCCACCCACCCACCCACAACTTGGCTTGCAAAACCCATGCGGGGGCGACTGCGACGAGTGCTTGGCGTTAGCTGGTCCATCTCCGCGGCCGCGCCAACCCAAGCGCGCGCGCAGCGGCCAGCTAGATTTGCGCGACCGGCGGGCCCGCGGTGACGCTGATGTTGACAAGGACGACGGCGCGGCCAGTGCGGGCGCCGACGTTGATCACGCCGTCGACGATGACGGCGCCCTCGCGTCGGCGATGAAAGTTTTGGAAAGAGTTCGACGTGCGCGCGCGGCCGAAGCGCGAGAGTGGCCCGCATGGTTTTATTAAAGACGGATCGCGCCCCCCCCCCCCCCCCAAACCCCCGCCCCCCCCCCCCCCTCGCGCGCGCAAGGGCGCGCGAGCGATGTCGGCATGCGACGCCAGAGGCCCGTTTGGCAGAATTCCATGACACATTTGAACAACCTGTTGTTTCCTCAAGAATGCGCAAGAGCGTGAGCTCACGTTTTTTTTTTTTTGCGTGTGAAAACTGATGTTGCGATGTCTGGCGTTTTGGTGCGCGTTTTAGATACTCGGTTCTGGAATCATTGCGAAGCCGAAGGTTCTTGATGGATTTCGGCATGCGCGCGCGCAACGACGCGCGCGCGCGTCGCCCTGTTTTCTGCAAAGGATTCTCGCGACGGCACGCGCGCAAGGGCGCTCGAACGGTTTCGATATGCGCGCGCGAAGCCCGTTTGGTAGCATTTTTTGAACATGTTGAAGAGCAGATGGTTTCCTGAAGAATTCGCATGGGCGCGCGCGCAAGCTTCTTTTGACAACCCGCGTTGTGGAACCATGGTTGTTTATATGTATTTATTATGTTTCATTTGATTGTTGCATGGATTTCGGCATGCGCGCGCGACGACGCGCGCGCGCGTGCACTTCGCTTTTTTTGTTTGCAAGGATTCCTGGCAACTTGTGATTTTTGATGTGCTAGTGCGCGCGCGTCGTATTTTATGCAGAGGATGGCGGGGGGGGGTCGATGGCGGTCGGGCTGGGATGGCATGGACTCATACTTAGGATGCACGATGGGGCAGAATCACATGTAAATTGCAATGCGAGAAGGGGGGCCGATAATCCCTGCACCGCGCTTGACCACTTCCACTGCTCGCGCGAACATCCCGCCCGCCCACCCGCGACTTGTTCTGCGAAACCCACGCGGCGGCGATCGCGATGTGTGCTTGGCGCTGGCCGGCGCATCTCCGCGGCCGCGCCGGCCCTGGCGCGCGCGCGCGACGGCGCGACGGCGGGCGCGGCGATGATATATAGTAACGATGCAAGTGGCGACGCTGGCCGCGCCAACCCGAGCGCGCGCGCGCAGCGGCCAGCTAGATGGGCGCGACCGACGCGGCCGCTGCGGCGCTGACCGCAGGGCGCATCCCAGCGGGCGCTTCACTGCGAGTCGGCGACTTGGGCGGGCGCGGTGGCATAGCAACGTCTACAGCGGTAGAGACAACGACAGCGATGTTGGCGACGACGTCGGCAACGACGACGGCGCGGCCAGCGAGGGCGCAGATGCTGATCGCGCCGACGACGATGACGGCGCATTCGCGCCGGCGACGAAGGTTTTGGATGGAGTTCGACATGCGCGCGCAGCCGACGCGCGATAGTGGCCCGCATGGTATCGTTTGACGCGGAGGGAGCGCGAATGATCTCGGCATGCGGCGCCAGAGGCCCGTTGGGCAGAATGCCGTGCGAATGTGAAAAATTCTTGGTTATCTTAAGAATTCGCCAGAGCGCGAGCGCAGCCTTTTTTGAATATTGATTTTGTGAAACCATTTGTTTAAACATGTGTTTCGGCACTCTGTTTTACACTCGCTACGACGCCGAAGGTTTTGGGGGGAGTTCGGCGCGCGCGCGCGACGACGCGCGCGCGTGCACTTCGTCGCATTTGTTGCGAAGGATTCTCGCGGCGGCGCGCGTTCGAGGGCGTTCGAACGATTTCGGCGTTCGCGCGCGAAGCCCGTTTGGTTGCATTTTCTGGAAACGTGTGCAATCATAAAAAAATGATGGCTTTCGTCTGAATTCGCAGGAGCGCGAGCGCGTTTTTTTTTTTTTTTTTTTTTTTTTTGTATTCCGAAAATCAGTAATGCGAAATCTTGCGCTTCTATAAATTATTGACACTAGATTTTGAGCCCCTTGCGAAGCCGAAGGTTTCCGCAATATTCTGGCGTGCACGCGCGACGACTCGCGCGTGCACTTCGTCTTATTTGTCGCAAGGGGTTCTTGCAAACTGCTGATTGTTGATGAACGAGTGCGCGCGCGTAGAATGTCGTGGGGGGGCCGACGCTGGCTCGGCCGGGGTTTCGTGAACTCATATTTAGGATGGGCGATGGGGCAGAATCGCACGTGAACAGCAGCTGCGCAGGGGATGCAGATATGTTTGGCATCGCGATGGTGGCGGGCTCTGTTCTCTTTTTCAGAAAGGAGAAGTCACCCGTGGAGATCGCAGTTGCCAATTCCAGTGCTCGCGCAATCTTCCCACCCGCCCGCCCGCAACTTGTTATCCGAAACACGTGCGGCGGCGATTGCGATGAGTGCTTGGCGTCAGCCGGTGCATCTACATCCCCGCGAACAGATTTTCTAACGAAAGTGGCGCAGGGATGGAATCCGAAACGATGTTGAATCAGACCGGGCGGGGCCAGTCGCATCAGGCAACATCCGCTCGTCAATGTCATGGAAGAACGTTTCGTTCTGCATTGCGCCTTGCGCGTTGGCCATCCGACTGGCGGGAACGCAACCGCAAGGCAAAGCGTGGAATTTCCCGCGCCAGCGGCCTTGTGAAGGGCTGACTCGGATGAGCACCCGAGCATAAAGTGGCGCCTGCCTCCCAATGTTGCCCTCGGGCGCGCAAGCCAAATCATGGCACGTCAACGACCTAGCCCGTGGCGCGCGCCTGCGCGCGCAGCCGACGTTGAAAGGCGAATGTCGCTGAATGATCCTCTTTGGGCGTTGCCGTCTGCAGATCATTCGCGATGGTCGTCTTGTTGATTTTGTTATAGCGTTCTTCCCGGCTGCGCACGCGGCCGCGCAAGCCCGCGCGTGCTCGCGCGCGCGGCGGCCAGCGAGTTTGGCGCGACCGACGCGGCCGCGGTGGGGCTGGCCTCTGGGTGCTTCCCAGCGGGCACTTCAGTGCGAGTCGGCCACATGGGCGGGCGCGGCATCATGGCGACGTCGACAGCGACGCGACGATGATAGTAGCGACTCTGGCGACGGTGATGACAACGGCGACGGCGCGGCCAGTGACGGCGCCGATGCTAGCAACGCCGACGACGACGACGGCGCCCTCGCGTCGGTAGTGCAGGTTTTTGGAAGGACGCGCGGCTGACGCACGAGAGCGGTCTGAATGGTTCCATTGGACGCGGATCGTGCCCCCCCACCGCGCGCGCAGGGTCGTCTGGGTCGTGTCGACGCGCGGCGCGAAAGGCCCGTTTGGCCGAATGTAATGAACATGGTAAGGAACTTCTGGTTTTGCTGAGATTTCGCAAGTGCGCGAGCGCAGTTTTTCTGGGAAAACTGATGTTGTGAAACCCTGCATTTTATTTGCGTTCGGGCCGCTCGGTTCTGAAATCCTTGCGAAGCCAAGGGTCGCCGAAGGATTGCGGGGCGCGCGCGACGACCCGCGCGCGTGCACTTCGCCCCATTTGTCGCGAGGGATTCTCGCGACAACGCGCGCGCGAGGGCGTTCGAGCGACGTCGGCGCCCGCGCGCGAGAGGCCCATTTGGTAGCATGTCATGAACATGTGGAAACCAGATGTTCGTCGCGAGAAATCGCGAGGGCGCGAGCGCAAACTTGTTTTGAAAGCCCTCGTTGCGGAAGCATGCGTTGCGATGCGCGCCCTGGGTGGGCGCTCGATTTTGACATCTGCACGAAACCCAGCGCGTAGGAGGATTCCGGCATGCGCGCGCGACGACGCGCGCGCACTCCGCCCCGTTAGGCGCATGGGATGTTATAAATTATCTCTTGCAGAGGATGAAGGGGGGGGGGGGGCATCCGTTGCCAGTTTGGCTGGGATGCTATACATTAATATGCGCCGTGGGCGCTGGGGCAGAATCGCATGCACATTGCAGCGCGAAAAGGGGCGCGTTTAAGTCGGGGGGTGGGGGGGGGGGGGCTAATATTTTTCCGGAGACGAGAATGCACGCTTTCAAATGTGCGCGCTGCAATGCGCGCGGTTCAATCCGATGCGCGGTGGAACCTACGTTCACCGCCGCGAAGAGAGAGAGAGAGAGAGAGAGAGAGAGGGAAATGTATATATATATATATATATATATATATATGTGTATACATGTATATGCCAACGTCGGCATGCGGACAAAGAGGCCGACATGCACGTGGATCCAATTATTAGGACACTGTCGCACTCATGGTTCTATGCGTGTCAAAGATAAGACATGCCATCATGAAGCCCACGCGCCATTCATGGCGGTCGCCTCGAAGAAACATATCCGCGCGGCCGAAGATCGCACCGCGCGTGACCGCGTCACGATGCGGGATCACGTCGGAACAAAACTCGGGCATCAAGTTGCACCCGCCTCCCCAATGTTGCCACAAGGCGCGTGGACCGATAGAGACTAGATGGGCGATCTGGCCCTCGCCGCCATTCCTGCGCGTTGCCAACGTTGGAGGACGGATGTCCTTCGAAGTTCCTCTTGAAGGCGTCGTTTGTGTCAAACGGTTCACCGAGATCGTCTTGCAGTTGTCGGTGCAACTTGCTTCGCGGCTGCGCATGTGGCGCGGTTGATCTGCGCGAGTGAGTTGACAACTTCCACGCCCTGACAAACGCCCCGCCCACCCGCCCGCAACATGGTTTGCTGAACCCCAGCGGCGGCGATTGCGATGAGTGCTTGGGGTTGGCTGGTGCATCTCTGCGGCCGCGCTAGCCCGCGCATGCTCGCGCGCGCGGCGGCCGGCGAGTTTGGCGCGACCGACGCGGCCGCGGTGGCGCTGGCCGCTGGGCACTTCCCAGCGGGCACTTCAGCGCGAGTCGGCGACTTGGGCGGGCGCTGTATCACGGCGACGCCGCTGGCGGGAGACGCGATTCTGAGGGTAGCAATGATGGTGGCGATGGTGGCGATGACGACGGCAAGGCCAATGGCGGCGCCGATGTTCATCGCGCCCGCCGACAACGATGACGATGTCCTCGCGTCGGCGATGAGGGTTTCTGAAGGAGTTCGACAGGCGCGCGCGGCCGACGCGCGCGAGTGGCCCGCGCGACCTTATTTGACGTGGATCGCGCGCCCCCCTCCCCCCAAAAGCACGCGCGCGATGGCTTTCGAATGAGTTCGACATGCGGCGCGAGAGGTCCGTTTGCCAGAATCGGGTGGAAACGTTGGACAACCTACGGTTTGTTTTTTTTAGAGCTGATGTTGCAAAACTATGCGTTTTGTTTCATGCTTCGGAGCGCTCGATTTTGAACCCCCTGCGAGACCGAAGGGGCACGCGCGCGCGACGACGCGCGCGTGCACTTCGCCCCATGTGTTGCAAGGGGTTCATGCGACAGCATGCGCGGAAGGGCGTTCGAGCGATATAGACACGCGCGCGCGAGAGGCCCGTTTGGCAGCTCTTTTTATGAACATGTTGAAGAACGGTGGTTGTCTTGAGAATTCGCAAGAGCGCGGGCGCAGGTTTTTGTTTGAAAACCATTGTTGCGAAACCATGTGTTTTCCAATGTTTACGTGACTCTCGATGCTGAAATCCATGCGAAGCTTGTGGTGTTGGACGGATTTCGGCGCGCGCACGCGGCAACGCGCGCGCGCGTGCACTTCGTCCCATGTATTGCAAGTGGTTTTTGAAAACTGACGGTTTTTGATAAAAGAGCGCGCGCGTATTATTTTCTTTGCAGAGGAGAGGGGGGGGGGGGCAATGCCAGCCTGGCAGGGATTGTCCGAATTGCGATTTAGGGTGGGCGATCGGGCAGAATCACATGCAACTTGTAATGCGACAAGGTGGGTCGACATCATATTCTTTTAGAATTGAGAATCAAAGTGGTGTAATCTATTCAATCTATGCAGTGCAATTCGCCTGGCCGAATTTGAAGTTGTCAATTCCACTGCTCGCGCGAGCATCCCACCCGTCCGCAAGTTGGTTTGCAGAGCCCGTGCGGCAGCGGTTGCGGTGACTGCTCGGTCAGGTAGTCCGGCGCGACCGACGCGGCCGCGGTGGCGCTGACCGCTGGGCACTTCCCACCGCGCCGGCGCGCGGGCACTTCCGCGCGAGTCGGTGGCTCGGGCGGGCGCGGTATCACTGCGACATTTGCAACGGGAGGCGCGACGACGACAGTAGCGATGTTGGTGGCGATGGTGGCAATGGCGAAGGCAACTCCAATGACAGTACCGACGCTGATCATGCCGATGGTGATGATGGTACCCATGTGTCGGCGATGAAGGTTTTGGTAGGACTTCGATATGCGCGCGCGGCCGACAGGCGCGAGGGGCCCCTTTGATTTATTTGACAGTGGTCGCAACCCACCCCCAGCGACCTCGCAAGGTCGTTCGATTCATTTCGACGCGCGCTCGAGAGGCCCGTCTGGCCGCATTTGATAAATCGTTAAAAGACATGTGGTTATCATGCGAATTCACGACAGCGCGCGCAGATTTGTTCTGCGAAAACGGATGTTGCATACTCATGTGTTTGACACTTTTTCGGGGCACTCGATCTTGAAATCCTTGCGAAACCCGGCGCGGGTGAATGATTCCAGCATGCGCGCGCGACGACGCGCGCGCGTCCACTTCGTCTCGTTTTCTGCACGGGGTCTTTGACAATGGAGGGTTTTCGATGAACGAGCGTGTGCGCATAGCTTGTTTTTGCAACAGATTGTGGGGGTATGGGCCTGGCTGGGATGGTACGAACTCATGTTTAGAATGAAAGATGGGGCAGAATCGTAAGTAAATTGCACATCCCCAGGGGGCGATATTCCGGGGGGGGGTCGATCTTAATTCCTTTTGAGAAGGGAGAGCGCATGTTGTGCAAGCTGTGTGGGTTAATCTACGTGGTGCAATTGATTGTTACCCATAATCTGACACATCCCATGCTCTTGCAAACATCCCACCCACCCACCCGCAAGTTGGTTTGCAAAACCTCTTAGGACCGCGACGGTAGGTACCAAATGGCACTTGGCAGCGACACCGACGCCGACGACGACAGCGACGTCGACGACGACGCCAACGACGACGACGACGGCTACGACGACACCGACGACGTTTCCGACGATTTCGGCGACGACGACGACGACGACGACGACGACGACGACGACGACGACACCGACGACGAAGACGACAACGACGACGACGACGCCGACGCCGACGACGACGACGACGATGACGACGCCGACGACGACGACGACGACGCCGACGACGACGGCGACGACGACGTCGACGACGCCGACGGCGACGACGACGACGACGGCGGCGACGACGACGACGCCGACGTCGACGACGACGAAGACGACGACGCCGCCGACGACGACGATGACGACGTCGCCAATGAAGACGACGACGACGAGGGAGGAAGGAGGACGACGACGGCGACAACGACGACAACGACGAGGGAGGAGGGAGGACGGCGACGACGCGAACGACGAAGAAGGAGGGAGGACGGCGACGCCGACGACGACAACGACGAGGGAGGAGGGAACGACGACGACGACGACGACGGCGACGAAATAGGAGGGACGACGACGAGACGCCGACGACGGACGACGACGACGACGACGAGGGAGGAGGAGGAAGGACGACCACGGCGACAACGACGACGAAAACGACCACGACGCCAAAGAGGACGACGACGACGACGACGACGAGGAAAGACAAAGCACGACGACGACGACGACGACGAGGGAGGAGGGAGGAAGGCGACGACGACAACGACGACGCAAGAGCGCGCGCGCACGCTTTTGTTGAAAATCCGTGTTGCGAAACGTTGTGTTTTTGTATGTGTTTTGGAAACGATTTTGACATCCTTCCGAAGCCGAAGGTTTTTGAAGGATTTCGGCAAGAGCGCGCGACGACGCGCGCGTCTGCACTTCGTCCCATATGTTGCAGAGGGTTCTGGCGACGGCACGCGCGCAAGGGCGTTCGAAAGATTTCGGCATGCACGCGCGCGAAGCCCGTTTGGTAGCATTTGTTGTTGTGATTAATGAAAAACCATGGTTTTCTGAAGATTTCGCAAGAGCGCGCGCGTAAGCTTTTTTAGAAAAGCAGTGTTGCGAAACCTGGTGTTTGGTATGCGTTTTTTGAAACTCGATTGCGAACTCCTTCCGAAACCGAAGGTTTCTGAAGGATTTCGGCACGCGCGCGCGCGACGACGCGCGCGTGTGCACTTCGTCCCGTTTTTTACGAGGGATTCTTGGAACATTATGATTGTTGACAGACGAGTGTGCGCGCATATTTGTTTGGCAGGGGATGGCGGGGGGGAGCGATACTGGCCTGGCTGGTATAGTATGAATTCGTATTTAGGATGGGAGAGTGTGCAAAATCATATGTAGATTGCAATACGAAAAGGTGTATCGTTAGCTCTGGGAGGGGGGGAGGGTAGAGTCTACTTTTTAAAGAAAGGAGAATCTGCGCGGTGTTAACTCCTGTTCGCAGTGAGTTGCCAACTCCACTGCTCGGGCAATCATCCCAATGACCCGCCCGCAAGTTGATTTGCAAAATCCGTGCGGCGGCGATTGCGATGATTTCTCGGCGCTGGCTGGCGCCTCGTTGCGGCCGCGTCAGCGCGCGCGGGCTCGCGCTCTGAGCGGCCAGCTAGCCTGGCGCGACCAACGCGGCCGCGGAGGCGCTGACCGCCGGGCACTTCCCGGCGCGCCTCGCAGGTTGCGCTGGCACTTCAGCGCGAGTCGGTGATGCGGGCGGGCGAGGTATCATGGCGACGCCGGCAACAGCAGACGCGATGCTGGCTGACGGCGAGGCCGGTGGCGGCGCCGATGCTGATCGCGCCGATGGCGGCGACGGTGTCCACGTGACGGTGATGAGGGTTGTGAGAAAGAAGGACTTCGACGTGCGCGCACGGCCGATAGGCGCGAGCGGCCCGCATGGTTTTTTCTGGCAGGGATCGCTTCCCCCCCCCAACGCGCCCGCGCAGGGGCCGAATCGTCTCGACATGCGCGCGCGGAGCTCGCCTGATCGCATTTGAAGCGCAAGTTGAACCGCCTGTGATTGTCTCAAGAATTCGAAGGAGCGCGCGCAGACTTTTTTTGCACAGTCACGTGGCAAAGTCATGTTTTATGTGCTCGAGGTTCTTGATTTTGAAATCTCAGCGAAAGCCCCGGTTTTTGCAAGATTGTGGCGCGCGCGCACGACGACGTGCGCGCGCGTGCACTTCGTCTTGTTCGTTGCACGTGGTTTGTTCGATAAACGAGCGTGCGCGCGTAGCGTCTGGTGCAGAGGAGGGGGGGGCGGGGGGCGATGCGGGCTGGGCTGGGCGGCGATTGCGACGGCTGCTTGGCGCTGGCTGGCGCCTCGCCGCGGCCGCGTTCGTGTAACTTGCCATACAAAGACGCGTGCGGATGATCCCGGGGGGGTGCAGTCTAGTGCGGCGACGGGGCGGCGACGGCGACGACATTGCTGCCAGACCGCCACACCAGTCCAGACGCGACGGCGAGGCGGTGACGGGGCGGCGACGGCGACGACATTGCCACCAGACCGCCACACCAGTCCAGATGACGGGCGGCGACGAGGCGGCGACGGCGACAACATGGCCGCCAGACTGCTACACCAGTCCAGACGGCGGGCGGCGACGAGGCGGCGACGGGGCGGCGACGGCGACAACATAGCCACCAGGCCGTCACACCAGCCAGGTTCCTTGGAGGAGAAGTCAGAAACCTTAAGTGCAAACACTGTTTGGGTACAACTTTTGTCGGGCCCTGTGAACAGGGAATTTGGAGGGAAGGTTTGTTGCAACATCTTTGATGCGTTTTCGGTTTACTCGGGTCCTCATCCCCGTCCGCGACGACTGGACTCGCCTCATGGCCAGCGAAGGCACCAATCACGGGTTTGGACGGCCGCGTGCTCACGGCCCGTTCGATCTCATTCGACCTCCAGAGCTGAATGGCGCCAAGACCGTCGCCCTGCCCTGCGTTTGCACTCCACCGCCGAGCTTGGCGCCATCAAGCTCGAGCACGACCGCCTCGGCCTCACCGACGGAGCCGACTTCGCCCTGCCCTCCGCCGCCCTGCACCGCGACGTCGAGGCCAGGTGGCGACCTCTGGCGGAGCCAGCGGCAACGACGCCCCGTCGACCCGGGCCAGGCTCCGTGCACGCCGCACAGCTCCTCTTGGGGCCCTCGGTCCTCCGAAGGAGCTGCAGCGGAGACGGCCTTCTCGCGCTTGCAGCGGAGACGCCCTCGAGCTCTGAACGCCGCACAGCTCCGCAGGGGCCAGGCGGCGACTTCTCTGGCGGAGCCAAAGCGGCCACGACGCCCCCCGACCCGGGCCAGGCTCCGTGCACGCCGCACGGCTCCGCAGGGGGGCCCTCGGTCCTCCCAGCCGCCGCGCCCGCCCCACGCGGCCCCCGGGGGGAGGCGACGGCGGGTCCTCCAGGGGACACGAAGGGCGCTCTCTCGGCATCGCTCGGACGTGTGCATTTTTTCTCGGCGAGAGCCATCGAGGACCATCCTGGACCGTCGAGCAAAACAGAAAAAGCACGCACGAAACCGCCAAAGGCACGGGAAGTGGACGTCCGAGCGACGGCAAGCTCTCCCCACGGGGCGCAGGCACGCCGCCCAGGGAGAGCGGTGGAGTGGTCAGCGCCTCAACGCGCAGATTGGCAGCCAATCTTCGGCCACGAGGAGGTCGACGCGGCGAAGGGCACGCGAAACGTCAAGGAGCACGCGCCGACCGGTGAGGCGCTCCTCGTCGGTGCCCCCACGAAGCCCGCCAGCCGCAGCTTCCCGGTCGGAGTCCGCGCATCCTCGCCGGGCCCTGGCTGCCTCCCGCGCGTGGCCTGGCTTGCGCACGACGCCTCCCTTTTGTCAGCCTCGAGGACCCAGCCTTCTTTTTCTCAGCTCAGGCCAGCACTTCACTCAAAGCCTTGACTGCTCCGACTTCGCCTTCTTGCCGAAGGGGGGACAGCGCGCTGGGCGAGCTCTCTACTGACTGAGAGCCTGGCGACACGCGCCTGCTTTTGCTCAAAACGCAGACATCAAGGCCATCGCTGGCGCCGCCAACTTCCAACTCGAGGCCGCCATCCAGCAGCGTACTCACCAAGCTCAGCAGGGCTTCGTCGCGGGCCGCAGCTTCACAAAGCACATCGTCCGCCTCGACGCCGGGATGCGCAGTGCAGGAGTGGGTCGCGGTTGCTCTCCCATCGCTTGGTAGGGTCCGGCTCTTCCGCGCTCTCGAGCGCTTCGACCTCCCGCTGGGCCGCCTCGGCCCTTTCGGCGCGCTGCACTTCGCCCCGAACAGCCTCGCGATCGAGTCCACAGTGGCTCAGATCTGCCCTGCCAGCGGCTCGGCATGGGCCATCGCCGTGGATCCACTGAGGTGACACGTCACTGGAACGTCCTGACGGTGCTCCAGAGCTGAACCAAGGCTAAGTGGGCGGCTGCGCCGATGATGTGGGCCTGCTGACGTACGACCTCAACACGCTGCGCAAGATTCCTGAGCCTTTTCGGGTGGCCGAGAGCCTCGCGCTGCTTTCACGTAAGCTTCGCAGGTGCGTAGCAGACTCGCTCCGGGACTCCGCCTCCAAGGCCACCATTGCCCAAACCGAGGCCCACCTGGCCGAGCTCGGTGCCTCCTGGGGCGTTTTTTCCGGTCGAGGTGCGAGCCGAATACCTCGGGGTCTTCCTGGGGCCGTCGGATTTTCTGGGCTGCCAATGGCTCGCTCCTGGGCCAACATGATCACTCCAGAGCGGCAGCGACGCCACAGTTCGCCTATACAACACATCTTCGATCACTACCTAGAGACCAGAGACCAGTTATGTCGCTCAACTTTCCCGCTTGACCAGCGGATTGCGCGCCTTGGGCGAGCTGCAGACCCGCCCAGGAAGCCCGAAGTACAGAGGGTGGTCGCTGACTCGCCTCGCGCCTCCACGTTTAATCGCTACATAGTCGCCTCATGGCCTAGGGCGCCGCATCACCGCCGCCGCCTGCTGAACTCACTGCGCGGTGGCAAGCTCTCACCGAGTTTCCAAAGGATGTGCGCCCGAGCTGGAGATGGGCCACCTTCAAAACTCTCAGCAGTTGGTGGGCAACGCCCCACCGCATGCATGTCCTCGTGCAGCGCAAGTGCGTTTCCAGATGCGCCGAGACACCAGGTGTATGTCCCCTTTACCTTTCCTGCTCCGTCCTCGCGAGCCTCTTCTGGTCCCGTGATTCGCCTCCACTCCACTGCACGCTCACATCATAGGCCCTCGGCCCTGCGGCCATCAGCGGCCGCGTATCCAGATACACGAGAGAGTGATCTCTCCCTGTTTCGTACAGTCCAGCGGTTTCCATTCGCTTTTAATGTTTACAACAAAACGAAATAAGCTGATCGCCCATGGAGCGCGTTTCACGGGCGCTTCTCTTAGGAACATTCGGCGCCGCGTTTGAACTGGGGGTGGTCCCTCCGAACATTCGGCGCCGTCTAACAGAACCAGGGGGTTTTCCCTCCCCCCTCCGCCCCCTCCGAAACCCCCCCTCCCCCCCCCCCCGGCGCCGGCGCCAGTGCCGGCGTCGTCGTCGTCGTCGTCGTCATCGTCAGCGTGGTCGTGGCCGTCGTCGTCATCGTCGCCGTCGTCTTCATCGTCGTCGTTTTCGTCGCCGCGTCGTCGTCGTCGTGCTCGTCGTGCTCGTAGTCGTCGTCGTCGTCGTCACCGTGGTCACCGTCGTCACCGTCGTCGTCGCCGTCATCGTCGTCGTCGTACAGTAGTCGTCATCGTCGTCGTTGCCGTCGTCGCCGTCGTCGTCGCCGTTGTCGTCGTCATCGTCGTCGTCGTCATCGTCGTCATCGTCGTCGTCGCCGTCGTCGCCGTCGTCGTCGTCGTCGTTGTCGTCGTCGTCGCCGTCGTCGTCGTCGTCGTCGTCACGGTCGTCACTGTCGTCACCGTCGTCACCGTCGTCACCGTCGTCGTCGTCGTCGTCATGCTCGTCGCCGTCGCCGTCGCCGTTGCCGTCGCCGTCGCCGTCTTCGTCGTCGTCGTCGCCGTCGCCGTCGTCGTCATGCTCGTCGCTGCTCCCCACCGCCGCCGCCGACAGCCGCCGCCTGTGCTGGCGCCGGCCCGGGGGGGGGCATGGGGGGGTTCGAACCTTCCCTCCCCGAAGTGGAAGAAGGGGAGTGGAAGAAGAAACGCTCTTAACCACCTCCGCACAGAGTGTCAGTGGGATTATTCTTCTTCGTCGTCTTCTTATGTTGTTCCTTATTATTTGTCTTATTATTATCCCCTTCCCGCTTATTATGTTTCTTCTCCTTCTTTCTCAGATTCCCCTCGTTCGGCTGTGTCTCCTGGCGGCCTGCTGCTGCGCGCCCGTCTCATTTGCCGATGATTATTATTGTTAGCATTTGTATTATCACTGGGCTTCTTATTGTTTATCTTGTTCTCTTATGTTTATTAAGACGATGTGCATTCGTAGTAGTAGTAGTGTAGTAGTAGTAGTAGTAGTAGTAGTAGTAGTAGTAGTAGTAGTAGTAGTAGTAGTAGTAGCTGTTGTTGTTGTTGTCGTTGTTGTTGTACTAGTAGTAGTAGTAACAGCAGCAGTAGTAGAAGTAGTAGTAGTAGTAGTAGTAGTAGTAGTAGTAGTCGTAGTAGTAGTCGTAGTAGTAGCAGTAGTAGTAGTAGTAGTAGTCGTAGTAGTAGTAGTAGAGTAGTAGTAGTAGTAGTAGTAGTAGTAGTAGTAGTAGTAGTAGTAGTAGTAGTAGTAGTAGTAGTAGTAGTAGTAGTTGTAGTAGTAGTAGTAGTAGTAGTAGTAGGAGTAGTAGGAGTAGTAGTAGTAGTAGTAGTAGTAGGAGTAGGAGTAGGAGTAGTAGTAGTCGTAGTCGTAGTCGTAGTCGTAGTCGTAGTCGTCGTAGTCGTAGTAGTAGTAGTAGTAGTAGTAATAATAATAATAGTAGTAGTAGTAGTAGTAGTAGTAGTAGTAGTAGTAGTAGTAGTAGTCGTAGTATGGGTTTCAATAGATATATTTCCATTGTGAATAGCACAGCTCTTTCCCCTGGCGGCCTGCTGCTACGCACCTATTCTGCTTATTATGTCTCTTATCCTTAGTATTATTCTGACTTTCTTATCATTGTAATCAATGTTGTTGTTGTTGTTGTTGTTGCTGTTGTTGTTGTTGTTGTTGTGGTTGTTGTTGTTGTTATTGTTGTTGTTGTAGTAGTATGTATCTTCTAATGCATTAGTATTGTATGTTGTTGTTGTTCTTGTATTTGTGCTATTGTTACCCGTGTAATATATGTTACTGCTATGCTATTCGTATTGCTCTTATTCTTATGTTTCTTCTTTTTATACGTCTACTTCAGGTTTCCTTCGTTCGGTTCTGTCCCCTGGAGGTCTGCTGCTGCGCGCCAGTCTCGTTTGCCGCGTTCGTGGTTCCAGGGTGGATCGGGACGCCATCTGGCAGTTGAAGCTCGACGAGGGTTTCACAAAGGCGGTAATCAGTAGCATTCCGATTGGCCTTCTGAGGCCCACGGGACGGCTCAGTAACCAATTCGGCGAAATGGATCAGAATACACGTCAGAGGGATGGTGAGGGTGCGGGGGAGAGAGAGGGAGAGCGGGAGGCAAATATGCGCCTGAGATGACCTTGAACAATGTCTGCGTCATGACGGGGCCTTGGATGAGCGCTATTGCCACATTCTTCCTGGCCATGACCGCGGCGGAGTGCTCAGAAAGCACCGGGGTGGGCGTGGTCGCGGCCTTCGTGTTCGCCGGGATTCCAGCGCACCTCATGCGTTCAATGGCAGGAGAGTTCGACAACGAGGCCCACGCCATGATGTGGTTCTGTGCGACCTTCTACTTCTGGTGCCGCTCTCTGCGCACGATCCGATCATGGCCCTGGGCCCTGCTCGCCGCAGCGTGCTACGGCTGCTCCGTGGCCACCTGGGGAGGCTACATCTTCGTCAACAACCTCATCGGCCTCCACGCCGCGGTGCTCGTCGTGCAGGGCAAGTTCAACTCCGGAGCCCACCGCGCGTATAGCCTGTGGTATGTGCTGGGCACTGCGGCTGCCACCTTTGTGCCTGTGGTGGGGTGGACGCCCTTGAAGTCCTTGGAGCAGGCTCCAGCCGCGCTCGTCTTTTTCGTATACCAGCTGCTGGAGCTCTGCGACATGTACCGGCGCCGGCAGAAAAAGGGAATGCAGGGCTGGGAGTTCTTCCTCTTCCGAGCCAGGGTGTTCGCTGGCATGTTTGCAGGTGCCCTCGTGGTTTGTCTCATACTGCATCAGATGAACTACTTCTCGCCGCTGTCCTCCCGCATTCGTGCGCTCTTCCTGAGACACCAGCGCACGGGCAACCCGCTCGTGGACTCCGTCGCGGAGCACCAGCCCTCGAACGCATCCTCCTACGAGACCTACCTTGGCGCGTCGAGGCACTTCGCGGTCGTCGGATTGCTCCTGTGCTGGCACCAGCGCACGCCCGCGAAGAGCTTCCCGTTCATCTTCGCGTGGGTCGCGTACACGTTCTCGCTGAAGATGAGCCGCCTCATCTCGAAGAAGAAGCGCCAGCACACACATGAACCTTTGGAGATCCGCGCAGATTACTCGGCCCTCCCCTGGCGCGCTCCGCGCGCCAGGGAGTGAGGTTCCGCGCCGATCCAGGAGATCTCGTCGGTCGTTAAAAGTAGGTAGTTCTGGATCCCCAGACCCCAATCTACTTCAAGTGCCTTCCTGCTTCAAGAACCGATCTGCTTTTGCTGCGTTGTGTTATTCTCTGGGAGGCCATGAGCCCGATCTACTTCATCCGCCTTCCTATTCCATGTTTTTACCTACTTCTTCCGACCGACGGTTTATGCTCGTGCTGGTTTTCCTTCTTCGATCATCATCATCTGCGGGCCCGTGTGCAGCATGCTGGCCGCGTACCCCGTCGGGATCGTCTACGACTGGTGCCTGGAGCAGCTGGTCCCCCGGCGGCGCGCGGAGCGGGGCTCGGCATCGCTCGGACGTGAGCATGTTGTTCTCGGCGAGGGCCACCGAGGAGCACCCCGGGTCATCTGGCAGAGCAGGAAGGCACGACATCGAAGCATGCACGGGGAATGGACGTCCGAGCGATGGCGGGGGTGGGTGGGGGGGGGGGCCCTCCGACGCTGCGCACCCCCGCCCCTTCTGGAGGCCCTGCGGACGCCACCAGGGAGGTCGGGCGGTGGCCGGGCAGAACATGCCCGCGCCCATCGCCTCGCGGCGGGGGGTGACTCAGAAGTACCGCCCAGAGGATCGATTCCCGCGGACCTCCGAAGGCGGTGGGCGTGGATATAGTTTGGCCCCCCGGGGCCCGAAGATATCCATATCCGCTGCCCGCTGGGTCCGTAGGACGTCGGTTCCCGGGCGGTGGATATGGACTGATCTCGGGTCGGGCGAAAGGGGGGGATTGGGAAAGGGGGGGTTACGAAATTTGCTGCATGCAGCTGGTTTCGGCCTCACCGAGGGGCCCATTCCTCGATACATAGCCGCCTCCGGCGCCGGGAGGCGCCGGGAAAATCAGCTACGTGAGCTGATTCTCAAATCCCCCCTTTGCTATCCCCCCCTTTCGCCCGACCCGATGATCGCCGCCTCGCAATCGCGCCAAGACGGCGACGATGTGCATCCAACAAACCGACCGCCCCCTCCCCCCCGCCCGGGGGTGGTCGGCGGCCCGCGCGAGGCGGCGCGCGGAGGGCAAGGAGCGGGCGCGTCAGCTTTTGGGCCTGGGCGGGAGGGGGGGCGGGACATACCTTCGGATGCAACTCCTGGGAGTTCAAAGTCTGACTCTGCCCCGGTCCGAACTCTGGCCGAATCCTGCTTACTCCCGCTTAGTCCGGCCTAAGCTGGCTCAGTCCCACTGAATGGCGCTGAGTCCGCGGCCTAGTCCAGCGGAGCAGCCCCCCAATGGAATCGCGAAGTCTCCCTAAGCCTTCCGACGAAGGCCTCCCAGCAGTTGCCTCCTGACATACGTTGCACGCACGTGCCATTGTCTGCATGCCATGCGTGTGGACACTTTTTGTCGGGCCACCGGAGGGCACCCCAGCTGCACGCTCGGAGACGCTCGGCGGTTCAAAGGTGGGGCTCTGCGGGATGGGGGGCCCCGAGGACAGGAAAGAGATCTCCCGTCCCCGATGAGAGGAAGGAGATCCCCCATCCCTGGGGGGCCCCCTCTCGAAGCAAAGTCAAGAAGAAGGCATACACATAGTTTCTCGGAGGTCCGCGCGGAGTATCGGCGCTCCGCGCGCCAGGGAGGGGGGTCCAGCGCCGATCCGAGAAATCCGTGCGGCCCTCCGACAGTTTGTGCTTATACTGTTTTTGTTCCTTCCTCGATGATGGGCACAATCCTGCACCACCCGCGCGACCGAGGTGCTGGCGCAAACTTCAACGCGCCCCCCTAGGAGGAGGAGGAGGAGGAGGAGGAGGAGGAGGAGGAGGAGGAGGAGGAGGAGGAGGCCCCCGATTCAGTGCTGCCTCTCATCGCCAGTGGGGCGCAGGATTTCGGCCGGTTTCATCTGGCCAGCAGGCCGTTGCACCTGGCCGGCAGGCCAGGAGCGGTGCAGATGTGGGGCCGGCGCGCTCCCGAGAGGGGCCGACTCCTTCCGGTGAGAGCCCACCAGCTGCAGGGTGAGCTGCCCTGACGTCCTCGACATGGTCGGCGACTCCAAAGGGTGCGGTTTGCAAAGGGGATGGTTTGCAATCGGCACCCTGGGGGGCACCATGGAGGGCGGGCGGGTGCCTCGCTAGAGTTCTCCGCCGCGCCCCGAGGAAGCCCGACGAGGACAGTGTCGTGCCCTCCAGGCCCCCACGGCGCCGATCGCAAACCACACCCTGGCGTAACCGCACCCTTTGCAGTCGCTGGTGCGGGCCCACCCGGGTCCCCCGATTGCCGAACGCGAGGCGGCAGTGGCGTCTTGCGCGCTTGTGTTTGGCCTCCCCGCGGCCCCCAAGAGCCGCACACCAAATGCAACTCTTACCCAGGGTCACCCCTGCACCCCTGCGTGTAGCCGACATCCGAATCCGCCGCACGTCGGTTGACTCTCCGATTTGACATGTTGTTGGATTTGCTCCCCAAACCATGCGAACATCCACGGAGGAAAAACTGCATACGCATAAACTTTCGACGGCCCGCGCGGATCTCTCAGATCGGCGCTGAGTCCCCCTGGCGGCGCCTCTGGCGCCGCTCCCGGCGCGCTCCGCGCGCCAGGGAGGCGGGGAGTCCAGCGCAGATCCAAGAAATCCGCTCGGACCGTCGAACATTTACGCTTACAGTCGGGGCGTTGACCTAAGGAACCCTAAATAAGGAACGAGGCCCCTATTTTCCATGAGTTGAATTTCGATTTCAGATCGAAAACCTAAGGAAAACCTAAGGCAAGCTGCGCAACAATTAAGGAACACGGAGCCCCTCCCCAATGAAAAGGGTTCCTTCTTCAGCGCCCCGACGGTATGTTTTTTCCTCCCCTAGCACCCCAAACGATGCGAAAAAAGGTACGGCCGAGGTGGCCGCCTCGGAAGCCTGGGGCGGCCATCCCCGCAGAACGTGGGGCAGGGGCAGCAGCAGCAGCAACGTGTGGGGCGGGACTCGGCATCAGAGGAGACTGACAGGTAGGGTCAAGTCGGGCCTGCCCCTCTGCAGGAGGAACATCCAAAAATAGTCAAAACAATAGTCAGGGGACTATTTTTTTGAGTATTTTGTTTTGCCATTTGGGGTCATTTTTGGAGCATCTTTTTTGTTCTTCGTTGAAAATCGTCCTGTAGGGGGACGCGCCCGACTTACAGGTACGGCAGGTTTGCGTCGTGTCGACCGGCGGCGACCCCGACGCCGGCGTTCAACGTTGAACGCCTGCGGCGGCCCAGAATCGGTCGATGTTGAACGATCGGACGTGGCGGAACGGGCCGATCGTTCAAGGTTGAACGATCCCCGCGGTGTCAGGAACCAACGCCTGGGTCGTCACGACACGAACCTTTCGTAGGGCGGACGTGCCCGCCCCACCCGCGGCATCACCCAGCGTGGGACCCGGAGGCGGTGAGGCGCGCCAGATCCGCGGACCCCCAACCTGTGCCGGCGTGCGCCCGGCTGGCTGGCACGGCATCGCCGCGGCCCGGCCCTCGTCGTCGTCGTCGTCGTCGTCGTCGTCGTCGTCGTCGTCGTCGTCGTGGTCCTCGTCCTCGTCCTAGTCGTCGTCGTCGTCCTCGTCGTCCTCGTCGTCCTAGTCGTCGTCCTCGTCGTCCTCGTCGTCCTCGTCGTCCTCGTCGTCCTCGTCGTCCTCGTCGTCCTCGTCGTCCTCGTCGTCCTCGTCGTCCTCGTCGTCCTCGTCGTCCTCGTCGTCCTCGTCGTCCTCGTCGTCTTCGTCGTCGTCCTCGTCGTCTTCGTCGTCGTCCTCGTCGTCCTCGTCCTCCGCGTCCTCCTCGTCGTCGTCGTCGTCGTCGTCCTCGTCGTCCTCGTCCTCGTCGTCTCGGTCGGGCTGCCCTTCCGGCGCTGGGCTCCTCGCCCTGCCAACCTCCCCCCCCAGTGCGCCACAGGTCGGCCTCGCCTGTGGGCCGCGGCCCGCGCGGGCGCAGCCTGCGCCGCCGCCGCGGACCGGAGGCAGTCGACAACGGCGGGTTCGTGTCGTGTCGACGCGTGCGGCGACCCCAGCAGTGTCGACCAGGCGTAAGAGTGACCTTTCGCCGGAGTGACCGTTGGTGCGGGCAGAGGTGGGCCCCCGGATTGCTGAGCGCGAAGCGGCAGCAGCAGCTAGCGCGCCTGGATCTGGCCTCCCCGCGGCCCCCCCAGAGCCGCGCACCAAAGGTCACTCTTACCCAGGGTCACTCTGACGTGTAGCCGAAGCAGGGGCAACGATGGGGAGGGGGATACCGGCGGCGAGCGAGGGGGGGAAGTGAGAAGGAGAAGGCCTTCTCAGGAGGCGGCGGGGCTTCTCAGAAGGCCTCCGGCCTTCTGAGAGGCTTTTTATGTCTTCGGGAAAGACTTCGAAGACTTCTCAGAAGGCGGGGGAACTTCCGAGCCTTCTGAGAAGGCCCGCCCCTTCTCACTTCCCACCCTCGCCCGCCGCCGAGGACAGGCGTAGGGGGGGGGGATGCATCGACCCCCAACTGCCCATTGATCGCCGCCCAGGAACGTGCGAAGTCGCTATCGGGGGACTATCGTGCGGAGCTCCTTTTCGAGCCCGAGGAGGGGGGGGCGGCGGGTGGGGGAGGTCAGAGTTCTCTTGGGAGTTTCGGTTTCAGGCGGCGCCCTGATTGAGAGGGTGACCGCGGAAATCCCGTTCTCAGTCCGTCGGGGGGTGGGCTTTTTTACCCGTTTCAGGGACCACACTCTGGGTCGTGACAGCGAGGCGATTGCGAGTATGTAGAGCTGAGTGTCAAGGAATCTTTTCACTGGCGAGCGAGTTCACACATCGTGAAACAGCCCTCTATGCTGCCTAATAAAAAAAATTCAATCGCCAATCTATTGGCGAGCCCTGGCCTCCAGTCCCAGGCAACTTGTTGCCCTTGGAGCCTGTTCGTCAGCGGTGCACTGCAAAAAGCCAATCTATCGGCGATGTACCGCCGATTCCGGGTCGATGTGTCCCCCCCATGCCAGTCCTGCCCTATCGTTGCCCACCACCAGCGCGGGGGGCGTTCAAGCTTGAGCGCCGCCTCTGGCCCGGCATCGGCCGTTATCGAGCGAGGAGCGCCACCAGAAAGCCCTGAGCGTTTGAGATTGAACGATTCGCGCGGTGTCAAAAACCGACGCAAGAGTCGTCGCGACACGAACCAGTCGTACACGCAAGAGTGACCTTTCGCTTGAGTTACCTCTGGTGCGGGCCCGCTGGGATCCCCCGATCGCTGAATCGGATGCGCTGGCAGCGGCTTGCGCTCTCGGGTTTGGCTACCCCGCTCCGCGCCCCCCCCCTCCCCGAAGCCGCGCACCAAGGGCCGCTCTTGCCCAGGGCCACTCCTGCGTGTAGCCGAGGCATGGGCTCCATCCTCGCCGTCCTCTGGAAGATATGGCCGCAGGCTGCAGGGGCTTTCGGGTGTTTTCGTCGATTGCCGGTGGTCTTCCTCGGGGACCGAGTGATGGCATACACCTTAGGCGATGCTGAAGAAAACTTCAATTTTCGGCCAGAGTCTCGATTATTCTTAATGTTTCAATGTAAATCCTAAGATTTGAATGGGAATTTGGGTTTTTTATTCAAGTTCTGAGACTATGAATTTCTTAACCCATAATTTCTTAAGCATTTCGCAGGGTGCACACATTGTAAACCTTCGGAGGGCCGCGCGGATTTTTTGGGATCGGCGCTGGGCCCCCTGGCGGCGCCTCCAGCGCCGCACCGCCCCTGGCGCGCTCCGCGCGCCAGGGAGGGGGTCCAGCGCGGATCCGAGAAATCCGCGCGGACCTCCGAAAGTGCATGTTTATGCAGTGTCGCAGGCCTAGAGATTGACACCAACACCAATATCGGCGGTGTGCATCCACCGAGGAAGAAAGATCCCGATCTCGGTGATGGTGGTAATATTCTGGCTTCAAAGGTGGCCGAAATATTGCCACCAACACCGAAATCGAGGATCGTCTTCCCCCTGTGGAGGCAACCCCTTGTGTTGTTGTTGGTGCCCATTTCTAGGCCTCCAACAGTGTCCTTGCTCCTCTCATGTCCGTCGGTCCCCAGCGGTCTTCCAGCTTCGGGACGCGCTCCCGCGGCGGCGCCCTTGCCGAGGGCGTCCCGCGGGCGCCCGGATCGTCCCGAGCGGCCGCTGGAGAAGCCGAGCCATGGCCCGAAAACCACGGGGGGGGAAAGTTGCCTTGCGGAAGACGAGCAATGGAGAAGAAGCGTGTTGCCAAGTAATTTCCAGATGTCTGAAACATGTGTTGGACACGTCTTGAACATGCGAAACAAACAGGCTCAAAACATGTTCAGAACACCTTTCCGGCACTGTAAGCACAGTCTGCATTCAATGATGATAGGACTGTTGGGGTGTCCATTGTCGTGGCGTCCGCAAGGCCAGGGGGGGGCGATCGGCTCGTGGGAGGGCGCACCGACCCCAGATCGCCCACGGTTCGCCGAGAGGGGCCGATGGCCCACCCCGCCCAGGGACGTCCGGGTTCGCCATCGGGGGCCTTTCGCCCCGCTCTGTTTTGCGGAAGTCGAGTAATGGATCGGAAGCATGCTGCCGAATAATCTCCAGATGTCTACTCTAGATTTCGTAATAAAAGGGAGGGGGTCTGGACCCTCCAAGACAAGCCATTTCAGACCTCCCCCGTGGGAGAACCCTCCAAAACATCGTCGCCAGACCCCCCAGGCCCTCCAAGATTAGCCTGGAAGAGACCCCCCCCCGAAATGAGACCCCCCCTCCCTTTGTTACGAAATCTGGAGTAAAAAACGTTTCAAACATGTTTTCAATATGTGGAAACATGTTGGAAGCACTTGTAGAACATGTTTTGCAGCTTTTAAGCACATTCTTAATTCAATGATAGGATTGTGAGAGTGTCCATTGCCATGGCATCCACAGCGCTCTGTCGTCGGTGTATCTCCCTCCCCCTGGGCCAGGCCCCCCTCTCGTTGGGGCCGCAGGCGGCGGCAGACGCCGCGGGCCTTCCACAGCTCCTGAGGGAGAAGGAGCTCCGCAGGGGGGGGCAGGAAGACCTACCCAGGGGGTCTGATGCCTTCAAAACAGAGGTCCGACCTCCATTCTGGTTGATGGTTTCCTCCCTTCTGGAGGCAGTTCGCGTCCAGAATAGAAGTCCGACTTCCAGATTGAAGATTTTGGATCCTCCGGGTGGGTAACCCCTAGGCCCTAGGGGCGCGAAGAAAATCGCGCTTCGCGAGTCGCGGTTTGTGCCCGATCGGCTGCCTTTTTCCAAAGGGGCGGCGAGGGTGCGCGAGGGCGCGAAGATAATCGCGCACCGCGGTGCGCCACGCGCGGAGTTACGCGACCTGGAAGACCTAACCCACCCACAGATCCGGGCGTCGCGAGCACATCACAATTCATGTTTCCGCCCTGGCCTTGGGTCCCTGACGTCGTCACGGATCGAGCCGGTTCGATAGATGTTGCAGGCAGGACGGAGGAGAACGTGTCCATAATAGTCGCAAGAACGCCTCCAGTTTGGTCAGGCTTTTATTCTCCTTGAACCGCCCCCCAGGCGCGCTCCGCGCGCCGGGGAAGGAGTGCGCGGAGGGGGGTCAACCACCAACCCAAGCACCTCTCTCTGAAACTTCATGCTTTGTGCCAGTTCTGTTTTGCCCCCTTGGAGGAGCGCTTCGCCCACGACTTCCCCGAGAAGAACCGCATGGTGCGTGCCGCGATCGCCGGCGTCCTCGTGGCGTGCAGCCTCCCGACTCTCCTGGCTTACAGGTAATGGGGCATGAGGCTTAGAAGAGGGAGCGGCGGACAGGAGGAGGAGGAGGAGGAGGAGGAGGACGAGGAATAAGAGGACGAGGGTGGTGGTAAAGAAAGAGGACGAGGCGAGAGGAGGGACGAGGGAGGAGGAAGAGGGAGTTGGGAGGGAGGAGGATGACGGCTGCCATAGGTCCGATTGGGTGGAGTTCTGCGAGGAAATCTCGCACAGCTTCGCTGGGCCTGGGCTGGTGTTCCAGGCCAGGGGAGGGACCCTCGTGACCGACAAGTACGTGGGATACGAGTGGCTCCTTCTCATTCCTCCTACTCCTCATCATCTTCACAATCGTCGTCGTCAGCAGCAGCAGCAGCATAATCATCATTATCATCATCAGAATCCTCCTCCTGCCCCTCCTCCTCCTCCTCATTATTGTTATGAGTAGTATTATTACTATCATTGTTATTCGTGTTATGTATGATTACTGCTATTGCTAGTATACGAGTAATGGTATTACCCTTGTTAGTAATATCAGATGTCGAATGTTCATAGTTTTCATGATTAACTGTATTATTCATACCAGTAGTGTTCTTATTACTCTCATTCGTATTATCACCCTCGTCAGCATCATCATCAGCAACATCATCAGTGTTCTTCTTCTCATTCTTAATAGTATGGCCAGTCTGATGTTTAGTATTCATGTCATATGTGTCTCTTAATTCCACGGGTATATACATATATTGTTTTATTAATATAGGTGTGAACAATGTTGCTCTTATTATTAGTATCACTACTGCTGCTACATACTTAGTCTGCTTCGTGTTACTACTACTAGTTGCGTCATCCTCATCATCATTATCAGCAGCATCATCAGCAGCATCAACATCAGCATCATTATCAGCAGCAGCAGCAACAGCAGTAGCATCATCATCATCATCAGCAGCAGCAGCACCACCATCATTAGCATCAGCATCAGCATCAGCATCCTCCTCCTCCTCGTCCTCCTACTTATCACGATCATCATCGTCATCCTTCCCCCCCCCTCGCTCCATCTCCCATTCTCTCGCCCTTCTCACCTGACCCCTCCCCCCTCTTCCCTCATCCTTATCCTGGGCAGGGTTTCAACTTTGCTTGGGGTGACGCCCGGTCGTTGGGTGTAGCTCGGCCCGTCTGGACCACCACAACATCTAAACCAAAGACAGCACTCGTCGGCCTCATTCTCGTCCCCCCTCCCTGCCCCCCCTCCCTCCACAATTACACATCATGAATACTACTCTCCTCTCTCCCCTGACTCTGTCCGGAAGATGTCCCACCCTCTCCAGCATGGTTTTTCCACACAGGACTGGACACATATGATTTTTCTTATGTTGTTTACCAGCCGATTGTTCATGGTTTTTCGCAATGGTGCTCCCGCTGCAGCGTGAGCCTCATTTTCAGATCGGCGCTCTGCCCCCGCTGTTCAGACCAGCGCTCTCGCCCCGGCGCTGGCCACACTTCTGCATCCGGGTCCTTCCTCCTCATTGTCGCCCCCCTCATTCCTCCTCCTCCTCCGACTCTCCCTGGTCATCTTGCTCCTCCGCTCCTTTCGCTTTAGTTCCTGCTGCTGCTATTTGTCCTCGTCCTCCTCCTTCCTCATCCTCCTCCACTTCCTCCTGCTCCTCCTCCTCCTCCTCCTCCTCCTCCTCCTCCTCCTCCCACGTACGCTGCTCATCCTCCCGCTCACCCGCCACCTCCTCACATGTACGCAGCTGCCTCTTTCCCGATTGCGCATGGCACGTGAGGGATACCTATGTTTTGGCGCTTCAGGTCGGCTATGACACGTGTCCGCGGACACAGAAAAAGCAGCGCAATGGGACGGTACAGTCGGGGCGCTGAATAAGGAACCCTTTACGTTGGGGAGGGGCTCGGTGTTCCTTGATTGTTTCGCAGCTTGCCTCAGGCTTTCCTTAGGTTTTCGATGGGACATCGCAGTTTAACTTATGGAACATAGGGGCCTCGGTCCTTATTTAGGGTTCCTGAGGTCAACGCCCCGACTTTATGACACGCGTCCGCGGACACAGAAACAGCAGCGCAGCGGGACGGTATGGGAGGGAAGGATGGGATGTCCGATGTGGCGCGAGCGCACCCGGCTTGCCCCTCCCCCCGGCCCCCCCCCCCCTTCTGAGTACCGTCGGGGCGTTGACCTAAGGAACGATAGAGAAAGCACGAGGCCCCCCTCTTTCCCATATAGTAAACTCCGATGTCCCATGGAAGACCTCCGGAAAACCCAAGGAGCACTGTAAAGCAACTAAGGAACACGCAGCCCTTCTGAGTACAGTCGGGGCGTTGACCTAAGGAACGATAAATAAGGAACGAGGCCCCCTTTTTTCCCATATGGTAAACTCCGATGTCCCATGGAAGACCTCCGGAAAACCCAAGGAGCACCGTAAAGCAATGAAGGAACACGGAGCCCCTCCCCAACAAGAAGGGTTCCTTCTTCAGCGCCCCGACTACTACTCTCTCCTCTCTCCCCGGACTCTCTCTGGAAAATGCCCCGCCATCTCCGCGTGCGCTCATACACAGGATCGGGCCAGGTAATTTTTCTGCTGTCGTCAGCAATATGATTTGAACCCGGTGTTTCAAAGTTGTGTTCCCGCTGGAACGTGGGCCTCATTTTCGGATCGGCACTCTGCTCCCGTCGTTCAGAATTGGCGCTGTCGCCCCAGCGCGGGCCGCATTTCTGCATCCGAGTCCTTCCTCATAAATGCCGCCTTCCTCCTTTCCCCTCCTCCGCCTTCCCCTGATCCTCCTGCGCCTCCCGCTCCGTCCACTCCAGTCCCCGCTGCTGCTCTTCGTCCTCGTGCTCCTCCTCCTTCCGCGGATCTAGAAATCATCAGCGCAATGAGAAGAGATGGGTGGGAGGGGAGGGATGTCAGACGTGGCGCGAGCGCACCTGGTTTCTGCCTCCTTCCCCTGCTCCTCCCCCCCTTCCTCCTCTTCCTCCTCCTCCTCCTCCTCCTCCTCCTCCTCCTCCTCCTCCTCTTCCTCCTCCCCCTCCCTCCTCCCCCTCCAGGTGGCTCGTGAACAACACGCCGGCCGACTCCCGAGTCCTCTCCTGGTGGGACTACGGGTACCAGATCACGGGCATCGGGAACCGCACGTCCGTGGCGGACGGGAACACGTGGCGGGGAGCGGGGGTGGCCCGAGGGCGGCAGATCTCCGACGACGTGTTGCCAATCCGGGCGCTTTTCGGTGCATATATATACATTGTGGTGGGCAATAGGGGTTGCTAATGCAAAGCCAGCCGATTAGACGATAAGACGATACAACGATACAAGACGATAAGACGATAAGACGGTGTAGGATCTCGCTGGGCGATAAGACGATGAGACGATGTAGGGCCTCGCCAGACGATAAGACGATAAGGCGGTTATAATTATCGCATCATCGTCTCATCGTCATATCGTCTTATCAATCAAAGCTATACTCATCACCCTATTTCTGGACAAGCGGGTCCGCAAGCACGCCAGGACGGCCCTCAGAAAGAATCAGGCTGGCATCATCTCGGCAAGAAAGACGCACAAGAACGCTCAGAAACACGAGGGGGGCCCGGCCGCAGTGATCGATGCGGTCTTGCGCGACGCGCCCTGATCGCTACCGGCGTCAGGGGTGATTTTTGTTCTGGCATTTTTCGCCATGAGGCCGTAGCCAGAAACTCTGCGACGACGTCGGCGATAGTCGGGATCGGCGTCGTCGTCGTCGCGGTCGTCGCTGTCGTTGCCGTCGATGCCGTTGCCGTCGTTGTCGTCGACGCCGTCGTCGCGGATTTTTTGGCGACGGCGCCGCGGCCGGGAGTGCCAGAAAATCGCCCCTTCGGATAGAGGAATCTTCGCGGGCAGTCCCGGCAACTTGAGCCACTCGTGGGCCGTTCGTGGCGCATGGCGCTTGCGCGATTGCCTGGCATTTCACTCGGTCGCGACACTTGTGCCCGCGTCATAACTAGCGACGCGCCCTGTCCGCTGCCGGCGCCAGGGGCGTTTTTTTCCGGCACCTCTTCGCCGCGTGGCCGTAGCCAGAAAAATCTGCGACGATGTCGGCGACAGTCGGGGTTGGCGTCGTCGTCGTCGTCGTCGTCGTCGTCGTTGCCGTCGTCGTCGTCGGCGTCGTCGCGGTCGTCGTTGCCGTCGCGGTCGTTGCCGTCGCTGTCGTTGCTGGCGCCGTCGTCGTCGACGCTGTCGTCGCGGATTTTCCGGCGACGGCGCCGCGGCCAGGGATGCCGGAAATCTGTCTCTGCTTGTCGCGCCCCTTTGCAGCTGGAGCCCGCGGGCAACAAAAACCTTCCCCCCCTCGCCTCTCTCCGAGTCCGGGCCCAGCCGCCGACAGAGACCTGACGAAGTCCCGCATCGTTCCCTCGGGGCGACGACCACGACGACGAGGACGACGAGGACGACGAAGGCGACGGCGCTGGCGACGACGACGACGCCTGCGACGACGACGACGACGACGACGTTAGCGACGATTGCGACGACGTGGACAACGACGACGGCCGCGGCGGCGGCGGCTGCGGGGGCGACGAAGACGACGACGAAACCGCCCGCAGACGGATTGCGCTTGGCTTTGCCTCCGTTCTGGCCGGGGCTATCCCGGACGTTGTCGTCGTCGTCGTCGCCGTTGTCATCGTCGGATCGGAGGTTGTCCGTCGTTGTCGTCGAAGCCGCCGCCGCCCCCGTCGCCGCCGCCGCCTTCGCTTCGAGGTGCGTGGATCGGGGTTCGAGGATCGAGGATTTGGAAAGTTCCGGCCCCTGTGCAGGCCGCCAGGGTCTTCTGGCGGCCCCCAGCAGACACTTCGAGCGTGAGCGGTGAGTGTGCGCGGGTAAAGGTTTGGAGGAGGAAGTCGTCGTCCTCATCGTCCCCGGCTTGGCCGGCCCGCCCGCCGCCTCGGCTCGGCCGTTGGAGGAGGCGGAGGGGGAGGAGGAAGAGGGGGGCAAGGGGGAGGAGGAGGAGGAGGAGGAGGAGGAGGAGGAGGAGGAGGAGGAGGAGGAGGAGGAGGAGGAGGAGGAGGAGGAGGAGGAGGAGGAGGAGGAGGAGGAGGAGGAGAAAGAGGAGGACCAGGAGGAGGAGGAGGAGGGGAAAGAGGGCGAGGAGGCAGGGGGGACGAATCAGGCGCCAGGGGGGGGCGGAGGAGACGGGGGGAAGATGAGGATGCGGAGGAATAGGGGGGAGAGGAAGGAGGAGGAGGAGGAGGAAAAGGAGGCCCGTCTCGCGTGAGGCACCCTCGATGTCTGGGCTCCCATATGCCACGACTTGCGATGATCTGGGCAGTCTCGCCTGGGACATCCTCACCACTTTGGGTTCCAATATGCATTTCTCAAAGAGTTTTCGCCAGTTTCGCGTGAGACACCTTCGGCATTTTGGGGCCCGATATGTCTTGACTTGAGGTGATCTGGCCGCCTTCGCCTGAAACGCCCTCGCAACTCTGGATTCGGAGATGCCCTCCCCCGTGGTGGCCCGGCCGCATTCACCTGTGACATCCTCGCAAATCTGGGCCCCGACGCGCTCTGAGCTGAGACGGTCAGGCCACTCGCCTGAGACATCCTCGCTACCGTCACCATCGTCACCGTCCTCGCGCTCGTCATTGTTATCGTCATCAGACGATAATGCGATAAGGCGATAATGTGACCTTACCGTCGTATCGTCTTGTCGTCTGATGTGGCCATAGATCGTCTTATCGTATTATCGTTTGGTGAGTCCCTATGTCGTCTTATCGTCCTATCGCCTTATCGTACGTTGCCTTTTTTATTTATCATCGTCTTATCGTCTTATGTCGTCTTACCGTACTATCGTTCGCATGAGGCTTAAACGGCTGATCACCACCACATTGTATACAGACACACACATATATATGTACAAAACTGCAGTGGCGCTTCGCGCCATGCACTTTGGTCCTTGAAGTTTGGTATGCAGGCGGAATGGCAGGAAGGCCGAGCCGACAATTTAGCGATAACTCCTTGTTGCCTTTTTCCAGCATCGTCGTTATAATAATGTTATGCATTATCTCTCCTCCATGTCTCTTTTTCTTCGTTCTCGCCAAACCCTGCGCATTCTGGCTTTCTTAAGGCCTTCTGGAGGCCTCCTGGGCGTGTTCTGGGGGCCTCTGGGGGCTTCCTCGGACCACCCTGCCTCCAACCGCGGTCTCCCTCAACGACCGGGTCACGATTTGGAATGATTCGGAGGGTGTCTTAGGGCCATCTTGGGCCGCCATAGGGCTCTATTGGACCATCTTGGACCCTTGTTATGCCGTTTTGAGGCTCTCTTGGACTGCCTGGAAGCCTTTTCGGATGGTTGTGAGGCGATTTGGGAGCTTCCTAGGCGGCTTCGGACGCCCCGCCGTCTTGGAGCGCCGGGAAGCCGAAAAGAGGAAAACCCCAACATTCACCAAAAAACCACAGAAAATCACATATGTTTGCCTCTTGGGGCCTTCTTGGGAGTGCTCTTGGAGGCCTCTGGAGTTTCTGGAGCGATCTTCGGGGGTATGACGGCTTCTTGGGGGTCGTCGTGGACCGTATTGGGGCTCTCTGGGGTCGTTTCAGGAGCGCGCCAGAATGCCTGGAACCCGTATGTGGCCGTCTTCGGGCTTTCGTGAGGCTCTCCCAGGTCGTCTGAAGGGTTGGGAGGGCCAAATTCGTTAGGGGGGGAAGGTTTTTTTTTTCCGGCGTCCCTGGCTTTATAAAAACAGATGAATAAAGATATATCGGCCTCTCGGGCCCGTTGCCAGGTGCCGAGATCATCAGAAATGGGCCGGGACGAAGTAAAATCCCCTGAGAATTTCTTGGGCCGCGGCTGGGAAGAGCACTCGGAGCAACAGATCGGCGGACGTCACGGGGGGGGGGAGAGGGGAGGCGAAGGGACAAGAAAGACAAGGGGGGCGGGGGGGGGGGGAGGAAGGGACGGAGAGGGGAGGAGAAGGGAGGAGGGACCAGGGAGTAGGGGGGGGGGAGGGAAGCGGGAGGGAGGGAGGGGCAGGGGGAAAGGGAGGAGGGGAGAACAGTGGAGGAAGGACAGGATGGGAGGATTGGAGGGCAGGGGGAACGGGAGGAGGAGGAGGAGGAGGAGGAGGAGGAGGAGGAGGAGGAGGGAGGTGGGAGGAACCACGAACACATCGCGACAATCGGGCGCATCCTCTCGGCCCCCGAGAAGAAGTCCTACAACACTATGCGGCACCTTGCCGACTACGTGCTCGTCCATGCTGGCCATCAGGAGACCGACCTTCGAATCTCCACCCACTTTGCTCGCATTGGCAACTCGATCTTCCCAGACATCTGCGGCGACGCAGATCCCACGTGCACGAAGTACGGCTTCCTCGCCGGAGGGCAGCCGTCCAGGATGATGGCCAAGTCTTTCGTCTACAAAGCGGTCAAGCATGGGCAGGATGGGGTGCAGCTCAACCCGAACCTCTTCAAGGAGGTGCACGAAACTAAGTATGGCATGATCCGGATCTTCCAGGTACTTAACGTGTCGCAGGATTTGCTCGCCCTTCTACCTCACACGCACCAATTCCACATCCTCCTCTCCACTCGCTGGCAGTTCCCTTCAACCCCTTCCTCCTCCTTCGTCCTTCCTCCTCCCATGGTAAACTAGTCATTCTCAGCTATATAACTTTCACGGTGCACCAGGGGTTTTCAGCTTGCGTTGACATATTTGTTCTTGTCTCCCTCTCTCTCTCTTTCTTTGTTTTTTTTCTCGCTGTCTATCTCTCATCTCTCTCTCTCTCTCTTCTTCTCTCTCTCTCTCTCTCTCTCTCCAGTGTAATCGATATTTGCATGCCACTGGAGCCTCGTGCTTTGACTTGGCATGCATCCCGCCCCCTCTCGTTCCTTCCTGCTTTCACCATCCTGCCGTCGTTTTCACCGTGGGTGCGCCAGGGATTGCGCGATATGTTCTACCGATGCGCACGCCCAGAACAATTTCAGTGCTTATGGATTTTCTTTTCGTGCCTCTCGCTCTCTTCTTTGTATCTTTCTCTCTCTCTCTCTACCTACCTACCTTTATGTGTGGTTTCTCTCTATCCATCTGTCTCTCTCTCTCTCTCGCCCTCTCTCTCTCTCTCCGTTTACAAACCTATCGCTCTCTCGCCTCCCCCCCTGTCGCTCTCGGTGTCTCTCTCTCTCTCTCTCTCTCTCTTTCTATATATATATATATATATGGATTCCCCTCCCTCTCTCTCTCATTTGTTCTTTCTCTCCCTCTCTCTCTCTCTCCCTCTTTCCTCTCTCTCTCTCTCTATATCTCTCTCTCTCTCTCTCTTTCGCTCTCCGTCAGCAAACTCTTTCTCTCTCTCTCTCTCTTGCCCTGCGGCCGCCTACCTCGAGTGTTACGCGTGCCCGACGTTAGCTCCTGGCTGAGTTTTTGCTCGTGGAACTCCGATCCGATCTAGCTCCCCAGTTCCACCTCCTCCTCGTCCTTCTCCTTTTCCTCGTTCTCCTCCTCCTCCTTCTCCCCCTCCTTCTCCTCTTCCTTCTCCTCCTCCTCCTTCTCCTCCTCCTCCACTTCGTGGCGGGAGATGCTGCCGATGGCTCGCAGGGCACTCCTGGAGCACGGCATGCCGGGCTGGCGTACGCGCCAGCGCGGCTGCCACTTCCGCACTGGTTGGCCCCAGCGTCAGCACGGACTCCCGCAGCACCCGCGCCTGCAGGCAGCGGGCCGTGAACGCCGTGGCCTCCTCCTCCCTCCTCCCTCCTCCTCCTCCTCCTCCTCCTCCTCCTCCTCCTCCTCCTCCTCCTCCTCCTCCTCCTCCTCCTCCTCCTCCTCCCTCCTCCCTCCTCCTCCTCCTCCTCCTCCTCCCTCCTCCTCCCTCCTCCTTCTCCTGCCTCTCCTCCTCCTCCTCCTCCTCCTCCTCCTCCTCCTCCTCCTCCTCCTCCTTCCTCCTCCTCCTCCTCCTCCTCCTCCTCCCTCCTCTCTCCTGCAGGGCGCTTTGGAGCACCGTCACGCGCGAGGCATCCCATGCAGCGCCGCCTCGTGCGCATTTTGGCGCAGGTGCTCCGCCCCCCCCTCTCCTGGCCCCCGGGGCTCGAGGCGCGGGTCCGCAAGCGGTCCTTGCCCGGCCGAGGCTCGGCCATCGCGTGGGCACGGGGGTTCGTCGAGGGGTGGGCCCGCGCGCGGTGCTCCGCTGCTCGGCCTGGCTGCGGGGCTTAAAACGACGCGAAGATCGGGACAAAATCGGATCGGGATAACTCGAAATCTCTGAGAATCGGCGGGTTTGGAGGATGTATTGGGCGCCGCGGCCGCTCCAGAGCGTTCCGGAACGCTCTGAGAGCGCTTCGGAACGCTCTGGAGCGATTTATCCCGATCCTAGCCTTGTTTTATGGGCCCGCGCGCGGTGCTCCGCTGCTCGGCCTGGCTGCGGGGTTGGACGACGGCATGCAGGGCGCGAGGACCCCCAGGGAGGGTGCGTCCTGGGGTGTCCCAGGGGCTCCGGGGCACCTGCACACACACCGCGAGCGAGTGTCGACGCGCGGAGCGCACCGTGGCCGAGGCTTTGGGCCGTGCAGACACCCTGCGCAGCCCTATCTTCCCCCACCCCTCTTTCACTCATAGCCGCCCGCACATCAACAACATCGTTATCATCAACATCATCATCAGCATCAACATCGTCATCATCAACAACATCATCATCATCATCATCATCATCATCATCATCATCGTCAGCGGCATCATCGTCCTCCTCATCATCACCATCACCATCATCATCATCATCATCATCATCATCATCATCATCATCATCATCATCATCATCATCATCATCATCATCATAATCATGCTCCTCCTCATCATCATCAGCATCAGCATCATCACCCTCATCATCAGCATTAGCATGAGTACCTGCATCATGAGCAGCAGCATCATCAACACCATCGTCTCACACACTCACCGACACACCACCACCATCATCACCATCATCAGCGTCATCAGCATCATCACCATCATCATCCTCAACATCATAATCATTGCCTCGTACGTACTTACCCATCCAGTAACACTCCAATTCACACCCACACACTCACACGTTTATCTTAAGAAAGTCTCGAGCGGGCGCCTCGCCTGTGAGTTAAGTTTGAGGAAGTCTCAGGCGGGAGCCTCCTCCCTACGGGGCCGGCAGATCATGTTAGCAATCCAAGCGGTTCATCCAAAATTGAGAACTGTCGTCACTTTCGGGATCCTGAGGTCTGAATCTGGAGGACGTCTCGAGCGGGGGCCTCGTCTCATCCGAAATTTGTCGTTATTTTGGGGGTCCTGAGGCGTGAATCTGGGGGACGTCTCGAGGGGGAGCCTCGTCCCTGAATGGATGGTGAGGATGTCTCGAGCGGGAGGTCCCTCCCAATGGGGACGCCAGACCATTTTAGCAATGCGAGCGGATCATCCAAAACTTGTAGTTGTCGCCGCTCTTGTGCAGCGGAAGCTCGAATATGGAAGAAGTGTCGAACGCAGCCTCGTCTGTAAGGAATTAAGAGGAAGTCTCAAGTGGGAGCCTCCTCCCTATGGGGCCGCCGGATCATGTTAGCAATCCGAGCGGATCAATCAAAACTTGAATCGTTGTTTCTTGGGGTCCTGAGGCACGAGTCTGGAGGAAGTCTCGAGCGGGAGCATCGCCCCTGAATGAATAGTGAGGACCTCTCGAGCGGGAGCCCCCTCCCCATGAGGCCGCGAAATCACGTCAGCAATCCATCCAACATTTGTAAATATCGCTCTTCTCTTGGGGGGTGTGGAAGCTCGAATATGGAGGAAGTCTCGAGTGGGAGCCTCCTCCCTACTACCCTCGTCAAAATTAACCTCAACAGTTGCTGGCACGTCATCTCGATTTCGGCGCGCCCCTCAATGTCGACACGCCGCCCCTTCAATGTCGGGGCGAGGGCAAAGATAGTCTGACCGAAGTTGACTCGAAAGTTTGACGTCGATCGACATTGGAGGGGCGGCGCATGCAAGTACCCCGCACTCATCGATACTCGGCCCCAGATCTTCCGACAAGCAGTTTAACCACGCCAGACATGTTTGAGGTTAATTTTGACGAGGGTTGTATGAGGCCGCCGCATCATTTTAGTAATCCGAGCGGTTCGTCCAAAACTTGTGGTTGTCGTTACCCTTGGGGCCTCGAGGCGTGAGCCTGGAGGAAGTCTCGAGCGCGGGCCACGTCTCTGAGTGAATTATCATATGTATCCTCGAGCGGGAGATCCCTCCCAATGGGGACGCCATATTATGCTCGCAATGCGAACGGGTAAACTTGTAATTATCGCCACTCTTGTGCTCTGGAGGTTTGGACTTGGAGGAAGTCTCGAGCGGGAACCTCGTCCTTGAATGAATGGTGAGGACGTCTCGAGTGAGAGCCTCTTCCCTACGGGTCCGCCACATCATGTTAGCAATCCCAGCAGGCTGTCCAAAATCTGTAATTGTCGTCACTTTGGGGGTCCTGGGACATGAGCTTGGAGGTCGTCTCGAGCGGGGTCTTCGTTTGTGAGTGGATTATGAGGAAGTCTCGAGCGGGGGGACCCTCCCTATGGGACCCCTCCCTATGAGCTTATTCGGTTGGGCTGCGGCATGGCCACTTATTGGGAGCTGTTGGCGAGTTGGATTAGCACTCGCTCGTCGCGACGCGAGGCGTCTGGGCGTGCCCTCCGTTTTCCTGCAGGCCGTGGACGAGTGTAATGCGAACCGCGGCGATCCCGACGCGGGCCGGCGCTTCCTGAGCGTCCCGCACGTGCACAGGACGCGGGACATCCACGGCTTCTTGCCGGCACCGCGCGTCGGCATGGAAGTTCGGCTCACGGCTGTGAAGGAGGAGCTGAATCATACGAATGATAAAAGCAACAAGAAGAACAACAAGTTGGGCTCGCGCAGGAGCAGCGGGCACCCCTCGTGTCCTTCGAATTTCATTCCGAGGACGAGCAGCGGCGCGAGGAGCGCGGGTCAGGGCAGCTCTTCCGCCCCCGCTTCTTATCACAGGGAGTCTGGCTGCAGGTGCGCGGATTCAAAGAATCACCGATCGACCATGAGGTCCCCGAGCTGCTGCTACAGTCTGCAACAGGGCACGAATGGCGCTGACGACGACGGCCATGCGCAAAACTTGCTAATGTTCAGACCCAGCGAGCAGGAGCTCAAGTGGCAGAGCTAGAGACCGCATGCCCTACGCTGCTCGGGGCTCACCTTGACGCACGCGTCCTAGCTCACCTCCGCGCTGTCGCTGGGTCAGACGCTGCGCAAGGGCGCCACCATCGATTGTGCCAGGGACGAGAGCGCTGGCCGCGCCGGCATGTCGGAGGAGCAGCACTGCGCCTCCGCGTCATGTTCTCCCGCGCCGCGCGCGCGGCGGAACATGCTGATCTTGCGGCCGCCCTCACGCGAGTTTCTGGAGCGCGGGCCGCCGGCTTCCTGGCGGGAGGTGCTCGGAGAGTTCGACAAGAGAACGGCGAGCTACACGGCTGAGGCAGCTCGCCGCAGAGCTTGGCGCGCTGCCTCCCGCCCGAGCGCGGCCGCGCCCCGCTCGAAGCTAGCGGGGGTGTCCCAGCGGCTTGGTCTCGCGCGCCAGCGGCCCGCGGATTTGCCCCAACAGCGTGGTTCGCGAGGTTGCCCCGACGGCTATGCGTTCTATGCGCGCGCCCTTACAATAGGAATGGGGGAGGCGGCGGGGGGGGAAGAATGGCAGGAGGGCGAGGAGGAGGAGGAGGAGGAGGAGGAGGAGGAGGAGAAGGAGGAGGAGGAGGAGGAGGCACATCAGGGTGCGGGAGGAGGACCTCCGCCAGAGGGGGAAAAGAGAGTTGCGCGGAGGAGACAGGAAGAGGGCTTCCGCAGTCGCAGGAACGACGATGCGGATAATTTCCAGACTAACTGAGCATATTAGTACGCGGGCTCCTACAATCTGAGTGTTTCTCTCCCACGCCGTGGCCGGATTTCGGATGATCATCATGGGAACTTTGCTTTCATAGTGTCGTATTTCCAGTGATTGATGCCCACAGAAGTCGCCTAGGTAGGGAACTGCGTTCATCCGAGATTCCCGCCTTCGCCGAAGGCGTGATAATTGCGATGAAATTGCCCCTGCGGGGACCAAACGAGTTTTTGTAGACTCAGCGAAGAGGGTGTGGTGCTGATCTGGGACGAGCCCCGTCGGGGCACGCTCGACCTCCTCCTTTTCCCCCCCGCCCTCCTCCTCCCCCTCCCCTTTTGTTCCTCCTGCTCCCCCTCTTGTTCCTCCTCATTTTCCTCCTCCTCGCCCATTTCTCTGTGTTCGCTTGGTTGGGCCCGTTCGTGCAGTAACATGGCAACGGTTATGTTGGTTCAGGCTTGCATATAACACACATTCGCTCCTTAGCTGGGCAGCGGAGCGCATTGCGTCCCATGTACGGGGTGTTCAGTTCGAAACCGCTTGTATTGTTAAGCTGGCCTTACAGTGCGATTGATGCATGTCGTGCGTGCGCCCAGCTTTCGGACAACGGCTAAGGCCTGTAGTCGGTTTCAAAAGACGTTGGGAGAGCACCGCGTTAGTAGAGCAATTGGTTCACTGATACCTGATGGAGGCGCTTCTCTTGCACTTCAGGTTTCGTCATTCGACCATTTTCCTAAGAGTGGTCAATGGATTGGCGTCCCTCTGTTCCTTTCCTTTGTACGGATCTTCATTTCAGCAGCAAGCGTTGCCCCCCCCCTCTCCTCCCGATACCCTCCTCCCCTCTCTCCCCCCTCATCCTCCGCCCTGCGCCCCCCCCGTCCCAATCCTCCCCCCCCTGCTCCCCTCCTCATCGGGCGGCCCAGGAGTCCAAGGACTGGGTGGCGGACCCCGCGAACAGGAAGTGCGACGCGCCCGGGAGCTGGTACTGCGTGGGGCAATACCCTCCGGCGCTGGCACCGCTGATCGCGATGCGCAAGGACCCGCGCATCCCCTTCCCTTCCATGCCGACTCTTTGAAGTTACTTGTTCCTGGCGAGCCACCGCGGCTCGACAAGTTCCACCTCCGCGAGGGGTTCAATTCTGATCTGCGGCCCCCTCCGCTCGAACCATCAGGCCCGAGGTTCCAATCTGGTCTGCGGCTTGGTCTGCTCAAAGCTAGCAGGTCCGAAATTCAAACTGCACCTGCGGTCCTGTTGGCTCAAAGCTAGCAGGTCCGTGGCGTCGAGGAGGAGCAGCTGGGCAAAGGAGAAGGAGCCAGAGGGATCGAGGAGAGGCTCGGTGCTGCGCTTCGCTTGGGGCCTTGGGTGCCTGGAGGGCCGGAGGCTCAGCGGTCGGCTTGGCGCCCTGCGGCTTGAACTTTCACAAGGTTCGATGGTTGCTTTCCGACTTGCGCGGTGGACTTCTCCAGCGCTCGGCGCAAGATTCAAGGAAGACGACCAGGACATCTCTCGGACACTGGTACCGCGATCGTTCCGTCAGCCGCAGCGTGGCGTGGTCCTTCTGGGTCCTGGTCCACCCCGGCACGAACCTGCCGTTCTTCTCGATGGCCGGTGGCCGCCGGCCCCTCCTCTGCCCCAGCTGCAGCCTCACCTGCCCGCGCCAGCACGGACGGCGCGGCGGAGGTGGCGGAGCGAGGGTGGCAGGCGGCGGGGGGGCGCCCTGTGTCCGCAGGCACGCGTACCGCGATGTGGGTGTAGCGGCGATGCGGGGTTCGGGTCTGTTTGCGGGTGGGGCTGGCTCGTGGCCAGCCCATCTTTCATGGAAGGCTCGTTCGCGTCGTCCCACAGTTTGTTCTGCTCGAGTTCGGCGTCACAAGCATCGGATTCCCAACGTCGCCGGTAACCAACATCGCCGTCAGCGTGCCCTTGGTGTGTCTAGAGCAGCCCAGTTCGCGGCCTCCGCCAGAAGGGTCGCGTCGGCCGCCGCGTTCGCCCATTTGGACCGCGCCACCGCAGGGAGGCGCGGCCATGCGAAAGCATGGACGCCCGAGCCGAATGGTTTCGGAGGAGACGGAAGAGGAAGAGGAATGACGATGAGGGGAAGTGACCAGATTGTGGTGGAGGAGGAGAAGGACGACGATGATGATGGTGATGATGATGATGATGCTGATGATGATGATGATGATGATGATGATGATGAGGAGGAGGAGGAGGAGGAGGAGGAGGAGGAAGGCAGAGGAGGAGGAGGAGGAGGCAGAAGCGGAGGCGGAGGCGGAGGCGGAGGCGGGTCACATATGTTCTGAGTTGCTCTAGGACTTTGCCCAGCTCGAGGACTTCAACAAGAAGGGGGAGAAGAGCGCTTACACAAAGATGATAGAGGCTCACCTTCCCTCGAGGTTGACGTGTAGGAGGAGGAGGAGGAGGAGGAGGAGGAGGACGACGAGGAGGACGAGGATGAGGAGGAAGAATCCATCCCATCTGCCAACTCCGCTTCTTCATGTCACTTCCCCCTTCCAACCCAGGCTGTCCCTTCTCCCTCCTGTATATACGACTCTTTCCCCAATCTTCCCTTTCTCCTTTCCACCTCATCTCTCCCCCCTATCTTCCGCTTGCTCCTCCTCTGCCACGTCGTCCCCCTGCTTGTCCCCCTCGTTATCCTCCTCGGTATCCACTTCGATATCGTGTTCGTTATCCTCCACCTGCTCCTCCTCCGCCTCCGCCTCCGCGTTCTCCTTCTTCTCCTCCTCCTCCTCCTCCTCCTCCTCCTCCTCCTCCTCCTCCTCCTCCTGCTCCTCCTCCCCCCCCTCCTCCTCCTGATCCTCGCCCCCCAATCGCGATCCCCTCCCGCCCCCCCTGCAGATTCTCCTCCGCCCCCCTCTGTAGCTTCATCCTCTCCCCATGTCGCCAGCCCCCTCGTGCTACACCTCAGTCCTTCTCCGCTTCCGCTTTCTCCTCCTCCTCCTCCTCCTCTTCGCCCTGTGTCCTCCTCTCTGGACGTTTTCCCTCCTCGCCGTCCTCCTCCCGAGTTCCCGTCTGCTCCTATTCCCTTATGTTCTATGTATTCCCCTCCCCCCCCCTCCGCCTTCATCGTCCTTCTCCTCTTCCTCCCCCTCATCCTCCTCGGCTCGGCTCGGCGATCTAAAGGCCTGTCCATGAGTGGCGTATCCTGATAGTGGGTTTTGGAAAGGCAAGGAATTTGGGGGACAAAAAGAGAGGCCCTGACAAGGGCAACGTCCATTCATACAGAGGCAGTCGTGACACCAGGGGCTACATCCAACAGCCGCACAATGGACCAGCAGCGAAGGGCAATCATTCACAGGACATGTAAGGGTCGAGGGGCCGCCAGAAGTTGCCCCAAGACGCGTTCCCACCACTCGCACCCCCGCAAATCTCATGATTGTGCGCAGGGATTGGCCCCCGACCGCGGTCTCTGTACGCCGCAGTGTCGCGGGGCCCAGCAGGCGTAGCACTTTCTCGACACCATAGAGGGCGCGCAGGGGGTGGTTTTCCACCGCGGTCACTATACACGCCAATGTCGCACGCAGGGCCCAGCAGGCGTGCGCTTTCTCTGCATCAGCGGGGTGCGCAGGGGGTGGTCCCTCACCGCGGTCTCTGTACGCGCCACTGTCGCACGCAGGGCCTAGCAGGCGTGGCATTTTCTTGGCACCAGAGGGGGTGTGCAGGTTTTCCCTCACCGCGGACCCTACACAGGCCAATGTGGCAGAGCCTAGCAGGCGTGGCATTTTCTCGACATCAGAGGTGGTGCGCAGGGCGTGGGCCCTCACCGCGGCCCCTATACGGGCCAATGTGGCAGGGCCTCGCAGGCGTGGCACTTTCTCGACACCAGAGGGGGTGCGCAGGGTGTGGTCCCTGAACGCGGTCTCTATGCGCGCCAATGTGGCAGGGCCTAGCAGGCGTTGCATTGTCTCGACACCAGAGGGGGTGCGCAGGGCGTGGCCACTGAACGCAAGGCGTGGCAGCCTGGCATGTCGCCGGCACCACAAGAGGTATGCACAAGGGGGTGGGCGCCGTATCCGTCGCAGGATCGCAAAGCGTTGCAGGCGTGGCACTTTCTCGGCACCGCAGATGGTTCGCTGGGCGTGGTTGCCGTGGCCGTCGCGCGCTCGCAAACAGTGGACTTCATGTCGGGGAGTTCCGCATCGCCGTGCCATCGACAGAAAAGCGCAGTGCAGGAATGAATATGGCCAGGGCGGAACGGGAGTGAGAAAAGACGGAAACAGGAGGACGGGGAGGATGTTGGAGGTTCACGCAATGCTGCGCTGCAAACGTTGAGATCTCGTGTAGAGGATGCCAAGATGAATGCCACTGTGTTAGAACGTTCGGGGAAGCAGGATGTGACACAGGTCATGAACACACGACATGCATTGAGTATGTGGGGTTCCTCGGTAGCGTAATTTTTGGCAGGGATGGTGGCCCTGCGCGCAGCAGGCAACATGTAGGCATCCTGCCGCCCCTGTCAATCAACCTGGCGAAGGACCCAATTATGTGCAGTTGTGAGTGACGCAGTTGTGGGCATCGTCTTCGATGGGGCTCCCTATAGGGCCACGAACCGTGCGATGGGTGTGCCGAAATTGGAGCGGTGGACGCCTGCGAGAACCACCGCTACGGCCTTCGGTGGAGCTTCCTATGGGGCCGCGAAGCGTGCGAGGGGTGTGCCAACATGGGTGCGGGGGACGCATGTGAACACGGCCAAAGAGGTCTGCAGTGGAGCCCCCTATGGGGCCACGAAGCGTGCGACTGTGTGCTGAAATGGGCGGGCGAACACCGCCACTGGGGCCTTCGGTGGAGGTCCCCATGTGACCACGAAACGTGCGAGGGGTGTGTCGAAAAGTGCACGGGGGACGCATGCGAACACAGCCACTGGGGCCTTCCACAACGAAGCGTGTGAGGGGTGTGCCGAAATCAGTGTGGCGGGGTGGACGCATGCGCGCGCTTCTACTGGTGCCTTCGGTGGAGCTTCCCATGGGGCCACGAAGCGTGCGAGGGGTGTGCCGAAATGGGTGGGGTGGAGGGGGGCGCGTGCGCGCGCTGCAACTGGGGCTTTCGGTTGAGCTCCCTATGGGGCCACGAAGCACGTGAGGGGTGTGCCGGGATGGGCGCGGTGGACGCATGCAAGATGGGCCACTGCGGCCTTCGGTGGAGCTCCCTGTGGGGCCGCGAAGCGCGCGAGGGGTGTGCCGACATGGGTGCTGGGAACGCATGTGAACGCAGCCACTGGGGTCTTCGGTGGAAGCAACGGAGCGTATAAGGGGTATGCCGAAATTCATGCGGGGGCCGCATTCGAGCACTGCCACAGGGGCCTTCGGAGGAGTTCCCTATGGGATAACGAAGCGTGCGAGGGTGTGCCCAAATGGGCAGGGGGGCGCGTGCGGACACCGCCACTGGGGCCTTCGGTGGAGTTCCCCACGTGACCACGAAACGTGTGAGGGGTGTGCCGAGATGGGTGCGGTGGACGCATGCGAGAAGCGCAACTACGGCCACGAGACGTGTGACGTGTGAGGGGTGTGCCAGCATGGGTGCAAGGGACGCATGCGGGAACCGCCACTGGGGCCTTCGGTGGAACTCCCTATGGCGCCACGGAGCGTCTGAGGGGTGTGCCGAAATTCTTGCGGGGGCCGCACTCTAGCACTGCCACAGGGGCCTTCGGTGAAGTTCCGTATGGGACAACGAAGCGTGCGAGGGATGTACCGACATGGGTGGGGCGGTGGACGCGTGCGCAAACTGCCGCTGGGGCATTCGGTGGAGCTCCCTATGGGGCCACGAAGCGTTCGAGGAGTTTGCCGAAATGGGTGCGGGGGGCGCAGGCGGGAACTGCAACCGCGGGCTTCGGTGGAGCTCCCAATGGGGTCACGAGACGTGTATGGGGTATGCCGAGGCGCGAGGGACGCATGCGAACACTGCCACTGGCGCCTTCGGTGGAGCGCCCTCTGGGGCCACGAAGCGTGTGAGGGTGTGCCGAAATGTACGCAAGGGACGTACGCGAGAAACGCCACTGGCGATTTCGGTGGAGCTCCTTATGGGACCACGAAACGTGTGAGGAGTATGCCGACATGGGCGTGGGGGGCGCACGCGAGAACCGCCACCGGGACCTTCGGCGGAGCTCCTTATGGGGCCACGGCGCGTGTGAGGGGTGTGCCGACATTGGTGCTGGGGACGCATGCGAAAGCCGCCATTGGGGCCGTCGGTGGAGCTCCCTATGGGGCCACGAAGCGTGTGGTGTGTGTGTGTGCTGAAATGGGTGCGGGGGACGCATACGAGAACTGCAGCTAGGGGCTTCGGTGGAGCTCCCCATCGGGCCACGAATCGTATGATGGGTGTGCCGCGATGGACATGCGGAGGGCGGAGGCAGGGACGGGAGGAGGAAGGAGGAGGGGGAGGAGGAGAGCAGGGAGAGGAGGAGAGGAGGAGAGGAGGACGTAGAGCACTGCCATTTCAAAACGAGGACACCACAGGATGGTTGGGAACAGTGCCACATGCTCGCGCAACCTTTTCCCCAAACATGTTTTGCGCATGGTTTTTCTGAAAGGGATGGTGGGGAGGGGGCCCCCGTGGGGACGGGTTGGCTGCTGGTCGCCTGGGGGAGAGGGTGTTTATTAATAGGGAACACTGATCCCCCCGAAGGGGAACTAGAGGGGTTGGAAGAGGAAGCGCTCTAAACCACTCACGCCCAGAGCGCTGGTGGGATTTGCTTCTTTCTTACAGGGGCCAGCCACCCTTGAGGCTTTGCAGTCTACCAGTATCCTCTTCTTCCTCCTCCTTCTTCTCCTCCTCCTCCTCCTCCTCCTCCTCCTCCTCCTCCTCCTCCTCCTCCTCCTCCCCCTCCTCCCACATCCCTCCCCTCCTCCCATTTTTACCCCTCCTTCTACAACCGCCCCCTCCTCCCTTCTCCCTCCCTCTGAGGCTCGCGCGCGGAAGGGCTTGGCGGAGGAGTGAGCCCGCCAGGCCGCGGGCGCCGCGGGCGTCCCCGGTCGGCCGGCTCCGCGGTGGCAGGCCGAGGAAAAGTCCGCGCGCTCGCCCGTCTGCTGCTTTCTGTTGCCGCTCCTCCTCCTCCTCCTCCTCCTCCTCCTCCTCCTCCTCTCCTGCTCCACCTCCTCCTCCTCCTCCTCCTCCTCCTCCTCCTCCTCCTCCTCCTCCTCCTCTGCATCATCATCATCACCATCATCATCATCATCATCATCATCATCATCATCATCACCATCATTATCATCATCATCATCATCAGCATCAGCATCAGCATCAGCATCAGCATCAGCATCATCATCATCATCATCATCATCATCAGCAGCAGCAGCATCATCCTCATCATCAGCATCATCATCACCATAATAAGCATCATCATCATCGTCGTCATCATCACCGTCATCATCATCATCATCATCATCATCATCATCGTCGTCGTCGTCGTATCATCATCATCATCATCAGCATCAGCATCATCATAAGCATCATCATAAACATCATCATCAACATCATCATCGTCGGCATCATCATCAGCATCAGCATCATCAGCATCATCATCATCAGCATAAGCATCATCATCATCAGCAGCATCAGCATCAGCATCAGCATCATCATCACCATCAGCATCATCATCATCAGCAGCATCATCAGCATCATCACCATAAGCATCATACGCATCATCATCGTCATCGTCATCGTCATCATCAGCATCAGCATCAGCGTCAGCATCAGCATCATCGTCATCATCATCATCACCATCATCCTCATCCTCATCCTCATCGTCATCGCTCCTCGTCCTCCTCCTCTTCCTCCTCCTCCCTCCTAGCTTCCTCCTCCCTCGCCGCTTCTCCTCACTCCTGGCTCCCTCCCTTGCTCTCCCCCTGCATACTGGGTGCTGCTCCTCACTCTCCTCCGCCTCCGCCTCCGCCACGTCCGTTGTATCCCAGATTCTCCTCCGCCTGCTCGTCCTCGTCCTCCTCCACCTCATCCTCCTCGTCCTCATCATCACCACCATCATCTTCATCTACATGTTCATCTTCATTGTCATCATCATCATCACCATCACCAGTATCATCACCATCACAATCATCATCAGCAGCATCATCATCATCCTCATCATCATGAGCAGCATCACCATCATCATATCACTACAATAGATTCGGTGCTCACTGCAGTACTGACTGGGCGCTCCCCTCCCCCGCCGCCGTTATTTTGAACTGATGTTGGCCGGCGAGCCCGCCGCCTTTTTGTTGTCGCCTAATTGTGGTTGCGGTTGCGCCCGCGGGCGGGTTGAAACGTGTCGCTTCGTGGGGAGTTGAAAAGTACCGCCATTCCGCGTCCCGCGGCACGCCCTTTAATAGAATTGCACATCTTTCTCTGAAGAGTCGCGTTGCACGGCATGCTCTTCAGAGGAACTCAAAATGTTTACCGATGAGAGAATCGTATTATTTGCATTCTTGTTTTACGCGGACAAATATTAATTTCTTGTTTTTTTGGTTTGACGTCCCGTCCATTGGTTCGTATTATTTTCTTTTCCATTTTATCACTCTGATCATTTGAGTTCCGATTATTTTGTTGTGTTCGTTGCAGTTTTATTCACCATTACAAAAAGAAGCCCGCCTGAATAATTCCGCACTGGTTACAAGACGATTCGCCGCCAACTGTTTATGGGGAGTCCTAACTGATTTGCATTCGTGTCTTGCCTCGCCGCCGTTTGTTCGATGCGTCAGTTGCCGTTTCAGGTTTCTTCCTCCGCCTCCCGCTGATTCTTCATATAGCGTATGTGTGATTGCTCCCAGTGTGATATCATCACCGTCATCATCATCACCAACAACAGCATCATCAGCATCACCACCACCACCATCATTATCAGCATCGTCGTCATCATCAGCATCAGCATCATCATCATCATCATCATCATCATCATCAGCATCATCATCATCATCATCGTCCTCATCGTTATCGTCATCGTTATTGTTATCGTTATTACCATCATCAGCAGCATCAGCAGCATCACCATCAGCATCATCCGCAACATTCTCATCATCGTCACCAATAGCATCGTCATTTGCATCAGCAGCATCATCACCATCATCACCACCAGCAGCATAATCATCAGCATCATCCGCATCAGCATCATCATCAGCAGCATCATCATGATGATCAGGATCAGCAGCATCATCATCATCATCATCATCATCATCATCATCATCATCATCATCATCAGCATCATCATCATCATCACCACCGTCATCGTCATCGTCGTCGTCGTTTTCTCGCCTGTCGTCGTCAATTGCATAATCAGCATGATCCTGCCCCTTGCGAGTTGCATGATGGAACCGCGGCCCAGTGCTGGTCCTACGCCCCCACACGTGGTTACAGAGCAGGGGCCTCCTGACCCTTCCTCGAAGGAGCCCGAGCAGGTGGCAACTAACCCGCGTTGGGAGACGTCTATGCAACTTGATTGCCGAGGAATGGAACCCAAGCATTTGGAGGATGGACAATGAAATGGACTGCATTTGGATATCTCCGCCAGCACCCCCTTAGAGAGGCACCCTCTTCCTCCTCCTCCTCCTCCTCCTCCTCCTCCTCCTTTTCCTCCCCCTCCCCCTCGCTCGTCCTTGCTCCTCCTCGTTCCTCCTCCTCCGCCTTTTCCTCCTCCCGCCCCTGGTCGTCATGCTTTCCCTCTTCATCTTGCTGCGGCTCCTCCTTGTTCTATTCATCTCTCCTCCTTGTCCTCGTCCTATCCCTCATCATCGTCGTCGACAGCCTCATAGTGTATCTCATCTTCCTTCCCCTTCTCAGTTTTTGTCTTCCTCGTTATCCTTTTCCTTCCCCTGCTCCGCCTCATCCTCGTCCTGCGCCACATCTTCATGTTTCAAACGCTCTTGCGTCTGGGGGTCTTCGTGTTTTCGTTTTGAATCCGCAGCACCGCGCGTCTCCCTCCTTTCCGCCTCCCCCTCTCCCTTTTCCTCGTTTCCCTCACGCGGATCGTGCCCCACCGGGAGCTCCATGTACGGCCACAGTGGAGGAACTCGCATAGCGTCGCCAGACAATTTTGGACCACCCTTTACATGGATCATGCCCCATACGGAGGTCCAATTACCAGCGGGGACGTTCCTACAACGTCCTTGCGCCCATTTCGCCACACCTTGCACACGGATTGTGCCCCAGGGGGAGCTCCACCTTCAGCCCCTGTGGGGCGCGTTCCCATGATCCTCGTGAGAATTAACATCGACAGCGCGTTACGTGCGAAGTACTTGCTGGCGCCCCCATTTTCCAATGTTTGTCATTGTGGAACTTCTGAGTGGCGCCAGCTCAGACCGCGTTTCGGTCTGCTTCAACATTGAAGGAGTCGAGACTGAAGGGGCGAAGGGAAGAGAGATTGAAAAGGTGAGTCGACAACTTCTGAAGTCAACTTTGTCGAGGACTGGCCGCGCGAAATGAATGCGAAGGCGAGCCGACTGGCAGCGACTGGTTGACGGTCTCGGCGTACGCACATCCCGATTGACTTTGCAGCAATTGCAATCAACTTCAGGAGCGTTCCGTACTGATTCCTCTCGCTCCAGATTGAACTTTGCTGAAGTAGTCAAACGTTCTTCTGCATAAGAAATCCATTGTTAAGAAGCCTCAGCAACTTGAGCCAGTCTGAGTCTGTCCGGAGTTTGCAGCCGTAGTTGCCATTTGTTTACAATGCAATCGGCCTTGGTGGCACTGCTGCGTATCAAATCACATCCTTCGGTTTCGCCCCCCTGGGCGGGTCGCGCCGGTTCGCGCGACAGCCTGGGTCAGAATCTGCCATCCGCCATCCTGCATGGATACAGGAACAGAGAGACTGAGGCATCATGCGGGTTAAGTGAGACAGTGAGAATGTGCCATGAGGACGTTTGAAACGAACTGCCCTCGCCAAACCTAACCCCAAAAGTACTTTACGCGCGAAGGGGTTGTTGACGCTCGCTCTTCAATGTCGGTCATCGTGGAACTTCCAAATCGCGCCGGCCCAGACCGCGTCCCGTTTGCTTAGACATTGACGGGGGTGAGATTGAAGGGGCGAAAGGAAGCGAGAATGTTTGAGGTTAAATTTGACATGGGTTGTATGACTTCACCGCGCTCATTTGGGGCACACAGACCACGCACGCACATATCACCCGGACCATGCTCCATGTGGAGTTTCACCTACGGCTTCAGCGGTTGCGTTCCTATAGCGTATTTGCCCCCAGCTCTGCACGCCATCGTTCAGATCGCGCCCCAAAGGGAGTCCCTTCTACGGCCCCAGTGTGTGTGGGGCGTTCCTACAGCGTTCCTCCCGCGCCCAGTTCGGCACACCCCTGAATCAGATCGCAACCCGCAGGGGGCTTCATCAGCGGCACCATGGAGGGCGTTCCTTCAGCGTCTCCGTGTCGGCACACCCCTCGCACGGATCGTGCCCCACAGGGAGCTCCCTCTGTGGCTCCAATGGGGCAATTTCGGCACACCGCTCACACGTGCTCACCCGGATGGGGAACCCAGCGCACCTCTGCACGCCTGCTTCGCAGCCCCCTCCTCCGTACTGCCCTGAATTGTTTCAGGCTTCGCGTGTTCCCGCCAGCCCGTTCAGAAACCCTGTCCACGAGAGCTGACGGGAAAAGGGACGAAGAAACATACAGTGAAACAAGCAAAGCGGACAGCCAGGGTCAACAGAGAGTTCTCTGGGAGCAAGGGGGGGGGCCTTGGAGGGCCTCGTCGGACCATCCCTGGGGCCCGCATGGGGGCAAGGGGAGGAGGAGGAGGAGGAGGAGGAGGAGGAGGAGGAGGAGGAGGAGGAGGAGGAGGGGGAGGAGGAGGAGGAGGAGGAGGAGGACAACGAGGCCAAGGACAGAGCCCTCAAAATCGCCCCTGGGACTCTTTTGGAGGATCGTGGGGTCCTCTTGGAGCTCTTTTGGGAACTCTTGAGGCCCTGTTGCGGCCCTCTTGGGGGTCCCTTGGAAGCCCTGGAGGGCATCTTGGGACCATCGTGGAGGCCATCGATCAAAAGGAGGGGTCCTCGATTTGACTCCCCTCCCTGGGGCCCTCAACATCGCTTCTTGGGCGCTATTGGAACGCTTTTGGGCCGATCTTGGGCGCTCTTGGGGCCGTTTGGGGGGCGTCTTGGGCCCCTCTTGGGGCTCTCTCGGGCCATCTTGGGACAATCTTGAGGCCTCACAAGCGCATCGGAAGCGAAAAGACGAGAAGGCAACACTCAGTGATTTTCCCGTTGAAGGAGTTTGGCTTCTTGGGGTGGTCCTGTGGGGGCTCCGAGGGTAAGTACTTGAAACCGTCTTGTGGCCCTCGCCGGGCCTCTTGAAGCCATGTCGGAAGCTACCTTGAACCGTCTTCGGCTATCTTGAGTCGCTTTGGAGGTCATCTTGGAGCATCGGAGGCCCTCTTGGAGCCATCTTGGGCGAACACGGACCCTCTGCCACCTCGCGCCCACCCGCCATAAAACCTCAGGGAGGGGAGGGGGAAAGCACCCCTCCCCGAAGGGAAGAGGGTGCTTGGAAGAGGAAAGGAAAGAACTCGTTAGACCACCTTAGCCCAAAGGGCTGGTTCGATTATATCTCTTTCTCTCTTTCTAGACATGTATACAGATTCCTCCTCCTCCTCCTCCTCCTCCTCCTTCTCCTCTTCCTCTTCCTCCTCCTCCTCCTCCTCCTCCTCCTCCTCCTCCTCCCACCTCCCACCTCCAGATTCGCCACATCCCCATCCTCATCCATACCGTCACCGTTGTCGTTCCCCTTCTCCTCCCCCCGTCCTATTCTCATCCCCTCCCCCGCCTCTGCCCCATGCATGCGGCCACGCGCCCCTTGTGATCGGACAGCCACCCGCGCCCTTCGTGAAGAGGCAGGGTCATGATTGCCCGCGATGCCTGCAAGACCCGTGGCAGCAGCAAGGTAAGGTAGACGCGCGCTCCGATTCAAATTGCGCACGGCGGGAGCCGAGCCCTGTTCCCAAGCACAGGGGGCGTGTGGCCCCATCCTCCTCCCCCGCCTCCTTGTCCTTGCCCTCCTCGGCCTCTCGCCTTTCCCCTCGTTCATTTCTCTCCCCCCCTCCCGTTGATGCCGCCACTGCCTGTGCCATGCCCCGCCCCAGGCTGCAGCGGGTGGCGGCCCGGCGCCGCCAGGACGACGAGCACGAGGCCCTGGCGACATCAGGCGGCACCTCCCGGGCTCCTTCCGACGCAGCATGCAACGCACACCACGTCAAATTCATCATCGCTGCGCTCCCCGTCTGCGAAGGCGGAGGGCGAGAAGAGCAAGCGAGGTCTCCAGACCGAGGAGGAAATGGGGCGGAGAAAGGGAGGGAGAGAGTGAGGGTGGAAAAGCGACGGAGGGAGGGGTGGGGGGGAGAGGGGAGGGGAGGGGAGGGGAGGGAGGGGAGGAGGGAAGGGAGCGGAGGGAAGGTAGTGGAGGGGGGGGGAGAGAGAGAACGAGAAAGGGAGAGAGAGAGAGAGAGAGAGAGATGGGAGAGAAGGGGAGGGGAGGCGAGGGGGAGGAACAGGGGAGGGAGGAGGGAGGTAGGGGGGGCAAGCTAGGTGCGCTCGCGTCATATCTGACATCCTACCCCTCCCTCCCATCCCTTACCATGGCGCAGATCCCCTCTCTACTCGCACAGTCGGATGTCGAGCAGGGCAATGATCCCGAAAGGGTACGCGATGCATTGTAGAGCACGGCATGGCATGGCGTAGAAGAGCACCGCGAAGCGTAGTATCAACCTAGCATTGCATTGCATGCCGTGGCATGGCACGGGAAATGACGCCAGCGCTGCAGCGGGAGCACGAGTCGAAACGAGCGGAAGCGCGGAAATGAGGCCAGCGCTGCAGCGGGAGCACGATTCGGAACGAGCGGAAGCACGCCGGCATCGGCCCGGGAGGCTTTTTCCCGGGCGCCGGAAGCAGAAATTCAGCATTTTCAAAAGAAAATGTGTATTGGAATGCGCCTCGGAATTCGATTTTCCAGCGCCAGCCAGAACCGGCCGGAACCGGCTCCGGACCCGGCCCGGGCGCCGGCCCGGGCGCCGGCTCGGGCGTCCGGCCCGGGCGCCGGCTCGGGCGCCGGCCCGGCCCGGGCGTCGGAATCGGCGGGAGGCGCCGGAAGCAGAAATTGAGCATTTTCAAAAGAAAAATGTGTATTGGAATGGTTTTTTTCGGCGCCGCCTCGGAACTCCACTTTCCGGGGGCAGCCGGGACCCGCTCCGGATGGAGCTCTGGACCCGGCCCGAGCGCCGGCCTGGGCGCCAGCTCGGGCGTGCAGCCCCGGCGCCGGCGGAAATGATGCCAGCGCTGCAGCGGGAGCACGATTCGGAACGAGCGGTGCCCGAAAATGAGGCCGGCGCCTCAGCGAGAGCCGTATTTTGAAAAAATGCAGGCGAAAACCAACTCCGGGGAAACCGGTGTATAACAAAAACAGCGCGCGCGGGGGGTCGAATACTCCCAAGACGTCATCAGGGGAAGAGGGAGAGTAGTATTCATATTGAGTAATTGTGGAGGGGGAGGGAGGGAGGGGGAGGGGAGGGGAGGGCGGAGCCCTGCTGCGCTCCGCCTTCCCCCTGCCCCTGCCCCCCGTCCCCCGTGCCGCATCGCCCCCCCTTCCTCTCCTCTCTTCTCCGCGCGTTCGCGCCTGCCGGGTGCCCTCGTGCCTCCCAGGGGAGAGGGCACCCCCCTCGAGTGCGGTTCCGCTTTCGGCCCGCGGAGGGCCTCTCTTGCTCCTTGCAGGGGGCGCTTTCCGTCTCGGGTCCGGCCCCAGCCCTCCTGCCCCCCTTTCCCCCGCCTCTCCCTCTCTCGCTCTTCCTCCAGGTTCCCCCCCCCCCCTTTCCACGAACCAGCTTCGCTCCCCTGCCGCCCCGCGCGCCCCGCTTTTCCCGGTGTCTGCCGCGGCTCGTGCCTCTCTCCCTGGCCCCGCTCCCCTCTCTGAGGCTCCCCCCCTGCCCTCTCCCCCCTGCTTCGCCCTCCTCTCCCCGCGCCCCACTCTCTCCCTCTCCCCTTCTCTCTCTCCCTCTCTCTCCCCTTGTCTCTCTCTCTCTCTCTCTCTCTCTCTTTTTTTTTCTCTCTCTCTCTCTCTCTCTCTCTCCCTCTCTCTCTCTCTCCCCTTCTCTCCCTCTCCCCTTCTCCATCCCTCTCCCCTCTCCCCTTCTCTCTCCCTCTCCCCTTCTCTCTCTCCCTCTCTCCCTCCCTCTCCCCTCTCCCCTCTCCTCTCTCCCCTTCTCTCCTCCTCAGCGCCCTCGGCCGCAGGTGCGCGCCCCTACCGGGGGTCCTGCCAAAAAGCCTCCCGGCCGGGCTGGAGCGCCCAGCGCGCTCCGCGGGCGGCCGACCCGCACCGAGACGCCCTGCTCTCCCCTTCCCGGCCGCGCCACGCCTCGCGACACGCCGCTCTTCAGGAGGGGAAAACACACACAGACACAATTGATCGTCGATCCCCCAGAAAACATGGGAAAGTATGCGAAAAGTTGGGGGGAAGACAAAAACCCAGAAAAAATATGGGAAAACATGGGGGCCGCCGCTCTGGCGCACGCGCAGCTCGGGGGCGGCAAAGAGGGGGGGGATGACTGGGGGGGGGTGGATCTCATGGCGGGGGCCACGAGATTTCCCCAGCTTTCGTGGCGCCTCTTCTCGTTTCGTTGCGTCCCTGGCCCCCCCCCGCTGGGCCGCGCACGTGCCGCCGGCCATGATTTGCCCCCCCCATCCCCCCTCTTGGACACTCCCCTCTTGGCCGCTCCCGAGCTCTGGCGCCCGCGCAGCGAGCGGTGGCTTTCTGCATGGCTTACCACCTCGGCTGCCCGGCGCAACGGACTCCGACGGGCCGTCGGCACGGCTGCCGAGCCGCGTCCTGCTCCTCGTCGTGCTCCGCAGTTGCGGCAGCCACCGGCTGTTCTCACGCACCAGGCCAGCGACCACACGCTGCGCGCACCAGTCCTTGACCCACACCCAAAGTCATCAGCATCTACGGGACGATCTTCCCAGTCTCCCAGTGCAGGAGTTTCAGGCACTCCGAGTCGACCTTCGCGACGTTCGCGACGCTCTCCGAGCTCTTTGTGCACATCTCTTACGCCTCTCCCCCGCGGGCCAGGGTGATCCTCGTCCTCTTCGCGGCGTTTCTCCATGGAGACCTTGAGGATCAGCGTGGTGACCTACGTGGCGTCCTACGTGACCGTCGTAACGCCCTCCAGGCCGATGCCCCACCACCCGCCGCCAAAGGAGGCCACCAGGAGCACACACCCGGTGACCCTCACCTTCGAGAAGATCTCCAAGGTCATCTTCCCGCTCGACGTGGTGATCGTGAGGTTCGCGACGCACTCCATGATCTATGGGCCGCACTGCCACGCCCCTCACTCGCTGGCCAAGTTTTGGCCATCAGGCCATAACCGCAGCCATACGTTATGGCATAACGTACGCCACTGGCACGACCCACAGTGGCCTCACTGCGACCCTCCCGCCGAGCGTTCGCAGACACCTCCTGGCACCAGCCGCCAGGACCACCGGGCCAATCCGGCCATCAGCCCTGTCGTTGATCGTCGAGACATTCCCGCCGAGCGTCTGCCGACCGGCTCTGGTGTCGGGCCGAGTGGCCACCGGGACAGAGCTGCAACTGGTCCCCACGTCTTGTCCATGTCGCAGTCTATCGCGGGTCTCCTCCCGAGCGCCCGCCAACTACCACGGGGGATCCCCAGACGGGCCACCAAGCCGACTCTGCAGCCCGCCTCCCAGAATGGGGGGCACTGCGACCCTCACCTCGAGCGCCCGCCGCATACCAGCGGAGCTCGAATCGACAGAATCCATGGCCACTAAGCCAGAACAACTTCCAGCCCCCATCTTGTAGTTCATAGTGACCCTTCCACTCTGAGAGTCCGCCGACTACCACTGGCGCCAGCCAAGGTGGCCACCAGGCCCCCACGGCAGCCAGCCCTTCCGCCGTGGTTCGTTGTGACCCCTCCGTCGAGGGTCAGACAACTACCAATGGAGCCGCTCAGTGCGGCCACCAGGCAAACACTCCAGCCAGTCTCCGTGATGTCGCCCAAGGCGTAGTCCGCCGTGACCATGCTTCTGAGTTTCCGTGGACTCTCCGGGGCATCAGCCGCGGGGGCCACCAGACCCATGCTGCAGCCAGCCCTTCCGCCGTGGTTCATTGTGACCCTCCCACTTCGGGGCCCAAAGAATATACACCACCACCACGTCGATTCCTCCTGTCTCTCCTTTCCAGCGAATAGGGAGGGGGAGAGGGAGGTGGTGGTGGTGGTGGTGTATATTTTTGGGCCCGCTGCCACTGTGGGTCCGTCGGCCGCCACTCGAGCCTCTCAGCGTGGCCACCAGGCCCAAAACCGCATCCAACCCCGTGCTGCAGTACACACGCGGACCCTCCCGCCTGGAGCCCGCTGACCACCACCGGTGCCAGCCACGGGGGCCGCTGGGCCCGCGCTGCAGCCAGCCCTCTACCGCCGTGACTCCCTGTGGCCCCCCCTGTCGAGAGGCCGCCGACCGCCGCTGCAGCCGCTCCGAGGGGCCACCGGGCCAACACCCCAACCGACCCCCGGTGGCGCCGCCCGCGGCGCAGTCCGCCGTGCGCCTCCTTCGGAGCGTCCGCGGGCTCCTCTGGGGCAGCGGCCGCCTGGGGCCACCGGGCCCAGGCTGCAGGCGGACCGCCCGCCGCCGCGCACCCCGACGACCCTCCCGCCGAGGGTCCTCCGACCGCCACTGGAGCCGCTCAGCGTGGCCACCAGGCCAACGCTCCAGCCAGCCCCCGCGTTGTCGCCCAAAGGCGTACAGTCGGGGCGCTGAAGAAGGAACCCTTTTCGTTGGGGAGGGGCTCGGTGTTCCTTAATTGTTCCACACCTCATGGGAAGGGGCTCGGTGTTCCTTAATTGTTCCTTCGATGGGAAGTCGAAGGCTAACTCATGAAAAGAGGGCCTCGTTCCTTATTTAGGGTTCCTTAGGTCAACGCCTCGACTGTAGTCCGTTGCGCCCCGCCTTCTGAGCGTCCGCAGACTCAGGCGCACTATAGCCACGGGGGGCCCCCAGGCCCACGTTGCAGCCACTGCCCCTGACGGTAGTCCCTTGTGACCCCTACTCTGGGCGTCGGCCCTCTACCGCGGGCGATTCCCAGGGGGGCTCACCAGGCCCACCCTGCAGCCGGCCTTCCCGACGTGGACTATCGCGAGCCTCCCCTCGAGGATCCGCCGACCACCACCGGGCCCCACGACGTCCGACGACCGTCCGTCGACCCTCAGACGACAGGCCAGGCGACGCCGACCCGACTGACGGCGGCACGCCGGCCGCCCGCCGGCCGTCCGATCCCCAACGATGGCGGTCCGACGACCGTCCGCCGGCCGTCCGCGGACCGCCAGAGCGACTGCCGACGACCGACGGTCGACTGCTCGACATCTGACGACGACGAGACTCAGGGGAGGAGAGGGTATCCATATCTCTACCCGTCCCTCGTTTTCCCCTTCCTGGGCCTCCTGGGAGGCCCTCGTCGCCACCGCTGGACTCGCCTCGAAAATCTGGTCAGAACGCACCCCGGGGGAGGTCTGGGGAGCAGCGGTATGGGTACCTTTTGGCCTCTCCAGAGACGACCGTCTGGCACCCACTGGCCGACGCTCGCCCGCACGTGGCACCAGCCGCCATGACGCACCCCGACCAGACCAGACCAGCAGGCAAATCGAAGCCGCAACGGGCCGCCTTCGCCTCCTCCTCCTCCTCCTCCTCCTCCTCCTCCTCCTCCTCCTCCTCCTCCTCCTCCTCCCTCCTCCCATCTCGCGGCTGAAGGCGCGGGGCAGCTCCGCCTCGCGGAGGGCGCCGCGCCGGCGGGGGCGGCAGGCCTCCTGGGGACGCTGGCCGCGGCGGTCGGGCCCCGGCGCGTCGCTGCCGCCGCCGCGCCGCCGACGACGCCGCCGACCCCAGATGATAAAAAACCCTTCGTCATGCAAATTGGAGATTGCCGATCCTCTGGCGCACCGCCGATGCCGAGGCGACGCCGACGACTCGCACCACAAGCGACGCCGGCGCGCGCAGCTGCCGCGGACCGTCGGGTCTTGCGCGTCGTCGCCGCCGCCGACGCCGATGCCGAGACGGCGCCGGCAGCGACGCCGAAGCGCGATACCGCCGCCGCCGCCGCCGACGCCGCTCACTCGCGCGCCGCGAGCGTAGGGGGGGTGGATCGGCGAGGTGCCCCGCCAGCCCGAAGAGGAGGAGGAGGAGGAGGAGGAGGAGGAGGAGGAGGAGGAGGAGGAGGAGGAGGTCTCTTCATGGGTCCCTACAAGGGTTCATTTCCACAGGGAAGTGCCCCGTTGGGAAACAACCGTTTGAAGATCCTGAAGTGCGCTCATACACAATTCTCGCGACTTCATCACCGTGAATCCACTTGACTGTTGCGTCTTGACGATCCTGAGGCGTGCCAAAGCAATCCCTGGGATTCCAACACCGCGAATCCGCGTAACTGTTGCGCCCTGGCAATCGTGAGTTGTTCCAGAACGCCATTTCTGGTAAGCTAACCATGGAACATCCGTGACATTCGCTGCAAATGTTTAATAAGACGAGTGTGCGCGGCGCTACGGCGATAGCCACATTTTGGAAGCGACCCCCGCCCTCCATCTGTGAAGCTCTTGCAAGTTCCGAAGCTTCGAGATCATAAATGGTGAGGAAGTCTCAGGCGAAACGCCTGGTCCTCTCTTTCGACCAGCCTCGGGGTGCGACAGGAGGGAGGAGTTGCCTGTACGGAAAAGAAATGGAGGACGAGGGGGGAGGAGGAGGAGGAAGAAGAGGAGAAGGACGAGGACGAGGACGAGGACGAGGACAAGGACGAGGACGAGGAGGAGGAGGAGGAGGAGGAGGAGGAGGAGGTGGAGGAGAGGATGAGGAGGAGGAGGAGGAGGGGAGGAGGGAAGGAGGAGATGAAGGAGGAGGGAGGAAGAGGAGAGAGGGAGGAGGAGGAGGGAGGGGAGAAGGAGGAGGAGGGAGGGAGGGGTGAGGAGGAAAGGAGGAGGAGGAGGAGGGAGGAGGAGGCGGAGGAGGGAGAGGAGGGAGAGGAGGAGGAGAGAGGAGGGAGGGGGGGAGAGGAGGGAGGAGGGAGGAGGCGAGGAGGAGGAGGAGGAGGGGAGAGGAGGAGGAGGATGAGGTGGGGAGGGGAGGAGGAGGACGATGAGGAGAAGGAGGAGGTGGGAGAGGAGGAGGAGGGGGGGGGAGGAGGGGGGGAGGAGAGGAGGAGGTGGGGAGACGAGGCGGAGGGGGGGTGGGGGGGGGAGGGGGGGGGGGGAGGAAGAGGGGAGTTTTTCTTTATGTGTATGTTCTGCCTCTGGAGGCCAGTCTCGGACCCCGGGACCGCCAGACATCGCTTCGGGACAGCGAAACCATGGACAAGATGGACCCCAGATTCTTCCAATTCGAACGGATTTCGACGCCTGGCGCGGGAGTGGGAGGGGGAGGAGGTGAAGGACGGGGGCGAGGCGAGCACTCCGCGAGCGTGGGGGGATGGTTCGGCGAGGTGCCCAGCCAACCCAAGGAGGAGGAGGAGGAGGAGGAGGAGGAAGAAGAGGAAGAAGAGGAGGAGGAAGAGGAGGAGGAGGACGGGGAGTCATAGGCTCAGAGGGGAACAGCGCATCGACCCCCACTTGCGAAGAATCATGTGGCCCATTTCGAGCGGATCTCAGCTCCGGCGAGGGAGGCGGAGGGGGAGGAGGTGAAGGAGGCGAGGGAATCGCTGCTGACAAGTGCGCGGAGCGAGTAAGAAGGGCGAGGTCGCGGTCGCGGGGCGTGAGCTGCCAGATCACGCGCGAGGGCAGGTGGGGGGACCGAGGAGTGGGAGGGGAGATAGGGATTGGAGGGGGGAGAGGAGGGGAAGCAGGACAGTCTCTGAAGGTTCTGCCTGGGAGGGAGGGGGGGGTGAGAGCAAAGCGTTGTCCGATTCAAATCGGATGTGGGCACAGGTGAGGGAACAGGCAGCAGGAAGAACGCGGCGGTGCTGCGGTCGGCGTTTAGGGGGAACGCGGCAGTTTCGGCCACATCCGATCAGATCCGGGGCCCCTCAGGGGCTCGAAACCCGCGTGTTCCCCGCCATCGGTGCTGTGAATTAAGTGCCGCCGTCGAGAACGAGAGGTATCCGTATTCTCGTGGGGGTTGCACGGGGGGTGGCCCTTCTCACCCTCCTCCCTAGAGGCTCCAACACCTGCAGACATGCGGCTTCGATCTCCCGTCTGGTGGTTGCCCACCTTCGCCTGGCATCTGCCGTTGTGATGCTCAGGACGGGGGAAAGAGGCGAGCACTCCGCGAGCGTGGAGGGATAAGTCGGTGAGGTGCCCGGCCAACGCAAAGAAGAGAAGGAGGAGGAGGAGGAGGAGGAGGAAGAGGAGGAGGAGGAGGAGGAGCAGGAGGAGGAGGAGGAGGAGGAGGAGGAGGCGGGGAGGAGGAGGAGGAGGAGAGGAGGAGGAGGAGGGGGGGAGGAAGGGGAGGAGGTGGAGGGAGAGGAGAGGAGGAGAGGAGGAGGAGGGAGGAGGAGGAGGCGGAGGAGGAGGAGGATGAGGAGGAGGAGGAGGAGAGGGAGAGGGAGGAGGAGGAGCAGGAGGAGGAGGGGGAGTATCCAGGGGCAACGTTGTGGAATATAATGTGCTCATGTGACCGAAGCAGGAGCGGGAGGATGGATCACTCCCAGGTCGTGGGCTCTCTCTCTCTCTCTCTTTTTCTTTGTCTCTCTCTTGCGCAAGGGGCCTTTTCGGGATGGGGGGGGCTCAGGAACATGGAGGGATGGGGCAAGGGGGACAAGGGGCAAGGGACAGGGATACGCTCGGACTGCGAAGGATACTGTAGTCGCAGCCGTTCGCTAGGAGATCATAAGAGGCAATCGGGTTAGGAAGGTGAAGCGAAGCGAAGTGCCCAAGGGAGCAGCAGCACAATCATGCTGGGGAAGTCACGCTCAGGCGGGAAATATTGAAGTGCGGAGCAAGTGCCGAACAGGCCAGAGTGAGGGGGCCGAGCGGTCTTACACCATCCCTGGGTGCGTGCCTGAAGTGGGCTTCCGCGGTCAGGATGAGTGTTATTTCTATTGTTTGGTTCTTGTTGGCGTCGTTCTCGCCCGCTATCTGCCCGCGACCCACCCGTGACCGCCCGCGAACCACCCGCTACCCACCCAGATTGATTAAACGATTCGGCGCCTGCGCTTGGCTCGTTGTGTAATGTGTAAGACAACCGGCGCATGCGCTAGGCTTCTGCAAAGCCTCGCAGACTGCCGACGACCTCGCCGCCCCCTCACTCATATCCGCAACTGCGTGGGCCACGGTATGATGAAGATGTACCGGCCAGGTAGGGTCACATAGATATGGCTTTGGATATGTCACGTGCACGAGCACGTGACTCCTGGCAGCAGCAGAGGCACGATTGAGAGACGCAAATGGTGTGCCCTGTTCGCCGTATTGTGGGGCAAGCTTAAATAGAGCATGTGAGCGCTACGCGTGGTGCTGCAGCCCCTGGCCTCTGCAAGAGCGAGCACTCCTGCTCATTTTGCAGATGGCCGCGGCTGGTTGTTCAACGGCAGCAGCTGGGCCGGGCTCGCGGTGCCATGCGGTGTTTGGCACGTGCTGCCGGCGAGCCCCACCCGCTCACGCCCTCCCCCCGCCGTGGTGGCCGAGAAACATGTGGCCGAGGCTGGCCGCGGCCATGCGCTAATGACAACTGTGCGCTATCTGATGGGTTGCACTGGCTGGGTGAGCTGGCTGGACGCGTTTGCACGTCCGTTGGGCAGGCCGTGCCTAATTATGGAAAAGGAGCGCTGGCCCGCGTGGCTGTAGGATGACCGCGTGCCTCCTCGTCCTCCCCTGCGAGTCCCAGCGCTGCTGGACGGGAGCGTGCCGGGGTGGGCGCTCGTGCGCGGGCGGGGCCACCTTGAGGACTGCGCGTGCTCAGACTTACACGCTCGCCCCCCGTCCACATCGCCCTTCCCTCCGCCCATTCTGCCTTACGCCCCCTCCCCGCATCCGCCCCGCTATCTCCTCCGTCGCCTCCGCACGTTCCCCTCCACTTGCCCCCCTCCCCTCTTCCGCCGCCCCCCCCTTCTCTCGCTCTCCCCCGCACCCGCCCGCCTTCTCCTCCTCCCCCTCCTCCTCTCTTCTTCATCTTCTATTCCTTGTCCTTAGAACTCCTCTCTCCTGTCGCACCCCGAGGCTGGTTGAAAGGGCGGGGCGGGCGTTTCACTTGAGACCTCCTCATCGTTTATGACCCTGAAGCTTAGAAGCTGGCAAGAGCTTCACGGATGGAGGGCGGGTGGTTTTCAACATGTGGTTCTCGCCTTAGCGCCGCGCACATTCGTTTCAAACATGTGCCAGGGTTGCTCATATTGAGGGCGAGTCGTTTTCAAAATGTGATTATCGCTTTAGCGCCACGCACATTCGAAGTAAAAACTGCAAGATCGTCACGGATTTATGGCGGCTGGTTTTCAAACTGTGGTTTTCGCCTCAGCGCCGCGCACATTCGTTTTAATGTTTTGCAAGAGTTTCACGGGTCGAGGGCGGTTTGTTTTCAAATTGTGAGTTTCGCCTTAGCGCCGCGCACATTGGTTTTAATAATTTGCACGAGTTTCACGGATTGAGGGCGGGTTGTTTCCAAAATGTGGTTCTCGTTTGGGCGCCGCGCGCATCCGCTTGAAACAAGTGCAAGAGCTTCACGGATTGAGGGCGGCTCATGTTCAAATTGTGGTTCTCGCCCTAGCGCCGCGCGCATGTTCCGCAATTGTTTGCAAAGGTGTCACGGATTCCCCATAGACATCGCAAGGGAAAAAGGTGCTTTCGAAGGTCTCAGGGTAGTGATGGCGCAACAGTTACGTTGATTCGCGGTGTTGGTTGAAATCTCAGGGGTGATGTTCTGGCGCGGTTCGGGATCGTCAAGACGCAGCAGTAAGGTTGATGCGTGGCGATGGAGTCGCGAGAATGGTGTATGGGCACGCTTCAGGATCTTCAAACGTATGTTTCCCAACAGGGCATTTCCCGCAGTGGAAATGAACCCTTGTAGGGGCCTCTGAAGAGGGAGCTCGGAGGGAGGGTTCATTCCAACATCGCTGATAAGTCTTAGATTTACGCTGGTCCCCTCCTCCTCCTCCTCCTCTTCCTTCTCCTCCTTCTCCTCCTCCTCCTCCTCCTCCTCCTCCTCCTCCTCCTCCTCCCCCCTCCTCCTCCTCCCCCTCCCCCTCCCTCCTCCTCCTCCCTCCTCCCCTCCTCCTCCTCCTCCTCCTCCTCCTCCTCCTCCTCCTCCTCCTCCTCCTCCTCCTCCTCCTCCCCTCCTCCTCCTCCTCCTCCTCCTCCTCCTCCTCCTCCTCCCCCCCTCCCCTCCTCCTCCTCCCTCTCCTCCTCCTCCTCCCCCTCCCCCCCCCCCTCAAACCACCCCTCCCCCGTGCGCGCCGTCTCTGCGGGCAGCGGCGGGCCCCCGCGCTGCAGGTCGACGCCGCCCCCCCTGCGCGCCGCGGATGCCCTGAGAGCCATACGCGGGCTCGCGGCGGCGGGACGGGGCCTTCTCTCTCGCCCTCCCCCCCCCACGCTTCGCCACCATCCCTCCCTCTCTTCGCTCACATCCTCCTCCCTCCTCCTCCTCCCCTCCTCCTCCTCCTCCTCCTCCTCCTCTCTCCTCCTCCTCCTCCTCCTCCTCCCTCCCTCCCCCTCCTCCTCCTCCTCCTCCTCCTCCTCCTCCTCCTCCTTCATCTCGTCCTCCTCCTCACACTTCGCCCTCCGTAGCCATTTTGGCTCAAGTCCGTAGCGGTTGTGCTCAGACTTGGCTTTCTGGCGTGGGGGAGGGACGGCCCCCGACTGCTCAGAGCCTCCTTCTCAGCCTGCCCAGGCTGGAGGCTCTTCCTTTTCGCGTATACACTACCACTTCCGAGGTGTGCAGCTTCGAATGACCAAACAGCATGTTCCTTGGGTTGCTTCTCGCTCTTCTGCTGCCGACGATTGGAAGCTGGCCGCGGCAAAGCCTGAGTTTCTCAAGTGTTGGACATGCGGATGTGGTAAGAACAAGCGGTCTGCAAACAATTGCTTCCAGTGCGGTGCCTCCCTACAGGCCCGTGGGCCCTGGGTCGAACAGCCGTTGGTTCAAGCCGAGCCTCGGGCAGCTCAGAAGCCTGGGCGCTGGCGCAACGGACGGGTGGCAGCTGATGGAAAGTCGGGGGGCAAGGGAGCTCCCAAGGGGGGCACGGCCGAGGGCGGCAAGGGTCTGCAAGGAGAGGCGCGTCAGCCACTTCGCACTGGCCCCCCAGTTCGCCAGCGGCTCAGACCCCATGGCCTTCAATGTCAAACAGATGCAGCGGGAGGAGGTCATGCAGCTTGCGGCCCTGGCCGGGAAGCATGGCCTCGCGATGGTCTCCAGTCAGTGCAAGCTCCGCCTTCTGGAGCTGGATCGCCTGGCTGCTGCTCCTGTTGCGATCCCGCCCGAGAAGCAATTGTACAACTTGGTTGAAGAGAGAGAGAGAGAGAGAGAGAGAGAGAGAGACGCCCATGTCAAGCGTATGGAGAAAGAACTCGACCTGGTCGACAAATGGGAGAAGAGTATGGCTCGTCAGAGGCAGAAGATCCAAGAACTCAGCGATGGGCTGGACTCCTACGACGCTCAAATCGCGGGCCTCAAGCTCAGGCCCACCGAGCACTCCCAGCAGGCAGCCGTCGCCGAGGCTGCCGAGCCTACGGGTGCGCGCTTGGACTCGCTCCTCGACGGCTCGTTCAGGATCGACTGTGGGAACTTGTTCGAAGTGGGTGATGAGGAGTATGAGTTGTCTGACACGGACAAGCAGGAGCTCCAGCAGCGCAAGCAGAAGCTGGAGGCGCTTATCGCAGACAATGCAAAATCGCTTTTCTCTCCGGCAAAGGAACACTTCGAGAAGCTCAAAGCCGAGCACGCTGCCCAGTGTTCCAGGCTCACGAAGAAGCGCAAGGCCGAGGATGGCACTGCGCGAGGGGCGGCTGGCGAGGCAGCGGCAGCCTCTGGCCCAGGGCAGGGCACAGCCCAGGCGCCGCCGCCGCTGGTGGACCTCTCAGCGGAGATGCCCGCTGTGGCACCTGATGTTCGGACTCGCGCTCGGGACAGCAAGGCCAAGTTGGAGCAGGCAGGGGCCCCCGAAGGCGCCGCTGCCTGAGGGGGCCCAGTCCTCTGGCTCAGAGGGCGCTCAGTCCGTGCGCCCGAGAGGCTACTCGCCTCTGGATGTGTTGCCAACCTTCTGGGCTTCGAATCCTGAAGACCTGGATTGGCCAGACCTGAACCTTCCCTGTCGCAGCTGCAGCTGGCCCTGACGAGCTGTTGCTGGCTGGTCGTTGGCACCCGCAGCCAGCGCCTGCGGCCATGGGGAGGCCACCGAAGGGCGCGGGGGCAGGGGATTCAGCCCCCGACCGTCGAGCCCCCGCGCCCACAGGGAGAACCCGTTCGGCTACCCGCCCTGGATCTACTGGTACGAGTGGATCGCGTTCGCCTGCTGCTGCGGCTGCTGGGGCACAGGCCCCCATCGGCGCCAGCAGCGACGCCGCCGCCGCGGAGACCCCAGCAGCCTGGGGGACCGCCGCCGCCGCGCCTCTGGTGCCTATGGGGGCCCAGCCACATGAGCGACACGGAGGGGCAGAGGCCTCTCCCTCGGCCAGCGCGAGCGCCGCCGCCGCGGAGGCTCCAGCATCCTGGGGGCCCGCCGCCGCCGCGCCGCTGGCCACTGGAGAGGCCCAGCCACATGAGCGACACGGAGGCGCCCCAGCGGGGCTCATACGTCGTCACGCTGCCGGCCCCGATGGCACGCACTGCTCGCCTCTTGCCCTTGCGGCATCTGAGGTTGAGGGCACCGACCATCGGGGGGCCTCGACTGGCGAGAACGCGAGCCCGAGCACGAGAGGCCCCACTGGGGCTGGTCGGGACCCTCCCCCGCTGGGCGCCCTATCCACGGGGGAGTCATTCGTCGCCGCTGAGGAGGATGGTGGAAAGCTCTCGGCTCAGGCAGATGTCGGGACCGTGGTCGCCGCCCAGCTACCTTGCACTCAGGACAGTGAGGCCAAGGTCACCGACACACTCAACGATGACACTCTCACGCTGATCACGTACAACTGCAACGCTTGGTCGACGGCTCAGGCGTTCATGGAGTGGATGCACCGCGATGTGAAGCGCGAGGTTCACCACTACTTCTTTCAGGAGACGCGTTTGCTGCAGGGGAGTACGGCGTCCCCAACCTCGTGGGCTGGCAAGGCGGGCTTCACGATGCACGCTGGGGCGGCCGCGGCCGCAGGCGACGGGGCCCTGGAGCACTCTGGTGGAGTGGCAATGCTGTCGCGATCTTCTGTCGGGGCCAAGTCCTTGGCGGAGGCTTTCCCTGAGAGGGTGAGGCATCGCCTGGTCGCCCAGTTGGTCTCAGTGACGTCGGACGTCCAGTTGTTTTTCGTCTCGGCCTACCTGGTGACGAACGAAGGCCTGGGCCCGAGAAACCAGGACTTGCTGGCAATCTTGGGCGAGTTTATTGCTGCATCGGAGTGGCCTGTGATAGTCGGCGGCGACTGGAACATTCCTGTGGACGAGATCGTAGCCTCTGACTGGCCAGGCAGTTGGCATTTGCAGTCTGTTGCGCCTGAGGATGACGCCTGCAATAGCAATATCTTTGACTACTTTATGATCTCGCAGTGTCTCCTCCCATATGTTTTTAAAGTCCAGGCTCTTTTGGATACGCCCAGGGGCCCACGCGTCGCGGTTTCCCTGGGGCTCAAAGGCTTATCGGGCCCTGCTAAAGTGCGGCAGCGCGTTGTGCCCTGTGGTTTTCCGCTCGACCCGCCTACCGATCCAGACGGATCGGAGATCCCAGGGTCCGATCTCTCAGGCAGCGCTTGGTCTTGGGAAGCTGGGCCCCTTCCTCCGAGGCCCCTTGAGGCGGCCAAGGAATGGCTTAAAGCTGCAGAAGATTTTTTGGCAAGCTCGCACCATATCCCAGCAGGGGACGTGGCCAAGCACTCAGGCCGAGCGCAGGGATGCCAGTTTCAACTGATGCCGCTCCGCGCTGCCTGGGGCCGCGAGCTCGCGCGTCGCTCGGCGGCCAGCACGGCGAAGTGGCTGCAGCTCCGACGAGTGCTGTCGCAGCTGGTAGGGCTGACCAAAAAGAAAGGGGGTCGGACGGGGGTTACTTGGGGGAGGCTCTTGGAGGTTCTCGATCAGGCCAGCCCCTGTTTGATTTCGGCGGAGGCCGAGGCGCTAAGCGCCATCTCTGGTCGTGAACTGTTGGAAGGTCTGCAGGATCCCGACAGGTGCCCAGGCCTCGTAGTCGCCCTTGCCCAGGAGGTGGGTACCAGGCTAGCCAGCGATGCGTCTAAGGCCAGGCAGGCTTGGCAGGACTTCGCTCAGTCTTCAGTGCTCAGGGGTGGGCGCATCGCTCACAGGTTCAGCAAGGGTCCCAAGCCTGCGCCTGAGCCCGTCCTCGGGCCCGCGGAGGAAGGGGGCATCCCCTTGGCGGGCCACGCGGCCCTTGCGAGACTTTTGGACGAGTGGATCCCGATTTGGACCCAGGCCTCGAGGGCCAGCGAGGAGCACCCGTCTTCCTGGGAGGTTTCAAGCTTTTTAGAGCCGATCTCGCCTGATGATATACGCTCCGCGTGCAAGTGCTTCGCCAAAGGCACTGCCTTGGGGTGGGACGGCTTCCACCCGAGGCTTTTGCTCCAACTCCCCCCTGAAGCGGTACAGCGATTTGCCGACTTGTTGAATGCATGGGAGCGCGATCCCAGGGTGCCGACACTCTGGATGATTCTAATTATACCCCTCGACAAGCCTACAGGCGGAGTGAGACCGATCGGCTTGCTCCCTTTGCTCGCTCGGGTCTGGTCCAAGGTCCGACAGAGGGTTTGCAGCGCCTGGGAGAGGATTAATACTTCGGGCCTTTTTTTGGAGCCAGTCCAGGGCCACCTCTTGCGACAAGAGCGCGTGGCTCCACAACGCTCTTTCAGCGTTCGCCAGGTTGCGGCACCTGGCGTCGGGCTCGGCCTTTTTGGATTTGAAGAAGTTCTATGAAAAACATCTCTCACCAAGAACTCAGGTCCGCGGCGGCCCACGTGGGCTTCCCCGACAGCCTCTTGAGGGGCTTGTGCTGCGTTTATCGAGCCGAGAGAAGGGCCGTCTTCCAGGGGGTCACGGGCAAACCACTGGAACCGAACGGCACGGTTGTAGCAGGGTGCTCTTGCGCGACCACCTTGGCCAAAGTTTTGCTGCTGGTTGTGCTGAAGCGGGCGCACCGAGAGGCTCCGATAATCAAGATTAAAAATGTTGTTGACGACGTGTCGTTCCATGCTGTAGGGGGCGAGGCCACGGTGTCAGGGCAGGTGGCCAGGGCCTTCAACATTGTAGCTGCCGATGTGCAGGAACGCAAGCTGCCGATTTCGTGGAATAAGGCTGGAGTGCTGGCTAACACCAATACGCTTGCGTCTGCCTTGATGGCTGAGCTGCCCCCACAGTTGGCTGGCAGCCGAGAGTCAGCTCTTAGAGATTTGGGGGGTGATGCTTCGGACGGGCGGTTTCGACGGGTCTCCACGCACCTCGATCGATACCTTGCGGCAAAGAGGCGCGCGATCAAGCTTCGCACGCTGCAAGGAGCTGGCGCGACCATATTTCGCATCCACCGCTCAGGCCCCACGGCAGTTGCCATGTGGGGTTCCTGTGTCCACGGCCTAGGAGATGCGAGGCTCCATGGGCTGCGAGTTTTGGCGGCTCACGCGGAAGGCAGATTCCCGAGGGGGTCTTCGGTCGGGCTGTTCCTGTGTAGTGGGCGTCAAGGTTGGAGGCGTGATCCACTATTTTTCACGACGGCGGACTCGATCCGCCAGTATTGCGAAGTGCTCTCCGACGGACAGCTCTCGAGGGCGGTCCTGGAGGCACTGGTGATTGCTGGAAACAAGAATGCTGCTTCCGAGCGGCCATGGGCAACCTGCAAGGACCCAGTGGATGCCGCGGCCATAACAGCCCAGAGGGTGGGATGGCGGTTTCGGGACGCGGTGGCCTTGGTGGACGATCGGGGGGTCGATTGGGATCTGCGATTTTACTCGCCTGCCTGCGTCGCAGCTCAGATTTCGTTCGCGGCTCGACGCGCCTCGGGCGTCCGAGCGCTCAGCCTGCAGGACGATGCCTGGGCCACCGACGTGTGCTGGAGGCCCCTGCTTGAGCTAATGTTTTGTGACTGGACGGAGGCCTGGGGCCGCCACGAGCAGAACTCTCTTCGGGGCTTGGTTTCAGGTTCCCACTGGACCCAGGGCCGGCTTCACGACCAGGAGCCATCTTTCCCACAGGTGTGCCAACTGTGCAAATAATATCAGGGAACCATGTTTCACCGTTGCTATGCCTGCCCTGCGCACGATGTTTTCCGACGGGATTGCATGCCCACGGAGTTGGCCAGATCGGTCGACAGAATGAGACAGAGCCCGCCAGCTTGGAAGGAAAGATTCGCGAGGGGGTTGTTTCCTGAGCCTGGCCAGTGCGTGGGGAGACCACCTTTCAATCCAAGCTGGGGGCTGTGGGTGCACGGCGCCCTCCAGCTGCCAATCCTCCTGGAAGGAGGGTACGTCTTCACGGATGGGTCGGGCCTTGACCAGCACCACCCGCCCCTCAGAGTTGCTGGCTGGAGTGTGGTGCTGCACGACTCCGACAGGTGCTGCGT
>CAUYUJ010020931.1:7500-15000 GCA_963575745.1 Prorocentrum cordatum | reverse complement strand
GGAACTTTTGAATAGCATGTCGCTCCGCCTGTTTGGGCCCACCACGCTTCGGCGCGGCACGCCATCCACGGCGCGGTCCCCATGCGTCAAAGCATGTCGCTCCGCCTGTTTTGGCCCACCACGCTTCGGCGCGGCACGCCATCCACGGCGCGGTCCCCATGCGTCAAGGTATCGGTGCCCCCTTGGGGCCTTCCATGCAGATCGCGTTGCATCCATCCGAGCGCAGACTTCGTTCAGCTGCGTCCTGTCTGGAGCCGGCCCCCGGGAGAACTGCCAGAGGGAGGTGTCTCGGGTTCGCCCTCCCCCCCTCTCATTCCAGGCCTCCCAGATGGCGCCCTGGCTGATGAGGTCGCAGCATCGCGCCACACTGCCGATGCATCGGCGATGCGGCTCGATGGGGGGGCTGACTTTCTCCACGCCGACGTCGCCGATGCATTGCCGACGTCGCTGATGCATCGGCGATGCATCGGCGACGCGGCGCGATCGTCCGATCCCATCTGGGAGGCCTCCGCCCCCCGCCCTGTCGTGTGCAGAGGCCACGGGCCGGGGCAGACCTCGTCGTTCTCCTCCTCGTCCTCGTCGTTCTCCTCCTCCTCCTCCTCCTCCTCCTCCTCCTCCTCCTCTTCCTCCTCCTCCTCCTCCTCGTCGTTTTCCTCCTCCTCCTCGTCGTTTTCCTCCTCCTCCTCGTCGTTCTCCTCCTCCTCCTCCTCGTCGTTCTCCTCCTCCTCCTCCTCTTCCTCCTCCTCCTCCTCCTCTTCCTCGTCCCCCTCCTCCTCCTCCTCCTCGTCCTCCTCCTCCTCCTCCTCCTCCAGGAGGCCTGCAGCAGCGGCGCTCCGGAGAGCAGCCGGCGGTCCCCTGCAGGACGCACTGCACCAGCACAGTGCACACTGCTCGTGTCTGATTATTCGATGGGATGGGAAATGACGAAACCATGCGTTTCCATTGGGATGTTGGGGATCTGTCGATTCCCACCCCCCTCCCGCAAAAATCAAGCCCAGGAGTCCTCCCAGGAGCACCGACCCCCATAATCACAAAAGTCAACCGATCCAAACGAAACCAAAGGGTTTGCGATGCCAGGGGTGCGGACCCATGTGTTGTCATTTGGAGTTTGGGGATTTCTGGGATGAGGTGTGAGACAACCGTGTCTGTTCATTCATATGGTTGGAGATTTGGGGGATTCTGGGGGTCGGAGCTCTTGGGAGGGTTCATGGGGTTGGTTTGCGCTGGAGGGATGCAAACCCCCCAAATCCGCAAACTCTACATGAAACAGACATGGTTTCATCACTCCTCATCCCATAACAAAAAAAAACACATGATTTCCGCACCCCTGACGTCGCAAACCTTGTGGTTCCATTTGGATGGTTGGATTCCTGGTGTGAGAAGTGAGGGAATCATGTGTTGCCATTTGGATTCGGGGGTCTTGTGGGTTCTGGGGATCGGAGCTTCTGGGGGGCTCCCGGGCTTGATTCCCGCCGGAAGGATGCAAACCCCCAAATCCGCAAACTCCAAACGAAATTATTATCATTGCTCATCCCAGCAATCACAAACATCCCAATGAAAACACACGGTTTCCACACCCCTGACGTCGCACCCCTTGCGTTTTCACAGGGATTGTGTTGGGTGTCTGTAATAAAGAGAGAGGAGAGAGAAAGAGAGAGAGAGAGAGAGAGAGAGCGAGACAGAGAGAGAGAGAGAGCGAGACAGAGAGAGAGAGAGACAGCGACAGAGACAGAGACAGAGACATAACAAGACAGGAAGAGAGATGGAGAGAGATACTATAGAGAGAGAAGCAGAGACAGACAACAAGAGAGAGAGAGGGAGAGAGAAAGAGAAAGATAATAGAGAGGGAAAAGAGAGGGATGGAGAGAGATGGAGAGAGAGGAAGACGAGGAGGAGGAGAAGGAGGCGGAGGAGGAAAGGAAGCATACCACTGTAGTAATTCAATGCTAGTAAGAATGGCTCCTGGGGGGCGGGGCTCTCCACATGTATACATGTGTATACACCATATTGTCTTCCACGGCTGATGACGTCACGCTGCAGCGCACGATCAACGTCGTCCACATTTTCTGTGCCTCAGACCGAAGATTTTCTCGTTGCGATCACCTGTCCAATGTGCTCCCTCTCCATCCTCCCTGTTCCCCTCGTCATTTGTGGGCGAGAAGATGGTATCCTGGCAAGCAATTTCACCTCTCGTTCCGTCCTTCCCGTCCACGCTCACTATCAAGAGTCAATTGGTATACTCGCCCAGGTGCGTCGTAAAACAGTCTTCACGGAAGAGGAGGAGGAGGAGGGAGAGGAGGAGGAAGAGGAGGAGGAGGAGGGAGGAGGAGAGGAGAAGGAAGAGGAGGTGTAGGAGGAGGAGGAGGAGGAGGAGTTATCCTCAAGCTTAAATGGCGCAGTCCTGCCCAACCATAGGCAATATTGCGTTTTGAGTGATAGTTTTGGGGGTGATGGTTTGGATCGAGGCCCTGGGCAGTAGGAGGGGAGGAGGAGGGGTGTGCCAGCCATTCCGACGAAATGCTTCAGTTCTCGAGCTGTCTTGTATTGGGATGCTTCCTTCTCTCCATGCTGGGCGGTATCTTGCGCTCTCGCGGATTCTCTTCCGCTTGGGGGAGTGCAAGCTTGCGTGTGGACGGGAAGGGTACAGGGCCAGACATCGTTCAGGCCTTGCGCGCTGGCAACACCGCTCTCGCTCGCGGAATGCCCAGACTTGTGCCGCGAAGCGTTGGACGCGTTTCGTGCTACACTGTCGGATGGTACATCATTCTGCCCGGAGGCACTGGCTGATTCTGACGCCGATCGCGCGACTGCCTACTCGCGAGGGGAAGGCGAGGACGATGAGCACCAGCTCCAGTAGAAGCGGGGCAGGGGGCTGCTTCTTGCGGCAGCACGAGCTGCAATGGTGCGGGCTGTTTGGATGTTGCGCTTCTCCTCGCGCCGCGCTCGATCCCGCTCCCCCCTCTTCCCCTTCACGTCATGATTTCAGCCCCCGCGAGGCGAGGCACGGAGCTCTCAGCTGCGGCGAGGAGCTCGCCGCGGCGTCGATGAAGGCCGAGACCGCGCAGGGATCGGCCGGGATGGCGCGCGAGGTCTACGGTCAGGAAGTTTGGCAGCGTGTTGCACCGCCGGTTCTGACCCACCACGATTCGGCTCGACATGCTATCTATTTCCAAGTCCCCAGGCTTCAACGTCCTGAGCCTTTCCGAGCCTCCCGCCCCGCGGAGCGGAGCGATAGGCTATTCACTCGTAAGGCATAGCGTGTTGCCAGGGCCGCCTGGGCGACACGCTAAGCACAAGTACCCGACCGTACAGTCTGGGAGTAGCGAAGCTGCCCTCATGGCAGGCGGTCCTCCTATGGAAAGCTTCGGTAGCAACTCATGGGAGCCCTGTATTTCCTCGTCGTAACTGTCTCTAGAGTGCACTCGTGTGCGCTAGCGCCTGGTAATCGATCAGACAGCACCGAGTTAGCGTCGATTTGGCGTCGACTAGCGTCGATGAGCGTCGATTCGCAGGAGCCAGCAAAACGACATGGGGGGCTCCAATGAGTTGCCACAGAAGGGATCCAGGCTGTAGGTATGGGGGCGTCGTGCTTTATCTGCGTAGATTTGCGGACGCGCCCCCTGATCTTCCTTATCGTGAGATCCGGTCTGCCTGGCACGGCGGAGTCCCACCCCAAAGCGTTGCCCGATGTAGCGGGGGGGCAGTTGGCGCCTGCCTTAGAACTGCAGGAGGAGGCCTCATGAGTTGGGTCCCACTGGGACAGCCGTTGGCGGAGGTTTGGGGGCATCGGGTGGCGAGATCTATACGGAACATCGGGCTTACGTAGTCAGAGCGTGAGCAAGGCGGACAAGATGGCTTCTGGTGTCCGGCAATTCCATTGGGGAGAAAAGGAGCAGCCTTTGGAGGGAGATGGCTAGACTGAAGGGGAAGCCGAGACTTCTGAACGAAATGTGCTCCTGCCACGTAGAATGTCCGCTTCGTCATGCGTTGTGTTGACGCTTCGCGCCACTTTTGAGACGTCGCTTTTTCGGGCGATTCATTGAGATGCTGAAGCGCCATGGCTGAAGGTTGTTGTGAATTCGAATTGCTGAGCGGCGCCTCTTTGCAAGATGGCTGCGACACTTCTGGTCTGTTGTCCTAAATGGGGCGCGTAGTTTCCCGGACCTGCGATGCACGTCACCGATTTGGCTCAAGGTGTCAGCGTCACCTAGGTTTTGGTTGTTTGTGCCACTTTCGTAGCGCTACGTGCAGACGGCTTTGTCAACGAGTTGTGGCAGCCATGGCGAAATGCGGCTGTCTGTGCATCTCTGCTCTCCTTACAGCTGCCCTTGCTGTGTTTGTGGGTATGCTGCACGCTGGCCGGCTGCGATTTATGGCGCCGTACATGGTATTACTAGGGCCCGTGAGCATCGGCATGACCCCTGCTGTCTGGGGCGATAAACCTTGGCATTACGAGTATACCAGCCTGCCACGGCTTGACGGCAAGATTGCAATCGTGACTGGAGCGAATTCTGGCGTGGGTTTCTGGACCGCTATGCACCTTGCGCGACAAGGAGCCCATGTGTATGTAGGTTGCCGGTCGAGCTCAAAGTGTGACAAAGCTGTTGAGCTCATCAAGGCGAACAGCTCTGCGGCTAAGGTAGAGCCAGCTATCATGGATGTCTCCGTCATGGCGTCAGTTAGGAAGTTTGCTGCAGCCTTCCGGGAAAAACACGATCTTCTGGACATACTTGTCGCGAACGCTGGCATCGCACATTCTGGCCCGCAGGCTCGAACAATTGAAGGCATCGAGCCAATATTTGCCACCAACCATGTTGGCCATCAGCTTCTCTATACGCTGCTGGAAGACCTGATCCAGTCCGCCGCGGATAAGAAAGGAGATGCACGCGTTGTTGCTGTATCTTCTGGGGCTCACTTCGAAGCGAAGCAGGGCTGCGCCATTACAGAGGCAGATCTGCACGCCCTGTACGACGCAGAGGAGCCATTCAAGATGGGCGCTTACGCGCGGTCAAAGCTGGCAAACGTGCTTTTCGCGAGGGAAGTGGCCGCCAGAAACGCTCAGAGGCATGTCTTCTCAAACAGCGTGCATCCGGGAGTTGTGCACACCGAGATATGGAACAAGACGAACCAAGATGATAGGGAGCACGGCCCCATTGTCCAAGTGTTCATAAATATTGTAGAGTACTTCAAGGAATCGATGTGGACGTCCGAAGAGGGTGCTCTCACGCAGGTCTATCTAGCTGCTTCAGATGACGTGCGAGTGCAAAATATTCGGGGACGTTACTACCATCCGCAAGCCCAGGAAGTGCTGCCGAATATGCCATGGGCAGTGAACTGGACGCACCAGAAAGCGCTCTGGGCCTTCACCGAAGAGCTCATTACGAAATCGGCTGAGAGAAGATGACGTTCCCCTCCAGGTTCCATTCCTGCATGCAAGACCAGCGGGGGAGGACAAGGGGAATCATAATCAAGCGCACTTTCGTTGCAGGACGTTTTGAAATGTCTTTGTGTTCTTGCAGAACAGCACTTTTGAGGAGAGAAGGTGTTTGCGGCAGTGACGTTGTCCGACTGACAGCTCTTACCACCGCCTGGGTTAAAAAGTCCTGATCTGCACTTTACGAAGTAACCGTTTCTTGGATCTTCGCTCTTCGTTCGATCCTCGATCTTCGACTGCTGATCGATCCTGGATCCTCGATCCAGGATCTTCGATCTCTCATCGATTCTCGATGTTCGAATGGCCCCTGACAGAATGTGGCATGGAATGGGGCCCGAAATTCTGTGTCCAGGAAGTCTCAAGCGAAATCGTGACTGTGATACTGGGGAGTTGTTTGGGAGGAAATCCCGCACGAAATCGCCGCTGTCCGGTGGCCTGAGAGATCATCCGGTCGCCCCGTAGGCGACCAGATAGTGCTTTCCGAGGAAGTTTTCGGCGGAACGCGATGCTCGGGTCCGTAGTCATTTGGCCACTATACGGTCGGGAAGTTTGGCTTAGCATGCAAAAAAAAAACCCAAGGATTGCAAAAAAACCAAGGATTGCAAAAAAACCCAGGATTGCAAAAAAACCCTTGCAATCCTTGGGTTTTTTTGCAATCCTTGGGTTTTTTTGCAATCCTTCGGTTTTTTTTTTTGCAATCCTCAGACGGTTCTGGCCCACCACGCTCCCGCGCAACACGCCATCCACGTCCCAGTCCCCGAGCGTCCACGTCCCGAGCCTTTCCGTGCGTTTCCCGACCTCCCGCCCCGTGGAGCAGAGCGACACGGCATCCGCTTGCAAGGCATAGCGAGTCGCCAGGGCCGCCGTCGCGACACGCTGAGCAAAAGTTCCCGGTTGTATTATCGAAACTTGGCATCGCTCGGACGTGTGCATTTTTCTTTCGGCGAGGACCATCGAGGAGCATCCTTGATCATTTCGCGAAAAAAAACACGTACGACACCGAAAAAAACACAGGAAATGGACGTCCGAGCGATGGCCAGCGAAAGAGCATAGGTGCACCGGATGGTCGCAAGCTGGCCCTGGCCGCTTTGTGCTTGGGCCCCGCGGCCCAGAAGGAAACTTGCAGCATCTCTTGCGCAGCCTCTGCAGTCCAGGCTCTTCAGTTTTCAACCAGGGGGTTGTCCCTTTATCCAGGGAGCCCGTAACATTCGTTAGGGGGGGTCGCCCCCCCCTCTCCCCCCCCTCCCTTCGCGGAGGGAGGAGGGGCGGTTCCCCCACAAGCAGCTTGTGGTGCGCTGCTAACAGGGACGGTGTGGTGCTGACCGGCATGCCTTGGCGCTCACAGGCATGCTGCAGCGCTCGCGGGCCGACTCCCCCCCTCACCCGTAACGGACGTTACGGGGGCGTGTAGAGCTCAAACAATTTCAATTTCATATATAAGTCCGATGAGATTTTTCCCCACCCTCCTGAGTTGGGTTCTCGTCTTGAACAGGGCATTGTGGTCTCCGTCCTTCTCTTCCTCCTCCTCCTCCTCCTCCTCCTCCTCTTTCTCCTCCGCCTCCGTAGCCGTTTTGGCTCAGGTCGCGCCGCCGAACTGCCGCCTCTCGCGACGGCATGAGCAGGCGAGTGCCTGTGCAGCCGATGACCTCCCGGGCCCCGCCGGGCGCCCCCGAGCGCGAGGCTCCGGAAGGCGGGGCTCCCGCCCGGACGCCCGCGCCCCAGCCCTGCCCGCGCCCCACCTGCCCCCCGGTGGCGCGCCCTGGCCCGCCTCGCCGAGCAGCGCGCGCGGCCTCTGGCAGGCGGCCCCCGCGGGAGGGCGCGCTGCGTCCCCGCGGGCTGCGCGGGGCCCGCCTCGCCAGCCGCGGCTCCGCCCGCCGCCCGCCGCCCCTCGGCGCCCCGGAGCCCTCTCCCGCCCGCGCAGCGCCGGAAGACCTCGGCGGCCCGCGCAGCGCCGGACTTTGACGCGTGGCTCGTCGAGGCGAAAAATACTCCGTTCTATCACTTCGAGGGTCCGTTCTACCACTTACCTTGGAACCCTTCTACCACTTACAAGTGGTCCACTACGC
>CAUYUJ010020931.1:0-2500 GCA_963575745.1 Prorocentrum cordatum | reverse complement strand
CTGCCTCGCCTGTGTGGGGGGTTGGCCCGCTCAACACCGAGCATCTCCCCTCCACGGAGCCCCAAGGGATCCCTCAGGAGCCCCTAGGAGGCCAGGCTCCCAGGAGAATCCTGACAGGTGGGAGAATTGCTGCTGAAAGGGGGAATCGCTGTAGAAAGAATCCTGTGCAAGTAATGCCATTTAAGCTTGCAGTGAGCTGTGCTCTTAAGAAGTTCAGGGTTTTAGGCAAATGAGCGCCGTGCGTGAGGGACACGCTGCGCGGGGCCCAGAAATCGCAATTTGCAGCTGCCGGGAGCCTTCTGAGGGCCTCCTCAGGGGTCCCCTAAAAGGGAGGCGTTTGGCACAGAGTGGGCCACCATGTCAGACGGAGAAGCGCGGTAAACCTGCGGTGTGCCTCAAATGCATTGAGGGCCCCGCGAGCCCTAGCGCCGCAAGCGCCGGGCCCCCTCGAAAGCCCCAACGATGCCACAACCCTGGCTTTGGAGGGCCTGGGGGCTGCAAAGGCGCAACCCCAGACACCCACCCCTGGAAGCCCCTGACTTCTTATGGCCATGGGGGCTCTCCCCGCGCGCCCAGAGAGGTGGCGGCCCCACCCCTCAGGAGGACAAAATTTGAAAAACCAAAAAAATGGGCGGCGCTGGCCCTGCTGCTGCCGCTGCTGGCTACTGCCGCCAAAAGCACGCCACAGCCGCCACCATCGCCACTGCCACTACTGCGAACGCAGCCAGTACCGCCGCCATTGCGACCACTACCCCCGCCGTTTCCTGATGCAGTTCTACGCAGGCCTACTGCCGCCACCGCCGCCACCGACCACCACTGCCACTGCTACTGATACCACCGCGGCCGCCACCGCCACTACTACAACTACTGCTGCCACCACTGCAACGACCATTGCGGCTACAACTACTGCCACTACTGCCGCGACTGCCACTACCACTTCTACTACTACTACCACCAACACTGCTACCACGAGTAGTAGTAGTACTACTACTACTACTACTACTACTACTACTACTACTACTACCACTACTACTACTATTACTGCTACTACTACGACTACTCCGACTCCTACTACTACTACTACTACTACTACTACTACTACTACTGCTACTACTACTACTACGACTACGACTACGACTTACTACTACTTACATACTACTACTACTACTACTTACTATATACTACTACTATACTCACTACTACTACTATTTACTTATATTATACTTCCAATTCTACTACTTACTACTACTACTTACTACTTCTACCACATACCACTACCACTACTACTACCACACTTCTACAATACTTCTATTACTACTACTACTTCTGACATACTACTACTTACTACTTCTATAATACTTACTACTATACTACTTACTACTACTACTATCACCACTACTTTCTACTTACTATACTACTACTTACTACTTACTCTTTTTCGACTACTACCACTGCCACCGCTACTACTACTACTACCACCCTTGCCACTACCTACTACCACTACTAGTACCACTACACTACTACTACTATTACTACTACTACTACTACTGCTAGTACTACTACTACTACTACTGCTACTACTACTACTACTACTACTGCTGCTGCTGCTGCTGCTGCTGTATTACCACTACCACCATTACTGATAGTAGTACTACTACTACTACTACTACTACTACTACTACTTCCACTACCACTACTACTACTACTACCACTACTACTACTACTACTACTACTACTACTACTACTGCTACTACTACTACTACTACTACTACCACTACGACTACTACTACTACTACTACGACTGACTATTACTACTACTACTACTACACTACTGCCACCACCACTACTACCTACTAGTACCGACCACTACTTACTACTACTACTACTACTACTACTTCTACTTCTACTTCTACTACAAATGCCACTACTACCACTACTCCTACCATTACCACTATTACTACTAATACTACTACTACTACTACTACTACTACTACTACTACTACTACTACTACTGCTACTACTACGACTACTACTACTACTACTACTACTACCTTTACTGCGACTTCTACTTCTACTACTACTACTACTACTACTACTACTACTACTACTACCACTACTACTACCACTATTGCTGCCACCACTACTATTACTACTACTACTACTACTACTACTACTACTACTACTACTACCACTACTACCACTACTACTACGACTGCTGCTAGTATTATTACTACTAGTACTACTACGACGACGACGCCGACGACGACGACTACTACTTCTACTATCACCCCTCTCACCACTATTACTACTACTACTACTACTACTACTACTACTACTACTACCTCTACTACTACTACTACCACTACTACTACTACTACTACTACTACTACTACTACTACTACTACGACTACTACTACTACGACGACGACTACAACTACTACTACCACCACTACGGCCACTACTACTGCCACTTCTACTACTACTACTACTACTACTACTA
>CAUYUJ010020930.1:107729-147670 GCA_963575745.1 Prorocentrum cordatum | reverse complement strand
AGGTGTACAATGCACGGTACCGCGTCTTGGCGAAGCTGGGTTGGGGGCACTTCTCCACAGTCTGGCTCTGCGAGGATGCGCGCGAGAGGCGCTTCGTGGCCATGAAAGTCCAGAAGAGCGCCCCGAATTACGTGGACGCCGCTTACGACGAGATCGAGCTGCTGTCGCAGTCTGCGAACCCGGAGGGCGGTGCGCGCCAAGCCTGGGAGCAGGAGCAGACCCAAGACACTTGGGGCCCCGTCGAAGCGATCCCGATTTTCGATCCTGCTTTCTCTCTTGGTTTCTGGGCGGGTGGGAAGAGAAAGGAGAAGCTGGGAGGTGGGAGTTGCGAGACGGGGCGTGTGTGGTCAGGAACTTTTGGACGGCGTGTCGCGCCGCCGGTTCTCTTCCACGACGCTACGGCGCGACACGCTATTTTACTTCGCGGTCCCCAGGCGTCAAAGTTTCGACCCGAGCCTCCCGCCCCGCGGAGCGAAGCGACACGCTGTCGGCTCGCATGGCATGTGGGGAGGGAGGGAGGGCAAGGATGGGGAGGATATGAACGTGAGGAGTTGCACGTTAGCGAAGACACGAAGCAGACGGACGAAGACCGGAGGATGGGTTGAGGACGGCAGTGGTGGTGGTGCTTTTCCTGATGGCTCGCGGCCCCGAGGAGCAGCTGAGCAGCCTGGCGGACCTCCTTCCCTGCGCATCCGCCGTCAGCGGCGTGGCGACCGGCACAGCGAACGCTCTGCCGAGGAGGATGAAGGAAGGGGGGCAAGGTGAGGTAAGGGTGCGGCCAGACAGGGAAGGGCCTTGGGGGCCTGGCCGGAGAGCGCTCCCCCGACGGGTTTCCAGCGGCAACCTCGTCAGTCCTTCTTGCAGCAAGGCTGCCGTGCTCGTTGGGCCGCTGTCAGAAGGCGTCGGCAAATCATGGCTCCGTAAGAGAGAGAGAGAGAGAGAGTGAGAGAGATAGAGAGAGAGAGAGAGAGAGAAAAAAAACAAGAGAGACGGAAAGGGACAGAAAGAGAGAAAGAGAGAAAGATAGAAAAAGAGAGAGAGAAGCTCGACCCAGGAGGCTGGTGGTATGAGCTCGAAGGGGGACAAGGGCACACCCAAGGTGCATCAACGATGCTGCGCTGCCCCCCCCGCCCCAAGATCCCTCCCTATAGGTACCTGCAGTAACTAATTCTTTTCATGGGGGCAAGTGGCCCCTCGATCGACAAGCGCTCCATGGGCCTGCAGCGCGTGCGAGAGCCCCGTTTGGAAAAGGAGCCGCCTTCCATATTCTAGTTTGAGAGCGTGCGAGCATGTGGGATGATGAAGCTCAAGGACGTGTCAAGTGGGGTCCGGCTTTGACCGCCCTCCATCCGGGCATCGGCGCTGCACTAGGTTCAGTCTGGCCATCATATCCGAGGAAGTCTCAAGCAAGAGACTCAGTTTGAAAAGTTTCCACTTCCCCAAATGGGAGGAGGTGGCCTGGAGATTTTACCGGAAGTTATCCTCCCACCCTGAGTTTCGGAGGCGGCCAAGATGGATACCATGGCCAGGGCCATGGGACCTCTCCAGATTTCATGGCCCTCCTTCTTCCTTCCATAGGTCCCTTGATCCCCCCTTCGTCCGCGCACATGCCTCGGGCCATGATTTGCGAATCCGCCCTTCTTGGACGCCCCCCTCTTGGACGCCCCCGAGAGTTTGGGTGCCTCCCCTCTCCCTCCCCCTCCGAGCTCCCTCACTCCCATGCTCTTCGCAGCCACTTCACATGGGTCGTTATAGAATGGGCCTCGCCTTCGAGGGTCGACGGAGTTAGCATCTCTTCCTCGACGGAAAGTGGCGGAAGGCTGGCGGAAGACGGCGGAAGTAAAACGAGGCCAGGCCGCCTCCGCCACGGAAGCCGGTGGAACTAAAAAATGGGCCTCCAAGAGGTGGCAACACTTTTGGGTACAGGGCTCCCGGAACCCGCCATGTGAGAACACGTGCCGCGCTCGCTGCCCTCTGCGGCCGCAGACGCCGGCGCTCCCGGCGCCCGCGCGGTGCTCACGGCGGTCGGAGCGGCCCGCCTCTCCCAGCTGCAGAGCGCAGGAGTCATCGTCACGTCGCACTCCGGCAATCGCTCGCTCTCCCTCCGCCTTGCCCCTTGGGTCCCCCCCCCTTTCCCACTTCCTCCTCCTGCCCATCCCTCCCCCCCCCTCCTCCTCAATCTCCTGCTCCCTCGGCCCCCCCCCTGGCCTTCCTTCCGCCTGCAAGCCCTCCCCCTCCTCCTCCTCCCCCTCCTCCTCCTCCTCCTCCTCCTCCTCCTCCTCCTCCTCCCTTTTCCCTTTTCCCTTTGCGTTCGCCCTCGCTCTCGCTCTCGGTCGTCCCCCCCTCCGTCTTCCCACCTCCCTCCTCCTCTCTGCTCTGGCGCTTGCGCTGACCCCGAGCACAGAGCCAGCCGGCCCAGGTGACGCTGCTGGACCAGTTCGAGCACACGGGGCCGAACGGCAAGCACGTGTGCATGGTGTTCGAGATCATGGGGCCGAACGTGCTCGCCCTCATCAAGCGCTACAACTTCAAGGCGGGACATCGCGGGGAGCGGTTTTGCGGCCCCCCCCCCCCCACGATGGGGAGGTGGATCTGTCGCAGCGCCCTTTGTTCCGACGCGCGGTCTTCCGTCCTGGGGAGGGCGCCGCGGGCACCAGGGCAAACGCCGCCTCGGGCGCAGGGCTCGCCGCGGGGTTTGCCGGGGTGCCGTCGGCGTCGTCCACTTGGGCGCGTCGAGAACAAACGATGCTCGGTCGAACTTCTCTTGCTCCCTGGATGGGCTTCGTGTGCTTGTTCTCCTCTGGGCCCTGGGGGAAACAAGACTTCAATGCGGGGCAGCATGGCTCTGCCAGGAAGCCGGGTGCACACGGTCTGGACCTCTGGCAGCTCGAACACGCCGCGCCAGGGCTTTGTTTGCTGTTGAGCTTCGGCGCGTGCGGGCTGCTTCCGGGCTCCCGGGGAACGGGTCGAGATGTCCAGGGTCCAGCGACTAGAGATCATCGGGTCGTCGGAGGTCTGGGTGCACACGTGGCCGCACGTCTCTCCATCGCTCGGCCCTCGTGTGGCCGTGCCCGCTGGCCCTCCGCATGCGCATCAAGCGCGTAGACTCCGCATGCTCCGCATGCGAACCCAGCCGCGTGTGTTCCCAGCGGCACGGGAAGCGGCGGTGTGAGAGTGCCACCTCGAGCTTCTCGCCCTCCTTTGCGGAGATGGTGGGGAGGAGCAAGGCGGCGGAGGAGGCGGGGACACCGCACAATCATTTTCCAGAGCTCCTGCTTCGCCTTCGCGGGCAGGAAGGGCAAGCGGTCCCAAGCAGGCCTGCCCGTCTGTTGGGATGGCCCGTGGCGCAGCGGGGTCCGAGCGAATCCGTTCCAGGACCCAGGGATCCTACACACCGATGCGACGCGGGTGCGTGATCTTTTTTTTCAGAGACGGTATTTTCCTTAGCTTCATCGCTGCCACAACCCTAGCTGATATGACGCTTCCATGAAGATATTGTCAAGGGGAGACGCAGTACTGTAGACATGCGCGCACATGTACACATACAGTCGTGCATATCAAAAGGATGCCAGACCTGCTCAGGGTGTTCCGCTCGACGTCGCCCGCAAGGTAGCGGCGCACACCCTCATCGGTCTCGACTACCTCCACAGAGTCTGCAACATCATCCACACCGACCCGAGCCTAGGCAGCCCCCGCCCGTCGATCCAGCAGGCTCGATCCGGCGTGCCCGGCCTGCCTGGGGCGACCGCCCGTCTCGCGCATCGAGCTGGGAGCCACGAAGCGGTCGGGATCTGATGGTCGCGCCCTCCTCCTCCCTCCTCCCTCTTCCCTCTTCCCTCTTCACTCTTCCCTCTCCCCTCTCCCCTCTTCCCTCTTCCCTCTTCCCTCCTCCCTCCTCCCTCTTCCCTCTTCCCTCTTCCCTCTTCCCTCTACCCTCCTCCCTTTTTTTTTGCTGGCCGCCACCATGCTTGCGTGCGCGGGCTCGGACAACAGGGCCCAGCGGGAGCGCCACCTGCCCGACCTCCGCATCAAGGGTCGCCTGACGAGCGAGTGCTGCGAGCGGGAGCGCTGCTAGTCTCCGCACGCTGCTGAGCAGGAAGGGCTCAGGGGAGACTAAGTCCACATGGAGTTAAGTCCATACGGACTGCTCGGTCTCGTTCTTGGCTTACTCCTTCTGGACTGAGCCTTTCATGATAGGAGGCTAAGTCCACACGGAGCAAGTCCATACGGAGTGCTCGGTCTCCGTATGGACTTACTCCGTCTGGACTTAGCCTCTCTTGAAGGGCGGCCAGTGTGCACGAGTCGCAGCGGCAGGTCCGCCAAGAGGCATATATATATGCAGTCGTCGGAGTGGCCGCGACGGCGGTGCGGCGCTCTCGAAACGGGGCTGGAGAGGGAGGCAGACGCTGTGGCGGCGATCCGTGCTCGAGCAGGCCCTCGCGCACAGTTGCCGCTTCTGGAGTGGGGCACGAGCGGCTGGGATTGCACTGCCCGCGGAGCCGTTTGCATCAGCAGGACCATCGTGTGTCTCGCCGTGCTCTTGCCGACAATGCTCGATCGCAATTGGCACTTCCATCTGCCGTCCGCGCCTGAGGATCCTCTGCGCCGCCGACTTAGAAGTCTCGGCGTGCCCTGCTCGCACGAGCTCCCTCTGCCCCGGAAAGGGCGAGGAGGCCCCAGACCCGTTGTCCCGGGGCCTCTGCCTCTGGGTCTTCGGCTCGGGCCCGCGCCCTCCATCGGGCGGCGCGGCGCGGTTACGCCCTCGCCAGCGCTTGCGATGCGCGCCCTTGGCGGCCTCCTCTCCCCTCCTCATCCGCCTCCTCCCTCGTGGGGACGCGGGTGGGAGGATGGGTCTCCCCTTTCGGACTCCGTAGCCCCGGTGCAACGTGCTTCTGAGGATGCCCCCGCCAGCCGGGTTCTTCGGATCGTTACTTCTTTCAGCGCCCACGGCTCGAATTTAGTCTGGTTCGAGCATGGGGCAGGCGCCTCCCCCTCGCCCCCCTCGTTCGCCTCGCTCTCATCGATGGCACGCTTGACTTTCTCAAGTGCGCTGTAGTAGTTATCGCCTACGAGTTTGTTCCTCATGCTGCATGCTAATGCCGCCAGAGGCGCCCGCACAGATCACACGCCTGACAGTCATTTCGAAATTGCTGAATGGCGGCCGAATTGCCGAGCAGTCATCCGAAACAGCCGAGCGAGTCAGCTTGTGCTGCCCTTGCGGCACGGCCGTTCGGCGATCGTGGTGGTCACCATGGGTTCTTCGTCTGACACGCTGGGCTTTCTGGCCTTCTCCTTTTCCTCCCCCCTCGATGAGCCTTCATGATCTTCAGGCGAAAGTCATTCCCCTCCCCCTACTTCCCTCTTTCCTCTTCCTCCCCCTCTCTTGATTCCTGCTACCTTCTTCTCATCGTCCGCGTCGTCGTCCTTCTTTGTCGGACCTCGTCGTCGTCGTCGTCCTCCTCCTCCTCCTCCTCCTCCTCAGCTCTTAGTTCTCGGTGCACTCAGGTGAGTTTTTGTGGCTGCTCTGGCTGGAGAAGCCGACGCCCCCCCCACCCCCCTGTACACTGTTACATGCTGGGTCCCGAGACCTGCGCCACGTGGCTGGCAAGCAACGATCTCGAGCAGGAGCGGCTGTTGACGGGTGGGCATGTTCTTCCTGTGTTGGCCAGTCCCTTGTTCGCACTCCGCGCTCGTGCGAGGAAGTCTGATGCTGTGCAGGGGAATTCTAACCCGCTTTCGGTGAGGTCGTAGACACAGATCCCCACGAACGCCGAGTCGATTCCTTCCCTCTGCTACGGTCGGTGGTGTCTCACATCACGCGGGCCACGCACATCAGCGATGAGCTTGCCACCAGGTTCGGAGTGGAGGAGTGGACCACGCTCTTCAGGAAGGGCGATGACTGACAAGATGCCCGCTTGCGCAGACAGCCGGTGGAGTGGGAAAACGCTCAATGAGGCGCCGTGGCATAGGGTGCTAGCCGCGAGAACGCGCAACCGTTGGACCCACGCTTGACGACGATATAATACGCTCCACAGCCTGGCGCAAGGCCAGAGGTGCAAGGGCGCTCTTGACCCTCTCATGCGCTGTCTCTCTCTCTCTCTTTCTCTCTCTGTCTCTCTGTCTCTCTCTGCACGGTCGCTCCTCCCACTCATCCTTCCCCTCCCCCTGCCGCCTCCTTCCCCTCCGGGGTGGTGATTCTGAGGATCTGAAGCCCGAGAATGTTCTGGTCGGTTGCCCATTCGGCGTGCCTGTGAACAAGCACGGCGTGCCGCTCATAGGATTTTTCTTCGGGGGGGCGAGGAGTAACAGCAGGTGAGGACGAGGAGGAGGAGGGAGGGAGGGGGAGGGAGGGAAGGGGTGGAAGAAGAGGAGGACGAAGATGATGATGATGATGATGATGATGATGAGGAGGAGGAGGAGGAGGAGGAGGAAAAGGAGGTGGAGGGAGGAAGGGAGGGATGGAGGGACGGAGGGATGGAAGAAGAGGGGTGGAGGAGGTGTAGGAGGAGTAGGAGGAAAGGGAGGAGAGTGAGGACCAATGTAGACCCAAGGCTCATAAACGATATTGCAATCAGCCCTCCCTCTAAGCTCCCTCTTGACAGTCCCCTACAAGGGTCCACTTCTACTGAGGGACGTGCCCCGTTGCAAGGCAACCGCTTGACAATCCTGAGCCGTGGCATAGCACCACTCCTGGGACTTCAACGCCACGAATCAACTTTTTTGTTAACTCTTGACGATCCTGAATCGTGCCAGGACGTCATTTCTGGGACTTCATCACCAGGTACCAGCGCAATGGTGCGCCCTGACAGTGTCACATCGTTTCAAAACACCGTTCCTGGGACGTTGCGTTACCTCTTAAGACGAATGTGCGCGGAGTTAAGGCGATATCCACATTTTGAACAGGTGCCGCCCTCCATCTGTGGAGCTCTTGCAACCTTTTGAGAGAATAATGTTCTCGGCGCTAGGGCGAGAGACACATGTTGGAAAGGAGCCGCCATCCATCCGTGAAGCTCTTGCCATTTGTCAGATGAGTGTTCGCGGCGCTAAGGCGAGAGCCACATGTTGGGAATACATCGCCTTCCATCCACGAAATCTTCAGCACTATGTGAAAACGGATGTGCGCGGCGCTAAGGCGTGAGCTTCATTTTGAAAGCGATCCGCCCTCCATCCGTGAAGCCCTTGTGCATTGAAAGCTTCAGGATCATTAGTCGTGAGGAAGTCAGGCGAAACGCTTGGCCCGCCCTACTGGCACGTCTCGGGGTGCGACAGGGACGTTTTTTTTTTTTTTTGGGGGGGGGGGGGGGGGGGGGGGGGTTGTTGTATAAGGCGAAGGAGAAGAGGAGGATGACGAGGAGGATGATGTTGAGGAGGATGAGGAGGAGGAGGAGGAGACGGAGGAGGAGGAGCATGGAGCATGGAGCACCCATTGTCCGGCAGACGAGAAGCGAACAAGGCGGAGCGTGTGACGCGCGGCCGCGGCGATGCGCCCGCGCCTCAGGCGGAGCGCACTGGAGGCATTTGTTTGTGCCTTGGTCTTGCTCTTGTTCATGCCCTCGCCCGCTCAAGGGGTGTGGTTCGTTGACTCGACCGCGTCTTTATCCACGCGAGGAGTTCGAGTTCACGCCCCGCGTCAGTTCAGCGAGGGCTTTGAACGGAGGCGGGTCGTAAACTCGACCTCGTCTTCACCCGCGCGGTAGGAAGGATGTCGATTTCGCGCGCCCCCCGCTGCAGTTCAGCGAGTGGCATGAATGGGCGGATGTTGTTGTCTTGACCTCGTGTTCGTCCGCGTGGTAGGAAGAGGCGCGATGGAGCGAGTCTTGAACATCCCCTCTTACCCGGAGTCCTGTTCTCCTCTTCATCTTCCTCGTTCCTCCTCTTCTTCCCTCTACTCTTGACTCTCTTCTTCAATGTACTTTGAAGGCTTCTCTGGTGCCTCGTGAGAACCTTGGGGGTGGCCTTTTTGGGCCTCTTGGCGCCCCTCGGGGACGTCTTGGGGCTTCGTTGGGCCTCCATGGGGCATTTGTGGGGCATCGTTGAAGGACTTGGAGGCAACCCTGGAGGGAAGGGCCTTCAAGCCCAGCTCGATTTTCCCTATTGAGGCCCTTTTGGCACCATATTGGGGCACTCTTTGGAGCCTTTTGGCCGTCTTGGGAGCTTATTGGGTCGTCTTGGGGCCTCCTTGGGACGTCCTGGGGGCCTCTTGGGCAGTCTCGGAACCGTCTTGGAGTCCTCTTGGAGCTCTCTTGGGCCCTGCATTGGTTGTCTTGGAGCCTTCTTCGCATTTTTTGAGCCGCCTGGGGCTGTCGGGAGCCAGAGAGAGGGCAAGTATGTGAAAGTAATTGAAAGACCAAAGGAGCTCCATGCTTTTAGACACTCAGAAGCTTCTTGGGCTTCCTCTTGAAGCTCTTGTCGGAGGTCTTGGGTACTTATTGGGTCGTGTTGAGGCCATCTCTTTTCCATCTAGAAGCCATCTTGGACCGTGTCGTCGCTTTCTTGGGCAGTCTTGGGACTGTCTTGGGGACTGTCTGGGCCGTCTCGGGGCGAGCTTTGCAGTCTTGTAGTGGCTTGTTGCTGTCTTGCAGCCGTCTGGAGGCCGAATAGGGCGCCGGAGAGGAAATGCAGGGGGGGTGATTTCAGACGGTTGCGTGGTGCGAGGGGAGGTTGGCCCTAGAAACCAGAAAAGTAGCCGTACCAGACAACGGACGCGCTTTCTAACACGCCCATTCCGTGCAGGCATTGTGGCGGATGTGCGTGCGTGGTCTGTTGTGTGTGTGTGTGGCAGCTGTCGAGATAAAGGACAGGTTGGGACAAATGCTCGAGACGACCCCTTTCGTCGCCTCCGTGCTGGCAGTGGCTGTCAGTGAATTTGCTCTGATTGCACTTCCCTGCCTGCGATGTGTGCATGGGCAGCTCATCCGTGAGTTCTCGATCCACGGCGGAGCCGCGGACCCAGTATGATCGCGCAGCCTAGGCCCTCCTGTTGTTGCCGGGGGCGCGCGCCCAGCCAGCTTCAAGAGCTCAGCGGCCGCTAACCCAGCGACAAACCACTGCGTCCTTCCCGTGTTTCTTCGCTCTCACCCCTAGAGCTCATCTAAAGTCGTATCGTGACGGTCGTCGGCCGAAAGGGGATAGCACTGCAGTCCTGAAGCGCAACTTTCACCGCTATCCGTGCCCGAGAACACGTAGGCGCTGGCTTCGGCCAGCCGTGGTTGGAAGCTCGGGGAGCCGAAGGATGACACCTGATTGGGAAGCATTGCTCCGGCACAGTTGAGCGTGCAGCGCCTACACACAGGGGACGGAGAGGGTTGAGCTGTCGTTATCGGACGTGCGCGCCCGTTTGAACCATGGCGCTTCAGATGATGATGATGATGGTGGTGATGATAAGGATAAAGATGCTGCTGCTGAAGATGATGAGGTTGGTGGTGGTGGGTGTGATGGTGATGGCAATGATGATGGCACTGATGATGATGACGATGATGATGATGCTGACGACGACGACGACGACCACGACAATCACGATGAGGAGGATGAGCATGATACTGATAATGTTGATGACGATGATGCTGCTGATGCTGCTAATGATGCTGGTGATGCTGATGATGCTGATGATTATGATGCTGATGATGATGCAGATGATGCTGATGCTGATGATGATGCTGATGCTGCTGCTGATGGTGATGATGACGATGCTGTTGATGATGATGATGCTGATGATGATAATGATGATGATAAGTATGATTAGGATGCGGATGATGAATATGCTGATGATGATGCTGCTGATGAGAATGATGCTGATGATGATGATTACTCTGCTGCTGCTGATGATGCTGCTGCTGATGATGATTATGATGATGATGCTGCTGCTGATGATGATGATGATGATGATGACGATGCTGATGATGATGATGATGATGATGATGATGATGCTGCTGCTGCTACTGATGATGATGATGATGATGATGATGATGATGATGATGATGATGATGATGATGATGATGATGCTGATGATGATGGTGATGATGATGATGATGATGATGATGATTGTGATGACGATGTGAGCACAACGGTTGTATCAGTAGAAGGAACTGATCTACAGCTTTCTCGGACCGTGCCCGCCCCACGCTGCGCGCGTGGCGTGCGAGCAGTTGATGCGTGGAGGGCCCGCGGCCAGACCGCGGGCGGTCTACGAGCCTGCCCCAGGATTCGAGGCCTACTCAATGGCCACTCCCACCGGGTAGGAGGCCGCACCAGAGGCGGCGGAGGACCCAGCGGGGGTCCCGTGGGCCGTCATCCCAGCAGCACCCATCGTGGGCTGCCCAGAGTGGCGGCAAGTGCCGAGCCTGTGGTTCGGGTCGCCCCTGCCGCTGGCAGCCACCTGCTACGCGATCTGGGCCGCCCCACGATCGAGCGAGGGTTTCGTCGGGGTGCTCAGAGGAGGGGCGATCGCGTGGCAGGCGATTGTCGCCAGACTCGGAGACAGCAAGTACACTTGCGGGCGGGATCGCCTGCGTCGGTTCCCGTCGTTGGGCGGTGCAATCGACAAGTTCTTCGACGAGCAGTGGGACTACTCATGCAATGTCAAGGTCTTCGCCCGGGCCAGGGTACAATGACGACGTTGCCGTCGCGTGCGCTGCAGCAGGCCGGGGATGTCGTGCTCCGCTCGTGGCTGCTCGAGCGCTTCTTGGGGCCGGGGCCCGCGCCGCCAGGCCGGCGGCGAGGGGCGTGGCCCAGGTCGTCGGCGCCAAGTTCGTGCAGCTCCATGGTCCCGTCGCCGTCCACGCCCTGATGCATGACGACCTTAGGGGCCCGTCTGCCTCCCCTGCGACGCCGGCTCGCTCGCCCCCATGGACCTATGTCTCGGCGGCGCTGCGGTCGGCTCTGGGCGAGGAGATGTCAGCAGACGTGGCCTGCATGGAGGTCTCGCTGGCGTTCCTGGCGCGAGTCGCCGAGAGCTGCGCGGAGTTCGGGGCGATCGAGAGTTTCGGCTCAGCTGGTGGCGCTGCGCAGCCAGAACTCCTCGAGCTGGTCGAACTCGCCTCGCGGCCGGACGACAGGAATATAGGGATTCTGCTCCGACCCGTCGTTCCCCGTCCCCGCCCCCGGGGCGACCCAGGGCGCATTGGTTCTCAGCGCTCCGTCGACGGGCAGATCGATGGGGAGAGGTACCGCGCCGCCGACGAGCGCGACGGCGAGGGCGTGGGGTGCGACGAGGTCGACGCAGCCCGCGAGGCTGCCGCGCCGGAGTGGGCAGGTCGGTCGCGTGGCGCCAAGGTGGCGGGCAGCCCGGGCGCGGAGGGAGAGGGGCGCCTGGCGGGTCCGGGGGGCCCATGGTCCCGCCCGCGAGGGGCTCCCACCTCGGCGGGTGGCGCTGCCGCTGGCCGCGCCCGTGGGCAGGCTTGCGCCAGCGCCACCTCCAGCGGCAGGTGGCCGCGCGGGGCGCGTGGCGAGGCGCGGGCCCGCGGCGGGCGGCGCCGAGACGGTCGCGACCCCGCGGCGCGTCAACGTGTCGCGCGACGATCTGCAGAGCCCTCGGGAGCTTCGAGCGCGATCTGCTGGGGGCCGTCGGCGGCTAACAGAGGGGCTTCTGAAGCCGTGTCGAGCAGGTCGACAAGAGAAGTATGGAGGCCCGCGGCCTCGTTTCTGCGGCCCCCCCCTGCCGCTGCGGGCTGAGGTTGATCATCGACGGGCGTCGCCGCGAGAAGAGGTGCCGAGATGTGTGAGGCCAGACCGCGCCCTCCCGAGGTGGTGGGGTCGATCGCCGCCGTCGAGAAGCTTTGGGGGTGGGCCGTTGCCGTGCGCCGCTCTGTCTTTGGCAACCGACCGCCCGTATTGTACGACGCCTTCAGCGGGCCAGAGGCCCCCCTCGGCGCAGCCTTGGAGCGCCGCGGGTGGATGGTCATCCGCCGCGACATGCCGCGCGCCCCTCTCGAGGACCGTGCGGGTGCCGACGTGCTCGCCCAGGAGATCGAGTTCATCGTGGGGATTGCGCCGATGGCGGCCGCCCTTGGCCCACCCTGCGGGATTTTTTTCTGGTCCGCGAACTTGCGCTCGCGGCCCTCCGGAGCTCGCCCGCGGACGTGGCTGCCGCGGCGACGCCCCGAGGATATGCTGGGCAACGAATGCGTGGAGGCTCGATCTCGTGAAGGCTCTCGACCGCGTGGGCGCTTTGTGGGCGTGGGGGCAGCCTCGGCAATCTCTTGAGTGGGCGCTTCTGGAGCTACAGGAGGCCCTCAGCGCGGGGCCGCTTCGCGAGAGCGTCATGGGCTGGTGCGCGTGGGGCAGGCGCTGGCGCGAGACCGCCGCCTGGAAGGGCCGGTTGCCGTTCCTGCCAATGCTGAGAAGGCGATGCGGCCGCGGCCGCCAGCGCCTGCGTCTGGCGGCGTCCGACGGAGGTGGCGGTGGAGTATTCGAGCGAGTGGTGCGATGCGGTGTCCGAGCAGCTCAATGCGTGCTGCCGCTCGCCGCGCTGCATATGCTCCTGTGGGGCCGGTCTTTTGTAGCTGGTTCGGATTTTCAGGGGAAGGCCCACCCTCGCGTCTCGGTGCAGTCTTACGGCGCGCGGCTTCGCGTGCAGGTCCGGGCCTCGGAGTGGCAGTCTAGCGGGCCGCTGCCCGTCGCCACGTCATGATGCTCGACTAGTGGAGCCCGTGGCTCCAGAGTCGAGGGCTGCCCGCCCCGGCGACGTCGCGCGGGGCATCGGGCTGCTCGACGTCACCCTCGTTGCCTGCGCTCAGTACCTTTTACGATACAAAGGCCCCATGTTCCTGGGAATCCGAGTCCCCTGTTGGCGCCTAGTTTCGCTGGCCCCAAACCCGCGGCCAGCTAGGCCCTGCTGGGGCCGTTGTTGCTCGCTTTCGCTATGTCGAGCTGGTCGAGATGCGCGCGCCCATGCCTGTCGAAGTGCCCCAGGCCCTGGCCGTGGCTGTTCGGGCGCAGGGATGGGGCAGGACGGCAGCGTGCCTGCTCCTCGTCTCTCACTCGCTGCTGCGGCCCAGCGAGGTCGCAAATGCTTTCGGGCAGCACTTCGTTATGCCTGGGACCTGGGGGGCGATATCAACAGACGCTTGCTCGCGCTGTTTCTGTGAGGCCTAAATTTCCAGGGCGTCCCGATCGACGATCTTGCGCTGCTGAACATGGCGAGGCGCGTCTTCTTTGGCCCTTGTTTCCCGACGTCAGCGTTGTTCCCAGGCCAGCTGCGTGGGCTGACCCAGAGGTTCATCTGCCTCAGGGGCCTCGTCAGCACTGGCGACTCGCCGCGCGCCCTCGGGTCGATGCTTGGAATGCGGGGCCATCCATCGCTTCCACTCGTGTCAAAACCTGGGGCTGCTGCAGTGTCGTGGGCGCTGGGAGAAGTCAGAATCAATGCGTCGCTTTCTTCAGATTGGCGCGGCCGCCCTGTCCTTCGCCCGCGTCGCGTCCGACGGCCGTCAGCGCGTCCGACAGCTTGCTGAACTCGCTCCAGATGCGCGGGTCGGCCGGTGATTGTGTCACCAGCGCGCCCGAAAAGCCAGGCGCGTATCAAAAGCGCGGCAATGACGGTGAGGTTGGAACAGGTTGAGAGAGAGCTTTCTGTCTATAGGGTTCCGTGCGGCCGCGCGGCAGAGAAAGCCGCAGCGCCCCGATGCTCCCGGAGAAGGAACGCCGAGATCATGTGAACACATCGGTTTTGATGGTGGAAGGAAGTGAACTGCAGCTTTCTCGCCCTCCCCCCCCCACCCTTGCGAACAGCTCTTAGCGGGTTGAAAACTTGCTGTTTTTGGGGCTCTTTAAGGCTGCGCGTCAGAGACAACGCCGCTGCGCCCCGACGCCCCTGGCCGCCCCTTGGCGAGCGAAAATACGGTTGGTTCCCCTTCCGGTGCACCTTGCGTTTCTTGAAATAAAGTGCCCCCCCGGGGCTCGCATCTGGTTTTTAAGGGGGAAGTCTTGGTGCTTAAATTGTGATGTTGGCTGTGGTTTGCAACGACAGCGGGTGCCGCTGGGTGCCGCTTTATTATTTGTTTCAAACTCGCGCTCTCGCACGGGGCTTCTTCATATTTGATGCAGGAATCGCGCTTTCGCGTGGTACATCCTCACAGTTTATTGCGGCGCCGTGCCTCCGAGATTCAGGAATCACGCCTAGGCCTGGGATGTCCCGAGGATTTATCTGGAATCGCGCCATCTGTTGGAATTTCCTTACGATGTATGTTGGATTGCCGCTTCAGCGACCCGCCCACTCGACCCAGCTGTCGTGGCCCGCCCGCCCGGCCTGCCTGTTAGAATCCGCCTAGACCTGCCTGTTTGGTTCTGCCGCTTGTACTCCTGCTCCTAACGTTTCTCCTGCAAATCTCTCTCGTACTCCATCCTTCTCCCTCCCCTTGGTCCCTGCCCTCCTCCCTGCCTTCCCCTGTTTTAGGGGCTGCACCAACTACGCGTGGCAGGTGGGGAAAAGATACCCCCAGGTGGGGTACGATGGACAACCAAGAAGGCTGGTATCGAGGGCTTGGGATATACGTGCTGAGTGGCTCACGGGCGCAAGTGAACCGTCCTAATATCAGTGTTGGTGATGATGATGATGAGGTTGAACACTCATTGCAAACGAAAGAGTATTATTGCTCTCCCCTCCAGTGCACCTTGTGTTTTTCAGTCGAAGTGCCCCTGCTGGGAGTCGCACCTTTCTAAACAAGGGATGAGCTTGCGCCTCAGGCTGCACCCGTGGCCCCCGAGCTACAACAACAATGGCTCCCGTCGGATACTTCCGCACAGTTTATTCAAAATTGCGCTGTCGCGGGGTATTCTTCACGATTTGTGCAGGAATCGCGCTCTCGCGCGAGACTTCTCGCGACTGCTTGGGACGCCGCACCGTCGACACTCAGGCATCACTTCCGCTCTGGATTTCACTACGCGCCATCGCTCGAGACGAGAGTTCGTCGCGATTCATGTAGAACCGACGGTTCAGCTGCCCGCTCGCACGACCCGACCGTCTGGCCCGGCCGCCCGACCCGCCCGTTTGGGTCCGCCCGCCCGACCCGCCGGTCTGGTTCAGCCCGTTGTTTTCTTGCTCCTAACGCCACTTTAACAAATCTCTCTCGTGCTCCATCCGTCTCCTTTCCCCTGTGTCTCTTCCTTCCTCATTCCGTTCCCTTGTTGTGGTGGCTGTGCCAACAAAGCGTGGCAGGTAATGGATACATGCTCCCCAGCGGGGGTACGACCGAAGACGCAGAGGGCGTGTATCGATGGTTTGGTATATTCTGTTGAGTGATACGCAGGCGGATACGATCGAACCGTCTTCAACAGATGGTTGTGAGTGACGATGATGAGGAGGATGGGCAGGAGGTGGAGGAGGAGGAGGCGGAGGAGGAGGAGGAGGACGAGGAGGAGGAGGAGGACGAGGAGGGGGAGGAGGAGGAAGATGATGATGAGGAGAAAGAGAAGGAGGAGGAGGAGGAGGAGGAGGAGGAGGAGGAGGAAAAGGAGGAGGACGACGAGGAGGAGGAATAATAATAATCCGAAAGGCAAGAATAGTAATATTATCAGTGTGGTCATAAGAAGAAGTATCACAATAAGAAGAGGATAGCTACGTAAGCATAAGACGAATAAGACGAATAAAAACAGTTTTTGTAGGAATAATCGTGTTATTACTAAGAATAGCAATTATAATAATACTACTATTTCGATGAATACGAAACATAATAACAATGTTCATGATCAGAAAACCAGACGAACAATAATCAGGAAGCTAGCAGTAATGATGAGCAAGGCGAATCTGAAACATTATATTCGTACGAACAGCGATAGTAATGCCAATGCTACGAAGGTCGTTCACAACAGTACTGGTCATGGTATTAATGACAAGCACATAATTGCAATACTAGCACTGCTATCACTACCACTACCACTACTACTACTACCACTACTACTACTACTACTACTACTACTACTACTACTACTACTACTACTTCCACGACTACTTCTACTTCTACTACTTCAACGAATACATCTAGTATCACATCATAATATTACGACCAAGCCACTAATAATAGTAGTAATCGTAATTCTAGTGCTGGTACTAGTAATAGGAATACTCATAATCATACTACTACTTCGAGTGGGGATGCTACTACTGCTACTACTACAACAACTACTACTACTACTACTACGACTACTGCTACTACTACTACTACTACGACGACTACTACTACTAGTACTACTACTACTCCTACTACTACTACTACTACTACTACTACTACTACTACTACTACTACTACTGGTACTACTACTACCACCACCACCACCACTACTACTACTACTACTACCACTACTACTACTACTACTACTACTACTACTACTACTACTACTACTCCCACTACTACTACTACTACTACTACTATTACTAAGTACCGCTTCTACCGCCACTACTACTACTACTACTACTACTACTACTACTACTACTACTACTACTACGACTACTACTACTACTACTTCTACTACTACTACTACTACTACTACTACTACTACTACTACTACTATTTCTACTACTACTACTACTACTACTACTACTACTACTACTACTACTACTACTACTACTACTACTTATATAATTACTAAGAATACCTCGGATCATGATTATGCGAGTGCTAACAATTTTAATAGTAGTTCTAGTGTTCGAGTAATTCGAATACTAGTAATATGATTGATAATCGATAAAAAGCAATGACTATATTTGTACTAATACAAAAAAGAATGGAACTAATATTATCCGAGTATGAATTCCCTAATCAGAGCTTGCCCCTGTAGGGTTCCTAGCGGATTCGTATGCTTAGGTTAGGTTTGTCGCCGATTTTCGCTGCACGCCCGGGTGCCCGGGTGCCCGGGGGTGCCCGGGGCCCAGGTGCCCGGGGGGTGCCCGGGGGTGCCCGGGTGCCCGGGTGCTTGCGTGCCCGGGTGCCCTGGCGTGCCCGGGGGTGCCGGGGGTGCCCTGGGGTGCCCTATAGCCCTATAGCCCTAAGCCCTATAGCCTTACAGCTCTATAGCCCTATAGCTCAATAGCCCTATAGCCCTATAGCCCCCTAGCCCTATAGCCCTGATTGTTTTTTTCTCCGCTATCATATTTATACGACTAACAAACTGACAATAGTACTGATACGAATGATGATACTAATACTAACGATAATGAGCAGAAACCTAACAATAAGAGGAGGGAGAGGAGGAGGAGGAGGAGGAAGAGGAGAGGAGGAGGAGAGGAGGAGGAGGAGGAGGAGGAGGGGAGGAGGAGGAGGAGGAGGAGGAGGAGGAGGAGGAGGAGGAGGAGGAGGAGGAGGAGGAGCAGGGGGAGGAGGAGGATGAGGATGAGGAGGAGGAGGAGAGGAGGAGGAGGAGGAGGAGGAGAGGAGGAGTGGAGGAGGAGGCGGAGGAGAGGAGGACGAAGAGGAGGAGCAGATGAGGAGAGGGAGGAAGAGGAGGAGGAGGAGGAAGAGGAGGAGGATCAAAGGAAGAGGGGAAGGACATTATAACGGATATGGAGGAGAAGGAGAAGCAGGAGGAGGTGAAAGAGGTGGAGAAGATGAGTAGAAAACATGGCGTCCGTCCCGCAGGACATTTCGACGAGGCCACCTTGGCGCAAAAACGCGATACGATGCTTCAGCGTCTGCTGGCCGGCAGGGCGAAGAAGAGCGACAAGAAGAAAAAGAAGGAAAAGAAGGTGACATCCCCTACCTCCTCAAAGTCCTCCCTCTCCCCTTCTCCCCTCCTCCCGCTCCCCCCTCCCTCCTCCTCCCCTCCCCTCATCCTGCTCCCTCCCCCTTCTCCCCCTCCTACCCCTCCTTCCCCTCCTCCCCTTCCTCACCCTCCTCCCTCCCCTTTCCCCCTCACCCTCCTCCCTTCGCCGCGCCCTCACCCTCGCCAGCCCCCTCGTCATCCTCATCATCACTCTCGTCTTCCCCTCTCACGCCTCCCCCTTGTCTTCCTCCCTTTTCCCTCCTTTTCTTCCTCCGTCTCCTCCTTCCCCTCCTCGTCCTTTTCCTTCTCCTCTTCTTCCTCCTCCTCCTTCTCGTCCTCCTCCTCGTCCTCCTCCTCGTCCTCCTCCTCCTCCTCCTCCTCCCCCTCCCTCTGCCAGCTTCTGGTGCTGCGATGCCCCTGAGTGCGAAGTTCGGCTCACAACAGCAAAAGCGCGTCAAACGATTGAGGGCAGCTCGATATACAGGGACGGGTCGCCCTGCCCACTGCCCAGTTTCTTGGACCCTTCCTTGCCATCAGGAGTTTCAGCGTCCTCCGAATGTCCCTCATTTTTTTTGTATTCGAATATATCGGATGTAATTATTGTCTGGTGGGTACTTCATAACATGCGTATGCATATCTGCCTGCCTGTGACACTAGGTAAACACATAAACGTATATATGCATATGCACGTACACATACGTAGGTTAGTCAGCGTGGACCCCCAACCAGCGTGTTTCTAACACTATACGTTGTGCAACCCGCGTTGCGCAATCTATGTGGTGCAACCTGTGTGGTACACTCTAGATTATGCAATCAGCGTCGGGCAGCATATCTGGTGCAGCCTAAGATGTGCAGTCCATTTTGGAGAGTCTATGTCGTACAATCTATACAGTGCAACCTATGAGGAACAATCTATGTGGTACAATCCATGTTGAGCAATTGGGGTGGGACACCCGATGCTGTGCACGTTATGTGGTGCGCTCTGCGCGGTGTGATTTATGTTGTGTAAGCTAGGTGGTGCAATCTGACCACGCTATTCTGTGCAATATGTGTTGTGTAATGTAATACATGTGGGGAAACAGTTGTAGAACACTCGACGTGGTGCAACATATGTGATACAATAGTTGCTGTGCAAACGATGTGAAACATCCATGTTTTGCAACCGATGTGGTGCAATATATCTCGTACAGTTTTGGTGATGCAGCCTATGTTGTGCAAGCCATGTAGAGCAATCTATGCTGTGCAACCTTTGTGGTGAAATCTAGGTGGCGCGCCAGACAAGCAGACAGGCCCAAACGACGGGCGGCGAACTCTATGTGGTGCAACTTCTTTAAAGAAACGAGTTGACACATCCCACACTGTTGCAATCATCCCACCCACCCACCCGCAACTTGGTTTGTAAAACCCATGCGTTGGCGATTGCGATGTATGTTCGGCGTTGGTTGGTGCATCTCTGCGGCCGTGCCAACCCAAGCACGCGCGCGCAGCGGCCAGTTAGTTTGGCTCGACCGACGCGGCCGCGGTGGCGTTGACCGCTGGGCACGTCCCAGCGGGCACTTCACTTCGAGTCGGCGACTTGTGTGGGCGCGGTATCATGGCAACGTCGACAACGGTATACACGATGATAGTAGCGATGCTGGTGACGATGTTGACAACGACGGAGGCGCGGCCAGTGCGGTCGCCGATGCTGATCACGCCGACGACGATGACGGTGTCCTCGCGTTTGTGATGAAGGCGACATGCGCGCGCGGCCGACGCGCGAGAGCGGGCCGCATGGCATTATTTGAGACGGATCGTGCCCCCCCCCAGCGCGCGCGCAAGCGGCGTGTGAATGATGCCTGCTTGCGGCGCGGGAGGCCCATTTGGCAGAATTCCATGAACACGTTGAACCACTCATGTTTTGCTTCGCAAGAGCGCGAGTTCACGCTTTTTTGACACCCGATTTTCGAAACCAATTGTTTTTTTGCATGTTTTTTCCGGGACAGTCGCCTTTGAAATCGTCACGAAACCGAAAGGTTTTTGACGAATTTCGGCATGCGCGCGACGACGCGCGCACGTGTACTTCGTTCCTTATTTTGCAGGGGATCTTTGAACACGCAAGATTGTTGATAAACGAGTGTGCGCGCATGGTATTTTTTGCAGACGGTGGCGGGTGGGGACCGATACTGGCCCCCCTGGGATGGTGTAGATTTATATCTGGGATGGACGATGGGGCAGAATCATACGTAAATTGCAATACGAGAAAAGGAGAGAGTCTTTTTCAGAAAAGAGAAACAGTGTTGTGCAATCTATGTTTTACGTGGTGCAAAATATGTTATGCAACTTATGTGGCGCAGTCTAGGCGGCGACGGGGTGGCGGCGGCGACCACGTAGCCGCCAGACGGGTACCCAGGACCAGGCGACGGGTGGCGACGGCGGCAACATAGCCTCAGACCGTTAGGCAAGACCAGACGACGGGCGACGACGAGGCGGCAACGGGGTGGCGACGGAGGCAACATGGCGGCCAGACCGGCAGAGAAACCCGCATGACAGGTGGCGACGAGGCGGCGACGGGGCGGCGACGGCGGTTACATAGCCGCCAGAGCGGCAGACACACCCAGTTCTTGTGAAAAGAGGTAAGACACCCGAACTGCAAACTGCGTTGTGGAAATTAATATTATAGACATCCATCAACGTATATGGCAGCCAGCGTGAGCCTCCAACGGTGTGTTTTTAGCAATACATGTTGTACAATCGATGTGGGGGCATCTTTGTGGTGCAATCTACGTGGTGCAAGCTTTGTCGTGCAACCTACGTTGTGCAACATCTGTTGTGCAACGCACACATAGACACATAGCAAGTTATGTGGTGTAATATATTTCGCATGTTCTACGTTGTGCAACCTATATTTTTTTATATATATATATATATATACACGCATTGTGCAATCTATGGTGTGCTCAATATGTTGTGCAATTTATGTGGTGCAATCTGGGCGGCGACGGAACGACGACGTCGACCACGGAGCCGCCAGACCAGCACCCAGTCCCAGGCGACGGGCGGCGAAATCTATGTGCTGCAATCTATGTGCTGGAATCTAGGTTACGCAAATGATGTTGTGCAAAATAGGTTGTGCAATTTACGTGGCTTAATCTAGGCTGTGACGGGGCGGCGACGGCGACCACGGAGCCGCCAGAGTGGCACTCAGGCCCAGGCGACGGGCGGCGACGAGGCGGCGATGGGGCGGCGACGGCGATTATAGAGCCGCCAGACCAGCACCCAGACCCAGACGACGGGCGACGACGAGGCGGCGACGTGGCGGCGACAGCGGCTACATAGCTGGCAGCAGACAGGCCCAATTCCTGTGAAAAAATGTATTTCAGAACCCCTAAGTGCAAACACAGTTTTGGGAGTATATGTCTGTATGTATTCATGCATGTATGCATGTATGTATGTATGCATGTATGTATGTGTGTATGTATGTAATGTATGTATGTATGTCTGTCTGTCTGTCTGTCTGTCTGTCTGTCTGTCTGCCTGCCTGTCTGTATGCATGCATGCATGCATGCATGCATGCATGCATGTATGTATGTATGTATGTATGTATGTATGTATGTATGTATGTATGTATGTATGTGTGTGTGTATTTGCATGTGCGTATGTATGTGTGCATCTATGCATGCAGTCATGCAGTCATGCATGTATGTATGTATGCTCATAGATGTTAGCAATCCCCTATTGTATGTACGCCTCCATGACTGCACATAGACACATATATGTGTGTGCATGTATATATATATACACATCCTACATAGCGATGGGTGGGTCCCAGCGGACCCTGGGCCAGAAGCGCTACCACAAATGTGGGTGCTGGGGTCCTCGCCCACTCCATGGGGGCTCAAGAACAACGCCCAGATCGATCAGACCGCCGTCAAGGCGATTCAATAGAGCCCCGAGTCGCTCCGGAAGCGGCTTGGAGGGCGCGCAGACGGCTCAGGAGGCGTGTCAAACAGCCCAAAAGGCCTCCAAGAGGCCGAAGAGCGCTCCAAGAGGCCGTATGTACGCACGTACGTACGTACGTACGTACGTACGCCGCCGCCCCCCCTTTGCACTGCACCTGGGGTCTGGGAGTCCCCCAGGCACTCCCTCCACAGGCGCCCGGCTTGTTGGGCATGCAGCCGCCGCCGTCTGTGCCGTATTTTGGCCCGGCCAGTTTCATCAGTTGGAACGTCAGGGCCCTCTTTTGCCTCGGCGTGGTCCGCATGCACCGCAAGCTGGACTACCTCTGCCGCCTGGCCTCCGCCGCCGACGTCGTCATGATCCAAGAGGCCCACAGCAACTTGGAGAAGGCCGCCATCCTGGACGCCCGCTTGCACGACTCACACGATTGCTTTTGGTACAACTCCGATGATGGTTCCACCTTGGGGGGCGTGGGCTTCGTCGTCTGAAAGTCCTTCCTGCTGCTCTTCGACGCCTACCACTACCGGGGTGTGGTTCCGGCGAGGGCGGCGATGCTCTCTCTCCGTGGTCCGCAAGGCGGGCTCGACGTCCTCAACGTTCACATCGATCCGATGCTCAGCCCTGCTGGTGTGCGGCAAGTCTTGTCCCTTGCTTCCTCTGCTCTCGCTGTTGGTCCCCGCTCTCACGCTGTGCTTTGCGGCGACTTCAATTTTGACAGCCACGTGCGTGATCGGCTCAACTGTTTGGACGGGCAGTTCTGTGGACGCCCCGGCGCCCAGCAGGCCGCCTTCGAGGAGCTGTTCCCGACCCTCGCGGAGTTCGGCATCGATGGCTTCACCCACAGGAACAGCGACGCGGTCTCGTCGTTCAGCCGCCTCGACCTGGCCTACTCCTCGCTCCACCCGACGCTCTGCATGGACATGACTTTTAACGCCTCGGTCTTCCAGGCAATCTCGTCCCCCAACTTCGACCTGTCCGACCACGTGCCCATTGTGCTCTCCTTCCGTGCCAAGACCGTCGACTCCAGGCAACGGCCGATTCCCTTGTGGATCACCCGTCACCCGACCTGGCCGATCGAGGTGGACAAGGCCCTCTGCTCCTTAGCCGACAGCCCGGCCCTGGACCCCAACTTCGGATGCGCTCGGTCAAGATCGCCATGCGGCTCGCCGCTCATGAAGTCAAAGAGCTTGCAGCCCACCACCGCGCTCGCACGTCCGACGAGGAGCTCTGGTGGCTAGTTCGTGCACTCCGTGCCATCCGCGCCGACAACCCCGAGGTCCTGGACAAGTGCTGCAAGGTCGTTGAATCCATCACCACCCTCCTGGACACCGAGCCTGCTGACCTGACCCTCTTGTTGGACCACGTTGCCCAGTTGTCGCGTCGGACTGCCGAGGAGCGCCTACGGGATGTTGGAGCTGCCCGTGACCTGCCAGAGTACGCCCGTCGTCAACAAACTGCCCGCCTCGCTCGGCTTGTTCGCACTTGGGCCCCTATCCGACGAACGTTAAGTCTTCGGGGCGTTCGAGACAGCGACGGCCAGTTTGTCCACGACGAGGACGAAGTCTTCCTGGCTGTCGCCGAGCACTGGCAGCCGGTATTTGCCGAGAAGCAGATCGATGCCGCGGCGGCGACCACCTTCATCGACCTCTGGGCCAGACGCTTCCCGACCATCGCGTGGGCCCTCACCTTCGACGACTTCTGTGACATGATACGACGGACGAGCGACAGCGGCTGTGGGCCCGACGGCATCCCCTACTCCGCTTGGAAGTTTGCCTCCTCGCCGGTTCAGCGGATGGTCTACGACTGGTCTTGGCCTGGCTTGGCTGCCACAAGCTCTCGGACGATGCCAACTTCGCCTTGCTTGCCTTCATCCCCAAGCAGGCTGAACCCACGGACCACACCATGGGCATGTACCGCCACCCGAAGAACTTGAGGCCGTTGTCTTTGTCGAACACCGACGTGAAGCTCCTCGCACTGTCCCTGAACGCCGTTGTCTCGCCGGCACTCCCTGCGTGGGCGCGCCCTGAGCAGCGAGGCTTCATCAACGACCGCATGATCATCCAGAACGTCCTGGACGTCGAGGCCAATGCCATTGCGGCGGCCCTCAGGACCTCCCTCGCCCCCGGCCCGCTCAGCTTCGCCCCCGGAACAACCCCGCGGCGGTGTTCTACGACTTCGGAGCGGCCTTCCCGTCGTTGGCCTAGCGTCCCTCTGGATCCTCCTCCTCCTCGCCATCGGCTTCCCCGCGGGCTCGTTTCGGCCATGCAGGAATTGTACCGGGACAACGACCACTTCTGGTACTTCAAGGGCATCGAGCGGTTCTTCTTCACCGCCCGCTCTGGCATCAATCAAGGCTGCCCCTTCAGCGCGGCCCTCTTTGTCCTCGCCATGGACCCCTTCGTTGCGGCCTTGTCGGGTGCCGTCGGCCCCCGCGGCTACCTCCGGGTGTACGCCGACGACATCGCGATCGTCATGTGGCAGCTTGTCGCGCAGGCCCCGATGATTGACCGGCTGTTCCGCCTCTTGCCGCCATCGCCGCCGTGCAGATCAGACGCGACGAATGTGTCATCGTGCCGCTTTGGAACCGCAATCTCGTACGAGTTCGCACCGTGGTCATGGAGAGGGTCGCCTTCTGGTCGTCCTTAACCATCTCCTTGGCTGCCAAGTATTTCGGCTTTTCTATAGGTCCTGACTCCCGCCGGCTCGAATGGCCCACGGCGATTGCCAAGTTCTGGTCACGGGCGACCGACCTCCTGCGGGTCACGGAGGGCCTCCCCGCCACGATGACCCTGCACAACACTCAGGGGTGCCCCATCCTTTACTACCAGGTACGGCACATGCCGCAGGCCCTCTTCCAGCTCCAGGACGACATGGTCGAGCTCCTCACTCGTGGCCCTCGTTGCTGGGTGCCGGTCGAGGCCGCCTACTCCTTCGACTCGCTATTCCGGTGCGCCAACCGCCTTATGCGGCTCCGCTACATGATTTGGCCATCAAGTCCCACACCAGGGCCTCCCCGAAGATTGACAGGCGTCTTCGCCATGATCTTCAGGCACTCCGTTGGCACGACGATCAATCTCTGTGGCCTTGGGCTAGAGATTGGCATGGACGGTCCGCGGTACAGGTTCTCCACGACGCCCATGCTCAGACGATGCAGGCCCTGCCCTCCCTCACCGGCAGCGATCACTTGGGCCTCACTCTACAGCCCTCCACGATCTCCTCCGTGCCGCCGACGGGTCTCCGGTTCTTGAACATTTACTCTGGCGGCGTTGGTCTTCCCCTTGGGCCGCCTACTTCAGGCAAGGGGTGCCCATCGGAATCGCTGTGAGGCGGGCGTACTGGTGCGTTTCCAAGCATGCCCCCTTTAGTCCCGCCTTTCCTTAGGTTTGTTGTCGCTTCCACGTGGCTGAATGGCTGGTGCACGGCGCACGTCTTTCAGGGTCGTGCCAGTTGCCTTTTTTGCCGTGGACCCTCGGACTCGCTGGAACACCTGGCCAGATGCCGAGTGGTCAAAGCCCTTCTCGGTCACTGCCTCGGTGCGGCCCACCGGGACTTTCTTGACTTCCTGGGGCTTCACACCGATTTCGGGGTCTTCGCACGGCAGGCGCTCGGACGCCATGCGACCAAGGCGGTTGTAGAGGCCACCCGGCTCAATCCGGGCATTGCTGCTCGGTATTCCGCCCCTGCACGTGTCCGGGCCGACTTGCAGGAATCTGCTTGCAAATGGCCCGATGCGGCGAAACGCCTCCGTACGCTGGCCGTTCCAGGTCAGTAGCTACCGACAGTGTCTGGCCGCCGACAGTTTAACATTCTCAGGGTGTAAGTGTCCAGCTTGTAGGGCGGGGATGATGCAACATAATGTGTAGTGGCTGTAAGTGAGGAATAAAACGCCTCTCACATGCAACCGCTTCTCCCGCCAGTGCTTCCCGCGCACGCCTCTTAGCCTAGCAGCCTGTGGTGTACTGTTGCAGTAGCGTCATGCATTGGCCTCGTGGGAGGCCTTTTTGTGGCGGGAAGTGGTACAATTTCGTAGGAATTGTACAATTTTTAGACCCCCCTGCTTGCGTAAACAGGGGGGGGTCTAAAATTCCACTGCCGGACTTATCTTTCTAGCCCCCCTTGTGGCCCCTTCTATGCTGAGTATGATCTCGGCGGCGGATTGGGTGACGTTTCGTCTCGCCGTTCGAAGACAATCAGCATCCAATGATGACTGATACGACCCGCCTGTCGAGGTCCCAGCGCGCCCCCTCCCAACATGTATGTATGTATGTATGTATGTATGTATGTATGTATGTACGTATGTATGTGTGTGTATGTATGTGTGTATTTGCATGTGCGTATGTATGTATGCACATATGCATGCAGTCATGCAGTCATGCATGCATGTATGTATGCTCATATTTTTTAGCAATCCCCTATTGTATGTACGCCTCCATGACTGCACATCGACACACATGTGTGTATGAAATGTATATATATATATATGTATATGTATATGTATGTATGTGTATATATATATATATATATATATATACACACATCCTACATAGCGGTGGGCGGGTCCCAGCGGACCCTGGGCCAGAAGCGCTACCACAAATGTGGGTGCTGGGGTCCTCGCCCACTCCATGGGGGTTCAAGAACAACGCCCAGATCGATCAGACCGCCGTCAAGGCGATTCAATAGAGCCCCGAGTCGCTCCGGAAGCGGCTTGGAGGGCGCGCAGGCGGCTCAGGAGGCGTGTCAAACAGCCCGAAAGGCCTCCAAGAGGCCGAAGAGCGCTCCAAGAGGACCTGCTGAAGGGACCTGAGCGGCACACATATCGTGTTCGCCCGAATGTAGATTGTTGGCATATTTGCTTTCCCTCCCTGAACACCGTCGCAGACTCTCCATCGCCCTAACAGGGCCCAAAAAGCCCCCAAGACCGGCCAAGAGGGCCCCAATACGTCCCAAGACGCCCCGCAGAAGGCCCACGAGGGCTCCAAGAGAGCTCCAAGAGGGGCCCAAGAGAGGGATTCCGAGCTGACATTGCGAGTCCTCTGCCTCAAGATGACCCCCGAGGTCCCAGGCCCCCAAGACGCCCCCAAGAGAACCAAGAGGCTCTCAGTAGGTCCAGAGGGGAGCCCAAAAAGGACCCCCAGAGGGCCCAAATGCTTCAACACTTCCTCCAAGACGCCCCCGAGAGGGGTTTTGGGTCCCCTCTGGAGCCGCCCCGAGGCGCCCCCAAGCTGCCACCCCGACACCCTCGCTCCCTCGCGCCCGCAAGCAAGACCCACGCGCGCCTCGCAAAGAAGCCTCTGACCTACAAGATCCCGACGGCCCGAGCCTGCTTGTCCATGGCGACTCTTGGCCTGGACGCAGCGTGGGAACCTCCAAGTGCCGATGCCTGACTGCGGGGTTCAGTTTACAGGTTTCGTTTTTTCTTGTCGTTATTTGTGGAATCTCAAGCAATCTGGCGGCCGAAAAAGAAGCTACACGAGGGAGGGGAGGAGACACCACGGGATCGGTCCCATGACTATTCACACCGTCTTCGGAGTCAACGAGAGCCTACAGCCGATCATAATCTAAGCGCGCGTAGTGCGCGCGTGGTTCTCGGATGTTCTCGGGCCCTCGGCCAGGGGCCTCGAACCCACCATCGTGGTCTCAGAGTTTTCGTAAGCCTCCTTGAGTGCTCGCCCAGCTGTCACACGGATTTCGCATGATACACCAGGAGCTCCAAGGGGGCCTTCAGTTAGCTCCAGGCCGCCCGAGCCAGCGTTCAGAAAGCACAATATAGCTCCAAGACAGCCTCGGAGATCCCCAAGACGCCGTGGGAGAGCTGCCAGAAGGCTCCCGAGCGGGTTCCGTGATGTAGCAATGATTTTTCCATTGAAAAACAACCCAACCAGTCTGTCGGTTTCCTGGGAGTCTCAGACAGCCCAGGAGGCTGAGAAGAGGTACCCAAGAGGCTCCAACCATGACCAGGGACGCCCTTTGAAAAGATTTGAAGAGGCCTCAAGGTACCCCCGATACGCCTGCCAGACGCTCCCAAGAAGCTCTCAAGAGGCCCCCAAGAATTTCCCAAGATGCCCCATTAGGTCCCCAAGACGCCGTAACACGCCCCACAAGGCCGCCAAGAAGCCCCCAGAGGCCCCGGAACGCTTTGAAGGAATTGGCACAATGTTTAATGTTTAAGAGGGCCGCGAACTTACATCAATGTCCATGAAGATTTCCAAGGACTCCCTCATTCTTGCTTTCTCGGTACTCTCAAAGCCCCCGACGGCCCAACAGGCCCCAAGACTGCTGCAGCACATCCCTGCAAGACTCTCGGAGGCCACTCTCACAGCCCAAGGGTCCCCCCAGAGGGCTCAATACCGGGCCCCCGGGAGGCTCCAGAAGGAAGCCGACGCCTCCGAGAGGGGCTCCAGAAGCATCCCCGCGCCTACATTTCCAGCCCATCACCCATGTGCGGGCCCCCAGTGCTCTCCAAGACGCCCCAGGGGTCCCGAAGACGCTCCCGCGACGCCTGAGGAGACTCCCAAGACACGTCCAAGCAAGCCTCCACGATCCCCGACAGGCCTCCCGAGAGAACCGCAGACATCTCCGAGAGCGGCACCGCACCCACGATCCACCGACGACGGCTCCACCGTCTTTGCCCGTCTCCGAGCAGCCGACGCTCCAAGCTGGCCCACGAGAGCCAGAGCACCTCCCCACGACGGACCTGGACGCCTCCCCCGCCGTTCCTACAACAGGCCCCCCCTCCTCCGTAGTTGCCCGTGGGCCTCCCATGGGCACTCGGAGCGGTGCACCATACAACCGGGTCTGAAAAAGGCTCCCCGGTGTTCGGACACGCTCCTGCCAACACGCTCCAGTGTCCTGCCCGGGTGCCCCCCCCCCTTGACACCGTAGACGTACATACGGACGCGGATGCAGCCTTTGCAGCGTTGACATGCGGCTGATTTTGCAGACCCGCTGCTCATACGAGCGAGAACGAGAGATGCATAATGCGTCCCAGTTGTGACCATCTAAGCGCGCGCGCGCGAAGCGCGCCTGGTGTTAGCGTGTGAGGGTGTTCGGTGTTTTGGTGTTACGTTGCTAGAGTGTTCGGAAAGTAGGATCTTAGGGTGTTCGGGTTGTTGGGGTGTGAGGGTGTTCGGGTGCCATGGTGTTGGGTACAGAGGGTGTTTTGATCTTAGGGTCTTAGGGTATGAGCGTGTTATGGTGTTGAGTCTCCTCATGGTGTTATTGTCCTAGTGTCTTAGGGTGTCGTCGGGTGTTCGGGTGTTTGGGTGTTTGGGTATTCGGGTGCTCGGTTGTTTGGGCTTTAATTTGGGTCTTAGGGTGTTCGGGAGTTAAGTTCTTGAGGTTTTGGGCTTTTCGGATATTCGAGTGTTGGGGTACTGGCGTGTTAGGGTGCTGGGGCCTCAGGGTGTTAGGGTGTTGGGATGTTGCGGTGTGAGGGTATTGGGCTATTCGGGTGTCAGGATGTTGCAAAGGCGAGGGAAACCAACAAAGTACTTGCGCGTTCGCAACTCTGATCGTTGCTCGGGCAAAGCCTCCTCCTCACGCCCACGCTGCTGCTGCTACCACCACTCATTATCCTCCTCTTCGTCCTCCGGCTCTTCCTCGCGATGTTCCTCCCACTCTTCCTCCTCCCCTCATTCTCATGCTCCTCACCCGCCTGCCGAAACGGCTCTGTCGAAGACGACTTCTCGAAGGGGCGTTCTGCCAAAGCGGTTCTGCCGAAACGGCGCTGCCGAAGAGGGCCTGTCGAAGCGGCACTTCCAAAGAGGCCCGCCGAAACGTCGAATGCCGAAACGGACCTGTGCCGAATCGAGTCTGCCGACGCGGACTGCCGAAGAGAATTTGCCGAAGCGGGTCTGCCAAAGCAGTTTGCCGAAGAATGCTCGTGCTTTTCTTCACCTAATGTTCAAACCATTCAGGGGTAACTACTTCAGTGGAGCTGTGAGCTTATCAAGAGCTGGGGCTTGGTAGAACCTACGCGCGCGAAGCGTGCGCGGGTTTCTAGTCGTTTCTGTTTTTTTCCTCTGTCTCTCCCTTCCTTCCCCTGTCTCTTTCTGTCTCTTTCAGTCGCCCTCCTTTTCTCCGTTCCCTCCTCCATGTATCCATCCATCCCTCTCCTTCCTTCCCTCCCATCTCCCGCCTGCTGGTTTTCCTCCTCCGAATTGAAGTGCTTGGCTGACCGTTAGGGCCTCCAGGGATTTACGCGAAGACGCGTCATTTGCTGTGCAACATACCTTGCCGCGGACCTCAGCGGGGGATCGATTAGCTTACGCCGCTCCGAGGTGTGCGCTCGGTAATTCTGACCTCCCTTGGTCTCGTGTCGCTGTGCTTGCCGCGCGGCGATGCGTTACGCATTCGCGCTTTCATCTGTCTATCTATCTCTCTGCCTGTCTGTTCTGTCTGTCTCAATTCGTTTTTTCTTTACCCTCTCTCTCTCTGTTTCTCTCTCTGTCTCCCTCCCTCTCATTTTTTGGTTTTCTACCTCTCGCTCTCTTTCTGCTCCTCCTCGTCGTCTGTTCGGTCTTTGTTTCTTGTTTCAGTGGCAGTGTGCTTTGGGGTACACCGGTGACTGATATGCGAGAGGGTGCTGCGGGAGTTGTGCCACGCGGAATGAGAAAGCCTGTTTCTTCATCCCCGATTCTTGTTCCTTATGAATAACTCCTTTATTTCGCACCCCGAGACGTGTCGGTAGGGCGGGCTGGGCGTTTCGTCTGAGACTTCCTCCCCATCATGGTCCCGGAGCTAAGAGTTTGCAACAGCTTCATGGATGGAGGGCGGATCGTTGCCCACATGTGGCTCTCCCGTCAGTCGGCACGTTCGTTTTAACCGTTCGCAAGGGTTTCACGGCTTGTGGGCGACTCTTGTTCAAAATGTGGTTTCCAATGTGGCGGAGCGCGTATTCGTGTTCACAGCTTGCAAGAGCTTCACGGGTGGAGGCGGGCGGTTTTTCAATGTGGTGTTCGCCTTAGCGCCGCGCGTATTCGTCTTAACGGCTTGCCTGTAGGGCGGGCGTTTTTCAAAATATGCCCCCCGCCTCGGCACAGCGCACATCCTTTTTTCAAAGTTTAGAAGAGCTTCGCGGATGGAGGGAGGGTCATTTTCAAAATGGGGTTCTCGCCTTGGCACCGCCGCGTGCACTCGTGTGTTAACAGTTTGCAAGAGCTTCACGGATGAAGGGCGGGCGTTTTCAACATGTTGATATCGCCTTAGCTCCGCGCACGTTCGTCTTACAAGTTTGCAAGGCTTTCATGGGTGGAGGGTGGGCTGTTTTGAAGATGTTGTTCTCGCCTCGCGCCGCGCGCGTTCGTTGCACGAGTTTCACGGATGGAGGGGGGCTCTGGGTCAACATGTTATTCTCGTTTTGGCGGAGCACGCATTCGTTTTGACAGTTTGCGGGGGCTTCCCAGATGGAGGGCGGGTGGTTTTTGCAATGTGGTTTTCGCCTTAACGCCGCGCGCAGTCGTCGTAACACTTTGCAAGAGCTCCACGGATGCAAGGTGTCTCTCGCCATGGCGCCGCGCACATTCGTCTTAACGGTTTAGAAGCTATTCGTGGATGGAGGGCGGCTCATTCTCAACATGTGGTTCTCGCCTTGGCGCCGTGCGCGTTCGTTCTAAAAGCTTGCGGTGGCTTCACGGATGGAGGACTGTCGCCCCATTTCGCGGGGGTGGCCTCGAGTGGTTTCGGCGCACCTCGGGCGACTCACACAAAGCCCCCGTTTCAGCGCTTTCCTTCTACTAACAGTTTTTCCTTCGACTTGCGTTGCCTTGCTAGGCTGTTTCCCCCCCTCGTCTTTTCCTCTGTCTTCCGCTCCGCTTTTCTTTGTTGCTTCTGCTTTTACTCTGTTAGGTCTGCGCTGTCTCACGCGCTGCGCTGACTGGGGTCGCGCGCGTCTCTCGGCTCCTCCCTCCTGTGGCGCCTCCTGGTTTTGGCATGGGCTTTGTTTGTTCTGGATGGGGCCAGGGTTCAAAGCGACCGACGGTGGGTCGGCGGAATTGTGGTGGCGACGTTGCCCTCCTCTTTTTGTCCCCGCCCTGTTCTCTTCTCTCCCTCGTCCTCCTGCTTCTTCGTCCTTGTGTCGTTTCCCGCGCTTGCATTCCAGACGCTCCTCAATCGCACGTGATGGCGCAGCCTTGCTGTGGTGATCCTCTATGCTTTTGACCCGCTGAGTCGTCTCTGCGTTGCGGGAAAAAATCAAATTTTGGCTGTCGCCATAGCGCCGCGCACATTCGTTTTAAACATTTGTGGCAGCTTGTCGGGTGGAGGGCGGCTTTTTTTTTCACATGTGGTTCTCGCTTTAGCTCCGCGCGCATTCGCCTTGAAGTTTGCAAAAGCTTGACGGATGGACGGCAGTTTCTTTTCAAAAGGTGGCTCTCGTGAGGGCGCCTTGGGCATTTCTGTTCAGCATTCGGACTCGCCTCAGCGCCGCGCACATATTCATCTTCACCGCTTGCATGAGCTTCAAGGATGGAAGGCGGTGTCTTTTTTTCAACATGGGTTTTTCTCTCCGGAGCGCCGCGCACGTTTGCAGCAAACCTTTGCGCGAGCTCCACGGGTGGAGGGTGCCTCCTTTTCAAAATGTGGCTCTTGTCTTAGGGTTTAGGGTTTAGGGTTTAGGGTTTAGGGTTTAGGGTTTAGGGTTTAGTGCCGAGTGCCTTCTTTAAAACAATCTGCAGGTGTCTCACGGATGGAGGGCGGCTCCTTTTCAAAATGTGGGTCTCGCCCCGCCCGCCGTTCGAATCGGTTTCCCAAAACTTACAGGCAGGTCAACGGATTCTGATGGCTGGCGTCCCAGGAGTGGTGTTCCGACGCGAGACAGGAGTCCCAGGGCGCAGCAGTCACGTTGATTCGCGGTGTTGAACTCCTAGGAACGGCGTCCTGGCACGATGCAGGATCGCCAGGGCGCAGCAGGAAAGTTGGTTCGTGGCGTTGGAGTCCAACGATTTGAGTTTTGGCACGGTGGGGGATTCTCAAACGGTTGTCTTCCAACGGGACATTGCCAGCAGTGATAACCAATTCTTGTAGGGACCGACGAAGGGGGAATTTGGATGGAGGGTTTATTGCAACATCGTTCATGCGTCTTGGGTTTGCACTGGTCCTGCTCGTCCTCCTCCTCCTCCTCCTCCTCCTCCTCCTGCTCCTTCTCTTCCTTTCCCCTCCCTCCCCTCCCGTCTCCGAAATATTCCACAGAGGCGAGCGCCGCCGCGCAGCCAGCGTCGCAGCAGCCCTTCCCCCCGTCGATGCGCTCGTACCTGGCGGCGCGCGGCTGCCTGGACGCGGTGGACCCCGGGCTGGGCTGCCAGGACCCTGGAGGGCAGACCAAGCGCGTGAGCGCCCGCCGCCGCGGACTGGAGCGAGGGGCTGCGAGGGCGGTGGCATGACCTCTCCGCTTGGCCCCCCCGTGTGGTCTCTGGGCAGCTCTGAGGTCCAAGTTCCGAGTTTCGAGGTTTTCGGGCATTTTCGTTGGTTCTCGGCGGGTTTCCAGCCTGGGGGTGCATTCCAGCAGGTGCGCCTCGCCGAGAGCGCTCTGAGGGTAACGGCCGCCGGAGGCCCGAGTTATGGTCCCCAAACCACCAGGGGCAACGGTTGGGGGGTATGCCGTGCCCACCCTCTCCTCGCACGCTCATGGAATGGGGGGCGCGGACGTTCGGCAGCGCCTCGCTTTGGTGCAGGGCGAGCCGCCGAGGGCGCCTCGCCCGCGGGGGTAACCGAAGGGTTGGCCCCCCCTCGCCCTCGGCAGCAGGTTGGCGGGCCGGCCTGCGGAAGGCTGGCGGAGGCAAGAGGAGGGCCGCTTCGCCAGCGGCGGCCGCAGAAGCTCGGCGGAGGCCCACCCGCTTCAGAGTGTCATTTCGGCGGAATGACTTTTGGTGCGGGCCCAACAGCGTCTTCCGATCGCTGAGGGAGAGGGTGTAGCAGCGGCTTGCGCGCCTGGGTTGTTGACCTGTCTGGGTGGGCTCGGCATGCGAGGAGGGGTCTTCAGCGGCGGCGGGGTTCTCTTCTCTCCTCTGTTCCCACTTTCTGTTCATTTCCTCGTTCGTCCTCCCAAAGGGGTGGACGCTCTGATGCTGCAGGGAGGGGATTTCGTGTGTGTGTGTGTGTGTGTGTGTTTTGCCCGCCCCTCCCTCGAGCCCGGCTTCCCTGGGGATGGCGTTTGGGGGTCTGGAAGGCTGCAATCCGCTTCCCTTCTGGGGGGTGTCCCTGGCGTTCAGGTTCCGTCGCTCCCCACCTTGGTCGCCAGCAGGGTTGGCCTGCAGGTGCCCCAGGCCTCTTCTTACGCCGCGCACCAAATGTCCCTCGTGCCTACGTAGGGTCACTCTTACGTGTAGCCGAACAGACGGCAGACCCCCAGGCGCTGGCGGCGGAGAGCTCAGCCAGGTTCTGTCACCCTCGGGATGCTGGAGCGTCGGCACTTCGGGGGGGAACGCGTCGATCTCGGGCCCGAGTGGGGGCCTCGGAGGGGCCAGAGGCCCGCACGCGTGTGCGTTCCTTCTTGCCGCCCTCCCTCCCCTGCATCTTTCAGGGGGGCGGTTTTCGAAGGGTGGTCGGTTCGAGGGGGGTCGGCCTTCGAAAATACCAGAGAAACTCTGCCATACAGCCCAGGAGTAACACGCCCACTCCGGGCAGGCAGCGTGGCCTATGGCGCGAGCGCGCCTCGCTTGCCCCTCTGTCCTCTCCGCTCTCCTACGTGTTGTCCCCCCTCCACCTCCCCCTCCCTCTCACCTCCGCCGCCTCAGGCCCAGGTCCTCGTCTTCCTCGTCCTCCGCGACCTCCTCGTCCTCCTCGTTGTCGTCGTCGTCGTCCTCCTCCTCCTCTTCCTCCTCCTCCTCCTCCTCCTCCTTCTCTTCCTCCCCCTCTTTCCTGCCTCCCTCCCTCCCTCCCGCCCTCCTCCTCTTCCTCCTCCACTTCCTCCTCCTCCTCCTGCTCCTCCTCCTCCTCCTCCTCCTCCTCCTTCTCTCCTCCCCCTCTTTCCTGCCTCCCTCCCTCCTCCCTCCCTCCCCCCCTCCTCCTCTTCCTCCTCCTTTTCCTCCTCCTCCTTCTCCTCCTCTTCCTCCATTATCTACTGGCCTTCGGCCCATGCTGCCACTGTGCTTGGGTTGTGGGGATAAAGCCTACTTGATGTTCGTTCGGATCTCGTGGGAGGCTTCTCGGGGGCCTCTTGGAGGCAGATTGACAAGTCTTCGGGGCCGTTTGGGGGCCTCTTTCGGGCCTCTTGTGCGCCTCTTGGGACCTCTTGGGGACCTCTTGGGGGCCTCTTCGGGCCTCCTGGGCGCCTTTTGGGGCTTCCTGGGGGCCTCTTGGGGCGGAAGGCTTGGATTTTCGGTTCGTTTTCCCTCTTGTGGCCCCTTTTGGGGTCGTCTTGGAGCCATCCTGGGCCGCTTAGGGCGCCTCTTGGGCTGTCTTGGGGTCCTCTCGGGCCGTTTTGGGGCCCTCTTGGAAGCCTCTTGGGCTGTCTTGGGCCGGTCTTGGGGGCTCGGGGGCCGTCTGGGAACGTCGCGGGAAGCCGATAAGGCAATAACGCCAAACTCTTTCAATAACCGAAGGGACATCAATATTTTGGCTTCTTAGGGCCCTCTTGGGAGGCCCCTTGGAGGCCTCTTGGGCCGTCTGGTGGCCCCCTTGAGCTTCTTGGGGCGATCGTTCGGCGACTCGCGGCCCTCTTGGACCGTCTTGGGGGCTTCTTGGGGCTCTCTGGGCCCGTCTTGGGGCCTTCTTGGGCCCGAAAAATTCGCGCGACAACACTCGGCGGAGTCCAGGAGAGCCGCGACAACCCCCAGGAGATTTGGGCCAAGGGGCTCCGAACATTTTGAAGACTCCGCAAGAGTGAGGACTGAGGTTTCGAGGGGTAGTGCGCGGACCTGAGGACACGCCCACTCCGTACCCAGCGGCACGGTGTCGGATTTTCCTTTCTGAATAGTTTCTCCCTGTCGCACCCCGAGGCCAGTCGGAAGGGCAGGCCAGGCGTTTCGCTTGAGACTTCCCCGCCATTTATGACCCTGAAGCTTTATATTTGCATCAGTTTCACGGATGGAGGGCGGGTCGCTTTGAAAATGTTGCCCTCGCCGTAGCGCCGCGCATATCCGTTGTAACATGTTGTAAGAGCTTCACGGATGAACGGCGGGTCGTTTTCAAAATGAGGCTCTCGCTGTAGCACCGCGCGCATTCGCCATCACACATTGCAAGGAGTTTCACGCGTGGAGGGCGGGCCGTTTTCAAAATGTGGCTCTCGCCGTAGCGCTGCGCACATTCGTCATACATAATTGCAAGAGTTTCGCAGATGGAGGGCGGTTACTTTTCAAAAGGTGGATCTCGCCTAAGCGCCGCATGTATTCGTGATTTTGCATCAGTTCCAATCGTTATCATGGTTAACGCCCCAGAAGTGGTGTTTTGGCACGATGTCGGATTGCCAGGGCGCAACAGTTACGTTGATTCGTGGTGATGTAGTCCTAGGACTGGTGTTCTGGCACGATTCAGGATCGCCACGACGCAACAGTAACTGTGCTTCTCGGCTTTGACGTCCCAGGGATGGTGTTCTGGCACAGTTCAGGATGTTCGGACGGTTGTTTTCTAAGGGGGCACTTCCGTCAGTTAAAATGAACCCTTGTATGGGGCCTCCGACGAGGGATCTTGGGGGGAGGGCTGATTGCGATATCGTTGACGAGACTTGGGTTTACACTGGTCCTCCTCATCCTCCTCTTCCTCCTCCTCCTCCTCCTCCTCCCCCCCTCCTCCTCCTCCTCCTCCTCCTCCTCCCTCCTCTCCTCCTCTCCTCCTCCTCCTCCTCTCCTCCTCCTCCTCCTCCTCCTCCTCCTCCCTCCTCCTCCTCCTCCTCCTCCTCCTCTTCCTCCTCCTCCTCCTCCTCCTCTTCCCCCTCCCTCCCCCCCTCCCCCCGCCGGGCTGCCAGGACCCGCCCTACATGCGCCCGCTGCTCAAGCCCTCGCCTTCTGACCCCACGCTCGTCTCCAGCTACGGTGACCTGGCCGCGCACCTGCGGCCCCCGTACCACCACCTCCTGGAAAGGCCCTCGCGCGCCCCTGCCCTGGGCCCTCGCCCTTGCCTCCCCCTTCTCTTCCCCATCCTCCTCCGCTGCCCCTCCCTCTCCCTCTTCTCCCTCTCCTGCTTCTGTCGCCTCCCCCCCCGCCCCCTCCTCCCCCCCCTCCTGCTCCTTTCGGTTCCCCTCCTCCCTCGCCTCCCTTTCTGCCTCTCTTGCCTCTTTCCCTTCCCCTCCTTCCCATCCTACTCCTTCCCTTTCCTCCCCCTCTCCTGCTCATCCTCCACCTCCTCCCCCCTCCCCTTTCTCCGTCTCGGCAGTTCTTTGTCCTTTGTCCTCTTACGATCTCTCATCGTGTTGTTTACAAGTTTGAAGGCAGGGGGGCGATTGGTTTCCAAAGTCTGGTTCCCGCTGTGGTGTTCCTTTAACTATGTTGCCCCAACGCTTGTAGTTTCCAAAGGGTGCACGGATGAAGGGCTAGTCGTTTTCAACGTCTGGCTCTCGCTTCAGTTGTCTGCAGAGCCGGCGCCTGCGCATCAAGACGGCCATATGGAACTCGACCGCCAAGACAGATCTCCTCCCTCATTCATTTCGTTTTCATGGTGCGTCGGCGAACGGTCGTAACATTTTTGCCCTCGCTCATTCCTGAAGGCTTTGACCGCGTGGCCCTGCATGATTCAATGTCGTCGTCTCCTTTCGACCTCCTCAGGTGTGTGTGTGTGTGTTGCGTGGGGGGTGGCTTCGTGCTTGTCCATGCGCCGTTCAATGTGTGGTATGCTATTGTACCGCCCCTGCCGTCTGTGTGTGTGTGTGTGTTGCGTGGGGGGTGGCTTCGTGTTTGTCCATGCGCCGTTCAATGTGTGGTATGCTATTGTCCCGCCCCTGCCGTCTTTCTGGGGACGTCTGGGGGCTTCGCGCTTGCTTTTTTATCGTCAGATATCCGCGCGCGTGGATTGTCGACTTCATCGCAGCCGCCATACTTGATGGTCCTGCAGTTCTCCTATGCCCGATCGTCGCACAGTCTCGCGGATACACAGCAGGCGGTCTCCAAACTTTGCGATCGCCAACGATTGCGCGCGAGCACCAGCATGTATGTGGGGGGGTCCAGGCCCCCGCCCCCACACGTACGATCGCACCGTTGCCGGGGGGGGGGGGGGGGGGCTTGGCCCGGGTAGCGACCGTGACGCGCCAGAGGGTCGAACAACAGTCTCGTGTATGTGTACCGATGGCGTCCTCCCACTCCCACTCCCCCGCCCTTCCTCCCTCCCTCCCTGCAGAGGCTGTACTCCGACAAGGGCAGCTCGCCGCCGGGCAGCAGCGGGGGCCCCGCCGCCCGTGGCCCGAGACCCCCCAGGGTGCCGCCGCCAGGCTCCTCCCCCTCCTCCTTCTCCTCCTCCTCCTCCTCCTCCTCCTTCTCCTCCTCCTCCTCCTCCTCCTCCTCCTTCTCCTCCTCCTCCTCCTCTTCTTCCTCCTCCTCGTCCTCCTCCTCCCCCTCCTCCTCTCCCCTCCTCTCCTCTCCCCTCCCCTCCCGTCCTCTCCTCCCCTCCCCTGCCGTCTCGGGTCGAAGCGGGGTTTTCTACGGCGCGGAGCTTCTGGCTTCGTTTGGGCCTGGCTGGCGGGCAGCGACGGCTCGCTAGAATCCCGTGCAGTATAAAGCGGCCAAGCTGCTGCTGGGCTTGGGGGGGCAGGTGTCCTTGGGGACGGGTGGGTACGCGCGGGCGCTGGCCGAGACGAGGATGCTAACGCGCTGGGGCGCCAAGCTTGCCGCCAATCCGGTCGCACCTGTGGTGGCTGGTTCCCGGCTGGTCAGGGGCGCGACGTGGCTCGACCACGCGGCGGAGGTGACAGAGCACATGCAGGTGCGTTCCGATTTTTCTGCCGATCGGCTTAGCGAGGCTCAGCGTGCCTCTCCGCAGGCGCGGAAGCGGGCGGTTTCGCAGAGGAAGCACCAGGTCCTGATTTCAGCTGGCGCGCAGGAGCAGGCATGGTTTTTGCTCCAGTTGGCTGCCCTTTTTGAGGATGGCCTGACCCCGTATCGCGAGTTGCTGCCGCTGCGGCCGCCGCTGGCTCCGCGGCTCCGCTGGGCGCCGTTTGTGGCAAGTGTGTGGAGGTGCTTTCGGGCTTGGTCAGTGGCCCGGGTGACGGCGCGCGTGCCTGCGGAGGTGTGGTGGCCAGAGCACGGACGTTACGACGGCCGAGCGTGCCCGGTGTGCGGCACGATGCTTAGGGCGCCAGCGGTGTCTGGCGCAGGCCTCAGGCATTTGCTCGGCGAGTGCGTGGATTTGCGTTGGCTGCGCGACGCGTGCGGTGGTGCCTGTGGGCCAGCCGGTTGCCGCGGGGCGCTGGAGGACACATTGGACCTGCAAGAGTTGGCGGGGAAGTGCAAGTTTGTGGGCCTGGCCGCGAGGGCGTGGGCGCAGTACGCGCGGGGGCATGCAGGCGGTGGCGGCAGGGGCGCGTGCGCGAGCCTGGCCTGAGGGAGGGGTTCCTGCTGGAACTCCTTCCGCCCCCCAGTCGCGACGGCCCGAATGCACGCGGGCGGAGGCGCACGTGACGGGGGGTGCTGCGGCCTGAGGGCCAGGTTTGGCAATGCAGTCCTCAAGCAATGCAGCCCATCCCCTCCCCTCTCCTCCCCTCACCTTCCTCCTCTCCTCCTCTCCTCCTCTCCTCTCTCCTCCTCGTCTCTCCTCTCCTCTCCTCTCCTCTCCTCTCCTCTCCTCTCCTCTCCTCTCCTCTCCTCCCCTCTCCTCTTTTCTCATTCGAATATGTTTTCACATGGACCAAACCAGACATAGCCAAGGTCCCAATAATCGGAAGCCGCCTCTGCGAGCAAGGCATTAGCGAAGGCCGCATCACACCTATCGCTGAGGCTTTCAACTGTCATGCCGATGAACTCGCCAGCACGCCCTCACGCTTTGCTTCCGGGTCTCATCGACGCAGGTAAATGGCTGCACAACACCGCCGTCGCGATCTACGATCGGCGCCACCAGACTTGTCCCCTGCCAGACCGACGGGCGTGCTAGTTTTGGGCCGAATTCAGCAATATGAAACCCAACCCGCTCACCATAGGGCAAGGCAGATACGAGCCACCAGGCTCGCTGGATCAGCCGCATGGCCTACCAGGACCTGACTGCTTCGACGATGTCGACGACCCTTGGAGAGCCCCATTCGACGACTTCTAAGGCGAAGACCAGGACCCACTCGGGCTCGGAGCGTCCTTGAACGACGACAATGGAACAATGCTACCCCACCACGAGGTCACATTAGTCACGGGCATGACGCGGACGACGAAAACACAGCCTGGCGTCAGCCTGGACTTTCA